>JAQFVV010000006.1:10452155-10797155 GCA_028023455.1 Epiperipatus broadwayi
AATAAATAAACATCGTGACTTACGGCACGATGTTTGTAAATGACATTTTAAAAAAAAAGAAACAAAGGTTAAGAAAGATAAATCTAAAGTAATATAATTAATTATATGAATAAATGATAACTTTATTAATAATCAAAACGAAAATATAAAATAAAGATTTAATTATAGGAAATGATTTGAGAAATGCTCGACTTGTTTAAATACTGAACAAATTTATTGAATATAAAAAAAGCACATTGGTTAAAAGTTTTATTTACACGCACACACACGCATTTATGCATTCGCACAGAAAAGAACATATTATATATCATAAAATATGGATGATAGAATATAAATTTCATTTTAGATTTTGAAGGTAAGTTTTATAACTTATAAAATATTAATTAGGGTCAAAGTTCATATTTGAAAGTCCTGATTTCTAAATTTGAGGGATTGCATAATGTTCGATTTTACGAAGGTTGAGATTACAATAATAAGTTACAATAATAAGTTTTAAATATAATGAATTACGGAACATTTTATAGTTTAATTTACGAAAATCAAAGTTAGTTACTTATGAGATTGCCTTTTTAAAAGTTTACGTATGGAATGAATGAAAGCATAAAAAATAAAGTGTTTACCTAGGATTTTGGCTTAGTCTTCCGCTGCTTCTAATTAAAATAAAGGTTTGAACATGGGAGATGATGTTTTCCATAAGGAGGTTATTCATTTCTTTTAAAGTTGAGCGTAATAACTCAGGATGATTCATGTATTTCACGGAACATTATTGAACTGGTTGGAGCACTAATTTTAGATGGTAATATTATTAAGTATTCATAGCGACGGAGATGTTCTGGTGGCGGAGCGTCGATCAATCACTGAAGGGTTTCCTAGCCCCTCATGACAACCGACGCTCTAAATATTAATTTCACATCGATCATCTTGAAAACGGATAGTACAAACGAAGTATCTTGAATTAAATTGAATTTTGAGAAAATTGAACAAAAAATTGACAATTTGACTTAGCTTCACTTAACATTTTTTGCTTGATATTTATATGGGTTGGATCTTATCTGAGGATCGAATCTCCCCCCAGAGTTCCATGTTCTTAGAGTTGTCGTTGGGGTCCGTGTCCTACTCAATCCATGTGCTTAAGGCAATCTTATGTTTGGGCAATCTCATATAGCAATCTCAGTTAACAAACTTATATTCATTCACACCTTGGATGCATACGTGTGTGCGTGTCTTACGAGAACAATGAAATTTACATTAGCTAAAAGTCGAGCATTTAATCTTTCTCAAAATCATTTCTATAAGCTTTTACTTTTACTACAATTATAATTTAAAATATCCCTTTTTAATTACCCCCGCGGCATATACAAGTATAAATTATTTATTGATATTTATAATGGCATATTATTTTTCATTTTTAGAGAATATTATTTTAGTAAATTATGTTAAAGCCTTAAACTCTTTAATTAGACATATTAATATTTTATTTTACAAGTGTATTTTAGAAAGTATGGAAAGAAAACTATATCTATTTTTTATCGTAAGTTGTAAGAAAATAAAATAGAGTATTTTACATTGCTTGAGTGTGTGTGTGTTTACATATACCGACTTTGTCTCGGTATATATCCCCGCGATCCGTCCAAAAAAAATTAAAATGTGAGGTTTGGCATTTTAATTTTTTCACAATAAAATTATTTATTTTCTTTCTCTCTCTCTTTCTTTGCTCCGCTCCGTGTAAGCCGACTATCCTACAGTTCGACTTCCCCTCACATAAAGAAAACGAAGTGGCAGGTCATGTGGTCAGGCTCGGATTGACATCTACGAACTAAACTCGGCGTGCCATAATTGGTATATCTTGCCCAATCTGGTACAGGCACCCTGGGTGGAAGGTTGGCATGGGGATGGACATTTCCGAAGTCCCGCGATGCAAGGTTACGAACATATAGGCATTCTCTTACGGCCTATCTAATGGAAGGCAGGGGGATGGACCTTTCCGAAGTCCCCTCTGCAAAAACGACAACATGTACGAGGTAGCGAATAATCTTTTATAGTACAATAAGCATTCGAAATATCCGAGCTCTGTACCTCCTAACACAATGGTAAATAGTGAGGGAAGGAACAATAATAGAGCACTCTCGTGATCCGGCTTTTCTTTCTTTCTTTAGGTGGTCTAGTTGAAGTCGGGCGACGTTCCTTGATCTAAAATGGCTTTCAGGAATATTGAAAAAATGGCTTTCAGAAATATTGACTTATTTAAAATGGCTTTCAGAAATGTTGACTTATTTATCTCGAATAGTTTCCTTTCGTGTTTAGTTATCTGTGGTTGGCTTTGATTGAAAAGATGCTTTATTAACCCCCCTTCCCCCCTTGTTATTGTATGATGCGATGCGACGTGTAGGTCCTTTCCGGTCCGAGGTCATTTTCCTTTTCTCCCTTTGTATTCGTCCAAAGTTTTTGTTTACATGAAAAAAGTTTTGCGTCTTTTACGAGGTTCGGCCGCTTTTGGCTAATATCTTGATTTGCTTCTCTAAAACATTATTTGTATTAGCTTCACGTTTGGAAGCGTCATTTGTATTAGCCTCACGTTGGAAGCGCCAATTGTTACCGTACGCCCTATTTATCTTTATCCGTACGTTCCTAAAAGAGATCGAGAGCTCCGAAACAAACATGACATAGCGTAAAGCTTTATTTATTTTCTTATATCGATAACTGTTCACTATCAATACAAGGGGGCGCCAGATACGATGATTTAATTACAATTTAACTTCTCGCATCACCTTACGTCATATCAAAACGATTTCGAAGTCTAATCCCGCCCACAAGCTCAAACTCCCAGCATGGACCAATAGGGTCACTCAGGGTCGCGATGTAATTATTTCTAAATTACTCTTCTGGTAAAAGACGCTATATTAACTAATGGATAAGACGCTTGATTGATTAATAGGTCGATCCAAGCATTGGACCTGGTCATTGGTTATTTGGAACCAATACGATAATTCATTTATGTCTCGAAACAATTAGAAGCTATAAGATCATCCCCCCATATCATACCGTCCGGTAGAATTATTTACTCCAGCTTTATTTATAATTTATTGACATTTATTTATATTTTTTATAATAGGCCCTCCCAAATCTTAAATCTATCTTAACTACGGAATAAATAAATAAACATCGTGACTTACGGCACGATGTTTGTAAATGACATTTTAAAAAAAAAAGAAACAAAGGTTAAGAAAGATAAATCTAAAGTAATATAATTAATTATATGAATAAATGCTAACTTTATTAATAATCAAAACGAAAATATAAAATAAAGATTTAATTATAGGAAATGATTTGAGAAATGCTCGACTTGTTTAAATACTGAACAAATTTATTGAATATAAAAAAAGCACATTGGTTAAAAGTTTTATTTACACGCACACACACGCATTTATGCATTCGCACAGAAAAGAACATATTATATATCATAAAATATGGATGATAGAATATAAATTTCATTTTAGATTTTGAAGGTAAGTGTTATAACTTATAAAATATTAATTAGGGTCAAAGTTCATATTTGAAAGTCCTGAGTTTTAAATTTGAGGGATTGCATAGTGTTTGATTTTACGAAGGTTGAGATTACAATAATAAGTTACAATAATAAGTTTTAAATATAATGAATTACGGAACATTTTATAGTTTAATTTACGAAAATCAAAGTTAGTTACTTATGAGATTGCCTTTTTAAAAGTTTACGTATGGAATGAATGAAAGCATAAAAAAATAAAGTGTTTACCTAGGATTTTGGCTTATTCTTCCGCTGCTTCTAATTAAGTGGAGGTTTGAACATGGGAGATGATGTTTTCCATAAGGAGGTTATTCATTTCTTTTAAAGTTGAGCGTAATAAATCAGGATGATTCATGTATTTCACGGAACATTATTGAACTGGTTGGAGCACTAATTTTAGATGGTAATATTATTAAGTATTCATAGCGACGGAGATGTTCTGGTGGCGGAGCGTCGATCAATCACTGAAGGGTTTCCTAGCCCCTCATGACAACCGACGCTCTAAATATTAATTTCACATCGATCATCTTGAAAACGGATAGTACAAACGAAGTATCTTGAATTAAATTGAATTTTGAGAAAATTGAACAAAAAATTGACAATTTGACTTAGCTTCACTTAACATTTTATTTTTGCTTGATATTTATATGGGTTGGATCTTATCTGAGGATCGAATCTCCCCCCAGAGTTCCATGTTCTTAGAGTTGTCGTTGGGGTCCGTGTCCTACTCAATCCATGTGCTTAAGGCAATCTTATGTTTAGGCAATCTCATATTGCAATCTCAGTTAACAAACTTATATTCATTCACACCTTGGATGCATACGTGTGTGCGTGTCTTACGAGAACAATGTAATTTACATTAGCTAAAAGTCGAGCATTTAATCTTTCTCAAAATCATTTCTATAAGCTTTTACTTTTACTACAATTATAATTTAAAATATCCCTTTTTAATTACCCCCGCAGCATATACAAGTATAAATTATTTATTGATATTTATAATGGCATATTATTTTTCATTTTTAGAGAATATTATTTTAGTAAATTATGTTAAAGCCTTAAACTCTTTAATTAGACATATTAATATTTTATTTTACAAGTGTATTTTAGAAAGTATGGAAAGAAAACTATATCTATTTTTTATCATAAGTTGTAAGAAAATAAAATAGAGTATTTTACATTGCTTGAGTGTGTGTGTGTTTACATATACCGACTTTGTCTCGGTATAATATATACACCTGGGTTTCATTTTACGCAATAGATAGGTTCCTCAGAAAACACACACAAACGAAATCGTGCAAAAATAGACGTAACTTACCTTGAAAAAGGGGGTATATGGACTGCGATTTTTTAAAAATCGCATAAAAGCAAAGCACCAATGTAAATTTACTTTAAAATTCACACACAAAAAAATAAGGAAATAAAATATGACTAATAAAAAATTTCAAATTTGAAAAAAATTGATACAAGACAAACTTTTTTTAACTATAATATTTAATTTTATTCAAAATAATATATTTTGTGCATAATTTACAGTACAGTAATTTACATTTTTTATACATGTTTTAATTATTATCACTGTTTGCCGATAAACAGGTTCGTTTGCAAACTGGTACAAAATCAGATTTTTCACAAGAGGAAATACAACTAGTATCAACTTCACTCTTATGTTGTCTTAATGGTTTTCTGGTGACAACGTAATTAGTAATTCATCTTTGAGATGATGATTTTATTAATTATTTATGAAGCTCACGATATCCAGACATACAACCATTTAGCTCTCATTGGAATTTAAGAGCATGTTCGTGATTAGTGTCATTAATAAGAAAATAATTAAAAATAAACTTGCAGACACTAAATGATTAATAATTGATAAGCAAAAACAGAATGTGATTAAAAATGCAAAATTAACATGCACAATGTTTGAACAAATTTACATTATAATCTTGTAAAATTTAATGTGGGTATACATAAAATGTGGAAATCATGATTTTAATTTCATTATTGCATAAAATCTTACTATTATAAAGCACTGAAAATATTGAAATTACTAAAATGAAAGTCGAATTCCAATAATGTGCTATTACTTTCAATATGATGTAAGTGTGTGAAATTTATTATTTAAAGTAATAGCACTTTATCAGAGTTCGACTTCCGGAGAAACATGAATCGTGTAACTTCAAAATCACATTAAATAAATCCATGTTAAAAAAGATCCAGGTGTGTGTATATATATATAACTTCTTAGCCAACATGAAAAACATTGAAATAACCAATTACAACATTTTTTATTTCATTTTTAAACTGTTATAATAACAGTTTGAAACAACCATTATAGATTAAATCAATGATCACAAAGCATTAACTAAAATCCAAATGCAATAAATAAATATAAACAACTATTAAAAAATTTAATCAGCACCACTTTTATTTACAAGCAAAAAGGCTGAATAAAGCAGCATAGGCAAAAGGCAACCTTCTTACCTATTAACCCAGGAGGCGATTAGTATATTAATATCCAGATTTTTGTGAACATGAAATGTGAATTTAAATAAGATAAGATCTTAAAAGCACATAATTAAATATATTTCATGTTTTATATACAATGAACAATTAATAAATAATTAATTAATACTTTGGAAAAACTCCACACATAACTATGTAAAAGAAAAACAAATCTTTGACCATGTATTGCTAGTTGAAATTCAAATATAGTAAATAAATACAAATCAATGCTAAAAATTTCAATACAGTTACCTATATTTACAAACACAAACATTTTACCTATGCTGCTCTATTTAGACTAGGTTTGTAAATACAGAAACTTTTGTTGAAATTTTCAAACATTGGTTTGTATTCTTTTATTATAGATTAACTGTTGTTAAAATAATATTTATACAGTATATCATTAAAACCCAGTCAACACTTAGACAAACCCAATAACAATAACAATCAGCAATTTCAAACTGTTGTCAAAGCAACCTCCTTTTAGCAATAAAAGTTGAATACCATCTTTCTTAATGGCTAATATATATATATATATATTGTACCGGTCAAAAACACACATCGATCCAACAAATCCCTGAATACAGGTAAAGTACCTCGAGTCTGACCACATACAAGATATATAAATCAGGTACATCGTGAATTCTGCACTATTTGCCTATATACCCAGGTCAAAGATCTAATCAATAGCCTTTCTCGACAATACAATCGAATTTCTTTACTTTCACCATGCCGGCAGCTGGGTCTTAAAGCATGAGATTCAATTTTTATTATATTTAAATGAGAACTTGGGTGATTGATTAATAGATATATTTGAAAATCAAAAATTATTTAAAATAAAAGTAAATAAAATGATTCGAGGAACACTGGAAGTTTGGTTTTAGTTATATCTATATTTAAAAATCATTAAGCATTTTACATTAGTCTAACTCTAGCTCTTTTAAAAAAAAAAATACAATCTTTAACTTAACTTTATAAATCATACAAGTTCATGAGGAATTTATATTAGTGGTTATCTTTTACATTGTTTAGTTTATATATTTTACTTTTGGTTGTAGTTATTTTCCTTTAAAATAAGACAAAAATAAGTTTATAATTAAATGATCACGGATTTTAAAATTCCCCATGCACATTTAGTACAAGCTTGTAACATAGCGGAGGGTTTAAACATCTGCCTAATGCACATATATAAGAATGACTATTTTCATGAATTCTTTATACAAGATTTTAAAAAAAAACATTTCTATTGAAAAAGACATTAATTAAATAGACGATTATAATAAGACTAATTTGAGGCCTTAGTCCACTAACATATAAAAGAAAAAATTGATTTTATTTCTCTTTATATAAAAAATAATAATTTAGATTTCAAATAAATAATGTCTGGTGACATTAGTGGACCTTGCTGGAATAGCTTATAACTAACTTTACAGTGATTAAAACTATAAGCTGTTATAACCAAAAAAATAGATCAGTTAATTATCAAGCAAACAAGCCACTTTAGTTGGACTTACAACTAAAATCAAACCTATAAGAACTATAACATGAATTAGCCAAAACCAAACAATTTTAACTAATTCCAAAAACAAATAAAAGAGTTGATAACTCAGATCGAAGATCCTCTCATAGAATCAATTCCCTATGGCTTACATATTAGATAGGCAAAAGAAAAACAAAACAATGTCGGGTTAATAAATATCTGAATGCAAAGGAGAGATGAAAACGTAGGTAGGAACATACGAGCTGGATTATGGACATGTATGCCTATTCCAACAAAGAATAAAAAGGAAAATTGATACATCCTCATTTTGTGTCCATATTCTGATAGGAGATAGGATTTATGGAGAGTCAACATACCTGCCTCTACAGGGACCATGCAGGCTAACCCACTCTATCTCAGCCATGCTATTCGATTCAACAGATGTATGCAAAAGCGGAAGCTAATTCCGCACCACCAAATCAATGACCATTTTAGATCTATCCATGATACTCCAAGCATTCTTTATTAACCCAAGATATTATAATCATTAAATACGAACGAATTATAATTAAATAGCCTTAAATGATCTAATACTGCATAGAGATCGACCTGCATAAACAACTACTTTATGTAAATATTTAACCTTAAAAAAAAACATACATATAGAAATAAGGAAATTTATTTCTCAAATAAATCCCCCCCCCTCTCTCTTTCCTAGCTTAAAAAAGGCATGATAATTAACTGATGCTATCCAGCAGCGCTATTACTAGGTCAAAATCTATAGCATATTACTTTTTGTTTTAAATTGCGGAAATATAAAATAATAGAATCCCATTCTGGGAAATCTATAATAAGAACTGTTTAAAGAAATATGGAATGTTTATTTTGATATATATATATATATTTGCCAACTTCACTTGTGAAATAAAAATAGATCAAAATTACTTTATTTTAAAATTAAATCGTTCTTTGTTAATATTCCCATCTAGTAAAACATAATTTGCTCTCTTAGAAAATTATTCAGAGCCCCCATGAGTGAAGTTTGTCGAAATAATAAAAAAAATCAATGCATGAAATCTCACGCTAAAATTACTATAAAACAAATAAATAAATTCATATTTAAATAATTAAATATATTAAAATTTGAAAATTATGGTGAGCTTGAGCTAATGAAAGATTATTATAATTTAAAAGAAAAGGTTAAAGAATCGTTTAAAAGATTTTCAATTGACAATAACTTTTGACATTTTTTTCTAAAGATTTATGAAATTACATTAATATTCTTACGAGAATAGTTTCTTCTAACTTCTTGATGAAAGTATAAATTTTAAGCTCTTTGGCATTTTACTTTGGAGTTTCCTGGGATGAGTTCTGCAGGTGAACATTGGTTGCAGATGGCTTCTTTGAAGGCAGGGTTTGGACAGCAGCAAAACGGAAGATTTCAGGTCTCAGGAAGGAAAGGGCAGTGATCTACCCTTTTTACTACTCGATCATCATGGCGTGGAGACTTTTCAACTCTTTTTTTCTTTTTTTTTGTCTTTCTGTCCTAAAAAGGCCCACTATTTATAACTTTTTAATGGTATACCATGTCCCTGCTGCCTCAGGTGATTTGCATTTTTAGAAATAATAGAAATTATTCTTTTATTCTAATTTTAGAAAGTTTTTACTTTGATAAGGATCAATAGATTTTAGTATAATTTTATGTTCATTTTTTAATTTAGATAACGATGTAGAATCTCTACTAATTAATTAATAGAGATTCCACAGTAAAATGGATTTTTGGTAATTTCTAAGTGTTTTTAATTTAAACATTTATTTTAGTCAAGCATTGTTAGCCGAGAGGTCGCCTTGCAAGCAAGTAGTTGGTTGCAGATGATTGTGGGTTCACCTCCCAATCGATGCTATGACATATGGAAAAAAAACATTTATTTTAAACTTCTTATCAAGGTACAAATCTTTCAGAAAAGGCCGTCTTGGATTCTTATACAGAAAAAATAAAACATTTTAAACATATATATATATAAATTCAAAGTTACTTATTTGAATTTTTTTTCTTTTAATAATATAAATAGAATAATAGTGTGTTAGTACAGTTATCTATATGATCCAAAATAAATTTTAGGATTTTTTCAGGATAGTTAAAAAAATGTTAAAAATGTTTTTTTTTAGAATAATAAAAAAAAGCAAATGTTAGTAAAATAAATAATTAGGAGGGTCAGACCATGAAATTGCAAATGTGACTCAGATTTACCATTTCAATACAATTGCAACTGGTCCACAGAGATTGAAATTATTGATTGGAAGAAGTTTAAATAAACCTCTTTAAATGGGTAAATAAAACCTATTTTGAATGCAGACTAATAAATAGTCAATTATAACATTACAAACTGCAATTATAAATTTCAAATTGCACCCAAGGTATTACTTAAATAATAAGACAATAATAAGATTGTAGGTGTAATATTTATTGTTTTAATTGATCATTATCTATATTATCTGACTGTGATTTTTCTAAAATAAAATAGAACAGATATCATTGGTCATTGTCTCTATCATCTGACTGTGATTTTTTAAAAATAAAATAGAACATATATCATTGGTCACTGTCTACATCACCTGACTGTGATTTTTCTATAATAAAATATAACATATATCATTGGTCACTATCTATGCCATCTGACTGTAAATTTTCTAAAGTAAAATAGAACAGATATTTCCACATTCTTAGAAATATTTCAGCAATAATATTTGTTAAAAATTATTAATTTATAACATTCAACTCTTGATGGAAATGTCTATTAGAATAAGAAAAAGTAGGGAAAGTTGTGAGACTTTCACTTTATCATGATAAATATCAAGGAAAATGCATTTAAAAAAGATTTACCTTTTAGATGCAAAAAGTGTTTGCAGTTTACTGTTTTCACTCATCTCTGTCTGTATCATCTGACTAATTTTTCTTAAATAAAATATAATAAATATTTCCACATTCTTAAAAATATTTCAACAATAATATATACTAAAAATTATTAATTTATAATACATATTATTTTTAATATGTAAAAATTGATGGTTTGTAAAAAAAATTTCATGTATTTTTAATTATAGATCTGTTATTGTGAAATCTCAGTAAGCAACCAATTAAAAATTGGATTGGTGAAATGAAATCACATTTTTCAGAAACAATATTTGTATTAATCTGATCCTTATATATTATTTTAAATATGTCTTACTTAATCACTTTTGTCTTATAAGTTTTAGACTAATGCAAATACTGTTGCTGGATGACATGATTTCATTTTGACAATTCAATTTTTTCTTATTTTCTTTGCTAAGTTTCACGGCTAATCTTTTATTTTAAAAAATACTCTGAAAATCTTATTAAATTTTCAATATTTAATTTTATAAAATCTATAAAGATTTTATATTATTACTTTTAACATATATATATATATGTGTGTGTGTGTGTGTTGAATTAAATATTTTTTTATAAATTGAATTGCCTTTTGATGTTGCCAGGAAACTATGAATTAATATCTTATTTAGCCTCAATGGAATTTTCACTTAGTATTATTTGATAGCTTCCTGGCAACATCAAAAGGCAAAAGTTAGCTCTGTTTACCAGGATATAATTAATCTCTTTAATTTATTTTTTTTGAATAGGCTGCAAAATTCAAACTTTTCTTAATTTAAAGGAAAGTGTGGCTGAAAGAAAATGGCTATGGAGCATTTAAAATATTATATATTATAACCATAATAATAGAAGTGTAACTGCAACATAATCAGATTTGAAAAGTAGCATGTGTGTGCACCTACATATTTATGATAAAGAAAGAGAAAACATGCAGTTCTTAAATTAAAGGGCATTTTAAGATCTTTTTGGTTTCACCTATTTCCAACTATGTTATAAATAAAATTTTATTGATTCCTATAGAAAATAGAATAGCGAGTTCAAATTCCCCCCCCCAATGAATTAACAATATTTTTTAATTATAAATAAAATAATAAAAGTCAGACAAGAATTTATCACTTGTAATGTGTATTAAATAAAGAAAAGAATGCAAACAACTATTTCTTTAGTTAAAGAATACAATGGAATATTTTTCTCTAGGGTCCACACTAGCAGAGTATTCTACATTATAGTAGGGGTGATAGCTAATGATGCAGACAGTACACAGTTATTCATTCAGATGTCAACTTCATTCTAATTTGGATTTATGGATTCCAAATTGCAAGATATGCATCAAAGCAGTAGAAGTATGCAGAGAAGAGTTTGTCCCACTGTTAATTGAAATATCAATGCTTATATTAGAAGCTAATGTTTTATCATAATGGTCAATCTATCGCCATAAAAAGCTAGGAAAAAACAAGTAGCACATCAGTTGGAAGACCCTGAGGGTACACTTCGAGTAAATAACAATGCAATAGATGAAATTATATCGCTATCTTTTATAATTGCCCAGTAAAGGGAAAGAGCTGAATTACACAGTCAAATTGCTGAAGACTTATATGTATTTTATATGCACTATACTAATAATAAAGCTAATATGCATATCCAGTGTGTGAAGAGAAGAAATATACCCTTTAAAAAAATTATGAAGATGACCCACAGTAATTATAAAGAAGAAAACTGATATTGGAAACCTAGGTTGTAAAACATTAGATATTTGTTTTTTATGTGTAAGATATTAAGCTATTGATTCTGTAATATTGAAAAGAGACTTTAAACTTACAAAAACTCTAGAAATAAATTATTGAGATATATTATTCTGTATATTTACATTTGAATTATGAATGTAAACTCAAACTGAAATATATTAAATGAGGTATTGTTTCACTTATATATATATATATATATATATATGTGTGTGTGTGTGTGTGTGTGTGTGCAATTACTAGAAGTAAAACTAAAATCTTGAAACTGTTTGTTAGAAATAAATTAAGTAATGTGTGCTTGATTTTATATCTATATTTGAAAGTACTAAATGAGAAGCAAATGAAATGTATAAACAATTGATTAAGATTATAGTAATTATTATATGCTCCTTTTGGAAATCTACATTACAATCAAAATACATGTTTTGTCTTATTGATAAATTGTTATCTTATTATATTAATTCAATTCATTTGTTTTTCATAAGATTAAATATTATAACTTCAACAAACACATATGCTAATTCATAAACATATCCACAACTCTGAGAACATGCAAACCACTGAGGGATATGATGGGCTGTTATGGCAATGATTTGTAAATGATAACGATGATTATCTTACATAATTCTAAGTAAACAAGGCAAAACTCTCCATTCTGTAGTGAATGCTCTCTTTTGAGAGGTTTGACAATTGAAATTTCTTCCAATAGAAACTGAAAACAAATAAAATACTCTAGAGTGATTATGATCATAAAATCATCATCATTATTTCTGTAGTTGAATTTCATGATGTAGATTTAAACCATAATTGATAAGATTCACAGATATATGCAGGAGGTATTCTTACATTTATAAATATATATTTATGGTTATTGAACATGGAAGATTTTATATATATTATGTATATCATGATGTTGGATTCAAACTCAAGTTACTGAGGTATTTATTATTAGAATAAACTGGAAGAGCATATTTACTGGTACATAATTTATTTTACCATTACAATATATATGATAGTTTAATTTGTTTCTTATGAGTTTTGTTTATTTATGTAGCTGTTTACTTCAGAAATGGTAAGATACTTCTACCACTTTAGACCATTCCCTTACCATTATCTTAATGGATATCAGCATAGCTTTTAAATGCTAAAACTGTCATTTTGTGCAAATATTCATATAATAATAAAAAATCTGAAGAGTTTAGTATTTTCCAGTCAGCCAGTGTTGAACAATTCTCTATGATAGTCATCATGTTCCATCATTACCAATCAAAATCAACATTATGTTAGAATATTCTGAGACATTCTAAAAATTATAAACAAATTTCCAATATTTTAAAGCAGAATTTGATAGACTTGTCAGGTATTATTATTTATGCATTCATGTTTTAAAAATATATTTAAAATAAAAAAGATTTCATTCAATTTCTGAAGAGTGTTTTTCTTCAGATCATTGAGTGACATTTTATATTCTTTGTTATTATTACAATTCATTTTTTTTAATATTTGTAAAGTATGATTTTTTAGAAAAAAAATTGCAGTAGCAAACTCTCAATAAAGTAGTGACACCTAGTGCAAGCCTTAGTAATCAATTGATGCAAAAAGGTTTGTGCATAAAATCCCCATCTACTGCCTATTCATCCAATATCCCTAGGTTAGTTTCTAGTTTTTGGCTCTTATCAATGAGGAGTCTTGGATTTGAGAGTACTGCAACTAGATCTTAGGATCTAATATAACCCTCCAACTGCCATTTTTACCTATTTGTTTAATTATAAAGCTAGGAGTAACCCATGCTCATTCACTTATATAGTCATATAGATCTGAACTCAGTTCTGCATCTAGACATTTCAGTGTCTTTGGTTTTTCAAAAACCACTCTCACTATTATCCTATTGGCAGGATAGGAACTAGATGTGAATTGTATGCACAAATCTTCCTGCATTCATTGATTATTAATGGGTTGTACTGTAAGGATAGTTTTTTATTGCTAATAACAGCTTGTGTAAGTATAGGCAATGGTAATCATGTAATATTTTTTGTTTGTAAAATTAAATTAAAAAGAAATGCAAGTCTAATTTATTGATTTTTAATATAAAAATAAAGATTTTATACAGAAATGAAAGATTGAGTATTTTCAAAAACTTCCACCAGGTGGAACAATAGAAAATGTCAACCTAAATTATTGTTGACTCTGCCTAAATATAGAGTACAATATAAGTAGATTTTCTGAAAAAGATTGCTGGGGCAATCAAAACCATCATAGTGGGTTGAAAAAAAGCATTGTAAAAAATAATAAAGAACATAGATGATATTAATGTTATATGGATTTGATAAGCATTAATAAAAATAAAGCTATATATTTTTAATTCAATACATGAAATCATGCATGCCTAAAATATTATATCTTATGAATAACTCTATATAATTAAATTATATACTTATAGTGATTTATTCTGGAGGATTCAACTAGCAAAAATTTCCTCTTAATCTAGGTTGGTCAGATAAGTGTAACATGGTGACCATAAAAGTAGAAATACACTTATTTATAAAATAATCAAATGGTTTGAGTACCAAACCAGATGGAGAGCATGACCCATGGTCATTTAATGTCCAAAATCAACCTCTACTCTATATAGTGATTGTAATATGATGTGGGTTTTATTGCTGGAGAAGAGAGTCATAGCCTTGTGGCACTGAGTCTGTGGGATATCTTTGCCAGCGAGAATTACTGCTTTTGAAAAATTAAATGTCAAAATAAAAATTACAGTTTGTTGAAAATATGTGTGTGTATATATATATGAAGCTTTTTAAAATCTTTAATCAGTAACGTTTTAAAAGTAGGCCAAGTATATATATCCATTGATTACTGTTTTATTGTTATCAGCCGCTATTTGTAACTCATTCAATAATATTTGTAATTTTAAATACTTGAAACGTTTTGAATAATATAATTGAAAAAGAAAGATTCCAAGCATAAAATTAAATTGAACATATATACATCAATATGATATTATTTTTTTACTCAGTCGGAGTTAATAGTGTAATAACATTCCTTAATAACAATAAGAAAATTATTAGACAGATTTAATTTATATTTTTAATATCAAAAAAATTAACGATTTTTACCCAATTTAAATATTTTAAACTCTTTTCATTATTTGGAATAAAATAGGTTTCTGGGCTAAAATGTGATCCCGTTACTATAAAAATAAATAAAATAAATAAATTGTAATAGAATATTGATCTAAGAAAATATAGTAAGTATTTCTTTCATTTCTTTCCATATATGTTATTAATGTTGGGTTTTAATTATGCAAACAGAATTATAGCTTCTGACATATCGCATATAGCACTGTTTCATGAAACGAGCTATATCATTAATACTTTATTTCTATTTCGTTAATAAGTTTTACTAGCTGAATTAAATTAATTAATATATATTTCACATCTACCTTAGCTAAGTTTTGTTATTGTTGTTATACAAATGCGTGCCAAGTTAAAAGGAAAAATAGCTTTTAAGTAACCAAAAAGTTTTCTCAACTATCTCTCACAAATAACTGTGAAAATGATGAGGTTTGGATAGTTTCCAGCGTTTTATTTTTTAGTTAAAAATAAAGTTTTTAGCCAATAAACATCACATGACCACCATTTCTTATGCTTTCTTATAACTGTTATTAAAACAGGCAAAACTCTCAAAAGCCAGAAACTAGTCTGTGGATATTGGATGAGTAGGCACTAGATGGGGATTTTATACACAAGCCTTCTGGCATCCATTGATTACTCTGGCTTGCACTGAGTGGCAATACGTATAGAGAGTCTTGCCTGTTTTAAAAATAGAGATAAGATAACCATTAGCTGACCAATATTGAAAGTTATCTGAATTGATTATATCTTTGATATATGAAAAAAAATTGAAGAAAGCCTGCAAAAAATTATCAACTTTTATCTAGTCTTAATTTGAACCCACTTTAGGAAAGGATCAGATAAAATTACTATCACTTCGAATAATACATCAACCAATAAGGCTTTATATATATATATATATATATATATATATATAAAGCCTTATTGGTTGATGTATTATATATATAACAATCTTATTTACAAGTGTCAAAATTTCTGTACTACATCTTTGGCACCAACCACCTCAGAGAAATATATTGATGATTATTAATAATCATTTATTAAAATAAAGATTATATCTAGCCAGGATATAAAAATTAAACATCAATTAAAGACTAATATGTTTTTAATTATATATATAAACATATGGAATAACTTAAATTCATCTCTTTTTCTGTGTAATATATTTTAAAATATATTTAAATTCTCCACCCCTCTATCTGTAAGTTTTAGAAGAAAAATTCTATTGTATTTTGCTCAGGACTTTTTAACGGTTTTATATTTATCTTAAGAAAACATTCAGCCATTAAAACCTATAGACATTAATTCCATTACGTTTAGTGTGATTGACTTCACATAAAAAAATAATGTAATATATAAAAGATTAAAGATAATTACGCGATGCTTTGTTAGTGTGTTTACAAAGCTGTAATAAAAAATATAAAACTTTATACACCCAATATATCATTCATTTTTTAATCTTTCCAGATTATGTCAGCTTAAAAGTAATTTGACAATATATTTTTTAATCTTTTCTTAAGCTTAACCATGGCATGTTTTTAAATCTTTCATATGTTATTGGAAAGATAATATAAATAATAACTATCAATTTTATTAAAACAAGATGTGATGTATTATGGCTTCCCCTTAAATGAAGACAAGAATATCTCAGCAATTATGCCCAGATAAACTCTGCATACTGCAGTGCCACCCTGTGCAAGCCATAGTAATCAATGAATGGTAGAAGGTCAATTCTCTATCTAATGCCTACTCATCTAATAACTCCAGTCTAGTTTCTAACTTGTAGCTTTCATCAGTGAAGAGTGTTGTATCTGAAAGCACTGCACCTAGTTCTCAAGATCTAATGCAATCCTCCAGCAATCACCTTTTATCTTTTTAGTTAAATATAAACTAAGAGCCTGCGATGAAAGCACAGTAATGCTTTTAATTCAAGATAATTCACTCATATGGTCGAACAGGATTTTATGCAGCAAACCTAGCATCCATTGATTACTATGGCTGATACTGAGTGGCACTACTGTATGGAGAGTTTGCTATTGTTTTAAAAGCTTGTATAAGCATAGAAAATGGTGATCATGGGATGTGTTAATGATTTGATACCAATTTTATTATGTATTATATATATTTTGGTTTTATATAAAAATAATAAAATTTACTGATTAAATTCGCAATATTTATTTTTTAAATATGTTTGTATTTTTAAAGAATTGCAAACTTCATATCAGCTGATTTTTAAAAAGTTTTTCCTTTAGAAATCTTTTTCACTAACTAATTCCTCCCTTTTTTTTAAAAAGCCCTAGATGCAGTTTCAGTTACAATTGCAACATTTTATTTTTATACTTAAACATTCTTTTATATATATGTATATCATTAAAAACAAGTCAACACTTAGACAATACCAATATCAATAACAATAACAATCAACAATTTCAAATTGTTGTCAAGGCAACCTCTTAACAATAAACAACCTCATTTTAACAACCACCTTTTAACAATATATATATAAAGAGGTTTATTTAAACTTCATTGTAACAATATTTCATTGTCAAGTTGCAATCTTTAAATGTCCATATATATTTAATGGACCATTAGTAAGAATGGATTTCCATTCTTGCTATTAAAAAGTGAGAAGGTTGCCTTGACAACAGTGAGAAATATTGATTACTATATTTACTGTGAATGTTTAGGTGGTGACTGGTTGGAATCTAATTTTATTTATATAATACAAATAAAATGTTTGTTAATTAAAGTAAAACTATTGTAATAACAATAAAAGTAATAAATATAACAGTAATTAACTATTATATACAGTCTTTGAATCCACAGAAGTATTTTTGATTAATTCATTAACCTAAAACTGCCTTTAAATTCAAAAACAAAATGAAAGCAAATGTCATCAATTCAAATCCCATGAATTCTGAATTTTAATGTTAACAACTTGTCTATTATATTTAATTTATTTTTATTTATTAAAATTGTCTTCTTAATTTTTCTTTTATTATGGTTTTTCTTTTTATGAAAAATCTTAACACTTTCAATAGCAAACTTAAATTTATATTTACATGTCCTTTTATGATTCAAAAAAACTGAAGCACTTATTAAATCATTATTATTTTTACTTTTCTCACATTGTAAACTATTCATTCTCCTTTAATCTTTTTTCAATGCTCTTCCTTCTATTCTCCTATATATAATACCAAACCTCAACAAACAATTTGATACATAACATTACTTTTCTGCTTGACAGATATATTTTTAGAATTATTCATTAATTTATTAACATTATTTGTACACAAATTGAAACATTACACACATTCTTATAAGGAATTGAAGATTGATAGTAAAAATGGATATCTATTCCATATATTTCAAATGCTCAAGTGAAATTTTTTTAAGAATATATATAAGGATATGTTTAATGTTTCATTTTTTACAAATAATGTTAATAAATTTGTGAATAATTCTAAAAATGTCATATCTGTCAAACAGAAAAGTAATGTGTATCATATTTTTGTACATGTATATTATTATACATAGGTGAATTGAAATGCAGTATTGATTATAGATTATAAAATTCCAAAGGATTAAAATTAATTGAAATCAACTTTTTCCAATCATACTTTTGATAAAACTTCAAACTTATTTTCAAAAGGATTAGAATTGTTTTTAAGAAGAAGAAAACAGTTATAAAATGTGTTTTTATCATCTTAGATGACTCTTATGAAAAGAGTGGATAAAAATATTTCAGTCTGAATAGTAGTTTTTAAAAAGAGTTGGCTAATATTTTTGTAAGAGTTAGCTGCATTTTATTGGAAACTGAAGCAGAGAATGGCAGCAGTAAAGTTGGATAATAGCTAGCTGCAGACTTGGAGGGTTATACAGAGCTCTCATGAAGGAAGGCAAAGGAATAAGCCCAGCTGCAGTCTACAAATTTACTATGCTGGTGTTTTGAATCATGAAGTCAGACCCACTTTTGTATTCACTAGTCTGCTTAAATGTGGACAAGACAGTTGCTTGACTGGATCAATTATCGACAGAAGAAAGACCAACTTTTCTATCTGGAAAGCCTTAAATGTGGATAAAACAGTTTCTGGCCTGAAGTCCATCAAGCCCTAGACAGAAGGGAGCTCATGACATGCCAACAAATTACCTGAATTGTACTTTTCTCAATGATGACAAATCTGGACTATACTTTCCTGATGGACCAAAAACCAAGCTTACCAAGAGAAATCTTGAATTTGTATATGTATGCTTCTATTTATCTATATATGCAAAGAAGCACAGATATACTTATATACAGTGGAGAATAGCATTATATATAATGTGAATAAAATTTGAAATAAGTTATTTTACTATTCCATAAATTTTTTAACCTATAACTTGGGATAAAACAAATCAATAATTTGTTTAAGTAATCCAAAGATGATTTGATATATATATTTAAAAAAATATGACTTAAAATGCAAGCATAATTTTGTTTGAATTAAAAACAAAAAGCAAATATTTTAGATTAATTTAAAGATGTTGATAATTAATTAATCAACAATTACCAGTTGAAAATTGACTCTTTTTAAAAAAGAAAAAAGAAAGCTGTAATAGAATTTGATAAACTGATTTTGTTATTGATACACACATGTATATGCGACTTTTGTGTATATTCAAAATAGAATTAGTTATTCTAAAAATTAATGTCATTTAATTATTTGATAAATTCTGCTATGATGGAAATGAATTTCCGTTATATAATTAATCAATTATTGTACTGCACATATGTGCACAATTATGTGTGTTTAAGTAAACCTAGCATAGGTATTTGTATTATAAAATATATATATATATATTAAGATTTTTAACCCTTTATTGTATTTATATGATGATTGAGATATAAATTAATTGTTCTGCACATCTGTGTGCAAATATCAATGAATGTCAAAAAGACTCATATGTAAATTTTAATCATTTTTGACAATTCAAATGTATTCATTGTAAAATAATGTATCATACCTCTGTGCAAATTATATATATGTGAATTCATTAAGAGATATTGTAAATCATAACTTGAATTTTGTATAGTAATCATTGTAAATTACGATATGATAATTTATTATTATTTATGTTAATCAAAATCAGAGGATTTAATTGATATTTGCATACCTACGTTCTACAGACCTTAATATCATTTTACTGCTATTATTATTAATAAACTCGTATCCAGTTGTTAAAATTATTCCAGTAACTTGATTCTAAGTTTTTAGAATATTATGTAAATCATCTCTTGATTACTATAATGTTTATAGATCTCATGTTCACTGATCTATATTTGTGCATAATGGTCTGATTATATGAAGGGGGATATATAGGGTATGTGCATCCAGATGATGATGATGATGGTTATGGATTGGCACCAAGAGTATATTCTTCAAAGTCCATGCACTATAATTCATTTAGTTTAGTCTCTATTAAAAATTATGTTTACAGTTGGCCACTACATCAATGGTACTAAGTGGCTAGAGCATTGATGATGATCATCATGTTTTAATATCCCAGCATTATTGTTTTTTAGTTATATATGCTATGGGATTAGCACTTAGGTTTGTGCATCCAAATTGAGATTTAAATAAGTTCTCAAGCTGGCAAAGGCTAAATAGTTGCTCTGGTCTACAGTAGACCAATTTCAAATCCAGTCACAAGATTGACTGTTGATCTGGTTTATTATTAATCACTCATAATGATCAGTATTACTTTTACATATTGATAATGCTGGTTGGTGTATAATTAATTATATTTTAGTTGCTCTGATCTCATTAGTTGATCTCACAGAAATCTCATGATTTCATGCTCGCTTTAATATATAAAATTTCTTACTTATATATTTTAATATCATACTTTATTATTTTAATATTATATTTAATAATATCATGCTCATTATTTTATATTAAATAATTTTAATTGAAATATTTAACTTGGGACTGATGATTTGCCATCACCCCAGATATGACCACCATCACCACCTAATTTCTCCATACCATTACAATGTATATTATCTTTCTCCTACATTAATTTCAATATTTTGTTTACATTTTATAGCTTCATTTTATTATATTTAATTGATTGTTAATATTTTTATCTACATATTTTTACATTTTAAGAATGGTGATAAAGTTATCAACAATCTCAACTTGTAGTCAAGGTAACCTCCTTTAACAATAAAAGTGATACCACCTTTATCTATGGTCTGATATGTTAATATAGACACTAAATATTGCAACTTTCCTAAAGAGGATAAGATTAATAATGCAAAGAAGTTTAAACAAATCTCATTAAACACGCAAATATTACCTGTTCTGAAAGCAGACCATTAAATAGTCAATTATAACTTCTAGATTCTGAAAACAGATTAATAAATAGTCATTTATAAATTCCAAATTCCATAGAAAATATATATTTTACTAAGACAATAAAACCAATTAATCAAGACATTAATAGGTTTATATTTGCCTGATTAATGTAGTTTGTTTAAACTTCTTTGCATTATTAATCTCACACTCCTTGATTAAGTTGCAATCTTTAGTGTCTATATAAACATATCAGACCATAGGTAAAAATGGCGCCACCTTTATTGTTAAAGGAGGTTGCCATAACTACAGGTTGAAATTGATGATAGCTTAAAAATTGATTGTTATCATGTATCTTTATAAACCTATTAAAGTCTTCATAATTAGCATTATTGTCTTAGCAAAATACTGTTATATATATGTTAATTTTTAATTTTATCAATAGAGGTCTCTGTAGTATGATTTTAAAAATTGTATTTCTGAAGAGATATATAGAAAAAAATAGAAACTATAGTTCAAATATTAATAACTTTTATTATTAGTCATTTATTAGACTATAAATAATATTCCTGTAATGTAATTTTCACTACACCACTCTTACATAAAGTAGGGACTGTTTTCTATCTGCTTTTAACATTTTCTGGAGGGATGTAGTCATAAGCATAAAACCAAAGATGTGTGAAAAGAGCTATTATCCCCAAGATGCATATTTTATGCTGAACTAAAACTCGTCAATTGGCCCAGATAACAATCCCTTATATATATATACTGAACAATGATAAAGATATGTGTAAGACATTATAATTTAGGCCAACTGATGAGCACTGTTTCAGCATAAAATATGCATCTTGTGGATAATAAATTTTTTTCACATGTCTTTGGTCATATGTTTATGATTACATACCCCCACAAGTTGTTAAAAGTTGATTCATTATAGTTCAAATAGACTTTTGTTAATTTTCTTATATATTTATTTGATGTAGAAATTGGCACTAAAGTAAATATTGGTTCATTAGTTCAAAAGAAATTTGTAGATGTCAATATTCTACAGAAAAAAAATACAAATAAGCTGACAATACTGCTGATTCATAGATTCTTTGAGAAGGCCATTACCAGATTGCTTGTAAACTCCTTTTTATTGTTTAGCAATAAGCAAAAAATTGTATATTTTCTTTAGTTTATTTACATATTTATGACTACCCTTATAAAATATTTAGATAGTAATTACTAAAAAAGAAATATTTTTGTGATCATACTTAAATTTTATGTGCCTATCTTTCATTGTTAAAAATACTACATTAAGCAATTCATATAAATCATTAAAATGACCTTATGATCAGTAATGCTCTAACAAACATTGTTATACAAAACTTTGGTGATATTTTAATAATTATAATAACTTAATAATAATTTGTTTTAGTTTTAAATATAAAGCATAATTAACTTGTAACAACAACATGGTTTAAACACATAAATACTACAAGCAGTATCTCATACTACTCCTAAGAAAAGTATTTGTTTTATATAAATATCACTTCAAATATGATTTTTTAATATAAGCATTATTTACAATATGTGTTAAAATGTTTGTATAAAAAAATTTTAAAGTATAGCCACAAAATCACAAAAATAAAAATAATAATACTTTTGTTAATTAATTGTTTGCTTATAATGTGTTATTATAATAAAATATTTTTGTTTTTTATTACTATTGCCATTAATTACAATAAGTTTTTTAATATTTCTCTAAAAGTAACAAAAAAGTGAATAATTTGAAAAATATATTATTTAAAGCCATTAGACTACAAGTGGTATGAAATACTGCACTACCTGAAAAGGGAGGCCACAAATTTAATCTACACAAGCTAAAGTCAAAATAAAATGATTTTTGCAAATTAGATACATACTCAGGAAATTACTGAGTGCAACACTTGTTCAATTCAAAAAACAATATGGAATTAAAACATTTGAATATTAATAGCAATATAATACACCACTTGTAGCCATTGAGAGTTAATTGAGATTTTATTAATTTATATTTTACAGACATTGCTGTAGTTGTCCTACAAGAAAAAAACATTTTGTTTTCATTAGATATTTTATTTTATTTTTTCCCAGAATTTTTAAAACTAGAGTATGATTTGTTAGAATGTTTTTTTATTTGTAAACTTATACTTTTAATATATTGATTCATAATAATAGAATAATAGTTTTAATACTAAAATAAAATATTGTACTAGTAACTCAAACCACCACTAGAGGATCATGCAATAAATGTTGAAACATAGACGCATTAACTTTTTGTTTGATGTATAATTTAAACATGTAAAGTGTAAATTTTCAAATTGTATCTTTTTTCAAAATTTGGAAAATAATGATATATTACTCAAAAATTTAGTTATTGCATTTTCCCACTATTTTTTTATTAATTCAAATTTGTTTCCTAACAATGTAGAAAAAGATTCCTAAAAAAATATAAAACACTTTTTTTTAAATTTATCTTTTGCTGTCACTATTATTCCTAAACTCCAGATGTTTGCTTTAAAATCATACCCAGTTGCCTGTTCCATTACTTCAGATGCCATCCAGCATGGTGTTTCTACAAATGTATGTCTGGCTTTGTCCCTACCAGCACCACATCCTGGGGCAATCCAAGAACTGACTCCAAAATCTGCAATTTGTACTGTTCCATCTTCTCCTAATAAAATCTTGCCTGCTTTTATATCCCTGTGAATTTGACCATTATTATGAAAATATTCCAAGCCTTTCAGTACTTCTCACAAAACAGTTGCTATGGTTGCTTCATCAAACACTCCATATTGACAATTCTTGTGTTTCATTTTGTATTTAATAAGATCTAAAACAGAACCTCCAGTAAGAAGATTAATAACCAGCCACAGCTCTTCTCAGACAACAAATGATGTATAATAGTTGACAACATTTTCATGGTGGCACTGACTCATGGCTTGAATTTCCTTCAGTAGTTCATCCATGCTGGTATTGCATTTTTCCAAGTTAATTCGCTTGATTGCACATTTTTCAGTGCAAGGTTTACAAATGGCTGCCTGAACAGTTGTGGTGGCTCCAACCCTGATGATTTCTTTAAGTTTGTAATCATCCTTATTATTGGACCATGGACCGTCAGATGCTGCCATTTGATTTTTAAATGAAAACTTCAAAACCTTACTTATCAACTGATACTAAACTTTTTAAAATCAGTAAAAATCTAGCTTATAAAATGATGTCTGCAATCTTAACTTATTTTACACTCTATATAAATAATTAAATATTATTTTAACTATGTAATAAAATTGAATATTGTTAATCTAATTTTCATGAAGTAACACTGATTTATGATCTTAAAAGTATCAATCTATAATGAAAAACAGTATATTTTCTGGACATATGATGATGACTGAAGGACAGTTGAAACTGTTAGATTAATACAAATAAAAGTATTGATAAAGTGTATAAAAAGGTGTTAATGGCATAACATATGTTTTGTCATAAGTAAGGTCTGATAAGATGCCATCTATTTTCCAGACTTTGATTGTGGCCCAGGCTGGATTTATATGTTTTTAGGCTCTAATCTAACAAAAAATTGAGGCCCCTTTCCAAATTTTTTTTCATTGTATAAAAAATACGATATCTTTTTACATAAGTTATTAATAATATCAACAGTAGTAAACTCTCCATACAGTAGTGCCATCTAGTGTAAGTCTTAGTAATCAATTGATGCAGAAAGGTTTGTGCATAAAATTTCCATCTAGTGCCTACTCATCCAATATTCTCAAACTAATTTTTAGCTTGTGGTCTTCATCATTAAGGAGCTTTGGGTCTGAGAGCACTGCACCTAAATCTAAGGATCTTATGCAACCCTTTGACAGCCCTTTTACCTAAGCTAGGAACTCAAAATAAAGCACTTTGATGTTTTCAATCTAAGCCTGAATTGAAAACATTACTGTAGTTTTATTTTGGACTCAAAGCTTTATAATTAATTAAAAAGGTGGATGCTGGAGTATTGCATTGAATCCTAAGATCTAAATGCAGTACTCTCAGATCCAAGGCTTCTCATTGATGAAAGTCACAAGCTAGAAACTAGTCTGGGGATGTTGGATGAGTAGGCACTAGATAAGTATTTGATGTCCAAGCCTTCATGCATCTATTGATTACACTGGCTGCATTGACAGGTGCTACTGTGTGGAGAGTTTTGCCCCTGTATTATATTGATAAAAACATATTATAAATGTATTATCAAGCATCTGTGTTTATAGTAGATTCTCACATCAACACAACAGTTTATGGAAATTGATAATATATCAGACAGAGTTGCAAAATCATTTTTCAAATTAATTGAAGATATCAAATGCAGTTAATTCATATTTATGCTCCAAAAAGGTTTATTGTGCTAAAGAAGTAGAAAACTTTTATCCAGATGTGCAAAATGCTTTTATTAAGACCAAACATTTGAAAATGGTTATGGGAATGCTAGAATTGTAAACAATTGAAAAAACAAAGTGCTTTATGTAAATTTGGTTATGATTAGAGAAAAGAAAGAGGACCTAAACTTGTGGAATTTCCAAAAACAGAAAGCCTACATATTGTGAATACTTTCTTTGAGGAAAATTCTAAACAAAATGGACATGGACGCATCCAAATGAGGTGTAACAGAATTGATTTATATCTTGACTAATGAACAATAAGCATTTCAAGTTTGTAATTCTCTTAATAGATTCAACCTAGGTATTGATGATCGATTAATAAAATAAAAGGTAATTGAGTGCAAAACTAGAAAGAGAAGATAACTAATAAAAAAATAATTTTAACAATTGTAATTCAATCTATCTTTTTGTTCTTTCCTTAATCATTTGTAACTCAATAGATACGCATGGTTCTCTCTTCCAAAAAGATAAAATGATGACTATGTTAGAGATTCACATCTTAGCACTGCTTTGAACAATTCTACTTTAAACACTAAGCCCACAAACAACATTAATGCATGGACGAGTTTTCCTTTCATATTGGGTACATCTAAAAAGCTGCAGACAGTCTAAATAAATTCAACCTTAGTTTAAGGATTCCACTGATCTCAACCAAATATCAGACAACACCAAATACCTCAGGACCAAGCTCTTCAAATAATTTATAAAATTAGCTATAATGAACTCAACTTGCAAAGCAATTTACTATGGTGAGTCTTATGTCAACCATACTACTAGATTAACACAGCACAACTACATATCAAATGCACCAAAACAGACCCCAATGTAAAGTCAATATTTTTAGAGCATGAGATCGATTCAGACTACAATTTTGATCCACTTAATATCAAAGTCATTTGCTATTGGTGCAATCATCCAAAAAATAAAGAAGTGTGGTTTCTTACAAATAACATCCATGCAATAAACAAAAAAGACTCATGTGTTGCATTACCATGCAGGTGGTGTAGATTCTATACACCATTTTTATTTGAATATGACCACCTGATTGAAAACAGTACTAAGCTGCAAATCTTTAAAGGAATCATAAGTTTACACTCTTTCTGGTGTATTGGTCCATCCCTATTGAGTTTTAACACTTAATTTTCAGAAGCACTCCAATGAATTTAAATTATAACTTGCAAAATTATTTTATGAATGATGGCAGACTTGAGAAATGGTTTAAGCACAACAAAAAAAAAACACCCTGAGTTCAGGCACCAGAACTGTGAGCACCAGAATTGATCCTGGCACCAGCTGATCTTAAGATAGATGGTCTATCAACTATAAAACCAGACCAGGTAAAACAAAAATCTATGATTTTATTGCTTGGAAACTCATAAAAAATTTAAGTGCCAGAACTGTGAGCACAATCATTTTAGGACCTCCCTATCATGAATCAAGTACTCTACCAACTACACCAAGCCACACAAGGTAAAAAAAACGCCTGTGATTTTATTTCTTGGAAGTTCATGAGAAGTTTGCTAGCAGAATTATGAGTTACCTAATATATCCCAATACCAAATCAGATGCTATCATACCAAACTGTGCAGGGTAATTTAAACATGATTGAAATTGATAAAACGGTAATTGATATTTTAGCTGGTAAAAATAACACCACAATTTAACACAAAATGTTCTATTGAGATAGGAAAATGTATAAAGAAAAAAAGGAATATGAAATTTAGAAAAAAAGCCTTTAAGAAAAACAGAATATCTATGTTTTCTAAAATAGTATATAATCTACTGTTTGAATATCCTAGCACCTCACTGAGGAAGCCAGTAGCAGAAACCGGTCTAGGTTTGGAGATATTCTGCAAAGCTTGTTAAGAACTTTTATTATATATATATGTGTGTGCGCGTGTGTGTGTGTGTTGATACGAAGATTTTCACAGGTTGCATATATAAAAGTCATATTTTTCAGGTTCATCCTGTTAACAAATTTAAGTATTGATATACCAATGTTTCAACTTGATCACACAAGTCATCTACTGAGTGATAAAAGATAGAAAGAAGGTTGTAGAGGCGCTACAATCACTAATTTGAAAAAAAAAACGTTCAAGTTCCACCAATAGCAAAAATGTTAAATTAAGAATATAGAAACACAATTCTATCAATATTTAAATTTTTTAACAGGGATGAACTCGCAAAATATATCATATATAAAGAGAGAGATTGATAAGGATATATAAGAAAATATAATTGTGAATTGAAAAACTATAGAAGAGAATAAAAATATCAAAAGTATAATTGGAAGAAAGGTTATTTATTACTGAAAAGAGAGATTATATGAAATGTGTAGAACAGTTCTATAAAAAATATATAATTATAAAACAAATTTGTCTAATTATATAATTAAAAAAAATAGCAATGATAATAAAATGCAATATTCTCTACAATTACAATATCTACTGAATTGTTAAGTATTTTAAATAAAAGGGGAGATATGCAATTAAATTTACATAGAAGGGAAAAGCTCCAGGAAGTAAGGAAATTATTATTAATGTCCTAAAAAAAGCAAGTAAAAATTTTTTGGAAAAATATTAGTAGAGCTATATACCAATTTCTAAATGATAAAAAATATACCCTATGATTGGAAGAATAACACAGTGATATAGATATTTAAGAAAGATGATTACAAATATTGCAAATCTAGGTTATCTATCATGTCTCCACAAAATCTTTACAGTAACAATTACAAATGGCATACAGTGAATTTTGGATAATCAAAAGAATAAGCTGAATTTAAAAATAACTTTGCCAAAGTGGATAACATCCAAGTACTGAAAGAAGTTATGGAAAGAACCAATGAATAAGAGTTAATATTACTTTTTATATTTGAAGATTATGAAAAGGTATTACCTTCTATAAGCATTTTTACAATAATTAAAGCTTTGTATCATCAAGGTATAAATCCTGGATATTCATTTTTTTAATATGTCCCAGAATTCAACAGCAATGATTAGATTACATGATGATACTAAGAATAATAATATTCACACTAAAATAATTAAATGACTTCATTGCTCTGTAGGTTAGAAGAAGTTCCAGAAGGGACAAGAGAAGGACAATAAGATTCCACTTCTCCAAAACATCTTACAGCAGTTTACAAGAAGTATTTTGTGCATTAAAATGGGAAGCTAAGAAAGTAAAAATAAATGGATGTTATTTAATATATCTACATTTTGCAGATGTTGTGTTTGTTTTGAAAATAATGCTTCAGAGATTCAAATATTTTTGCAAAAGTTATCTAATAAACTTTTAAGAAAATAAAACTAAAGATAAATACTAAAAATACTAAAAGTAAGGTTTGATGGATTTTCTCAAAAGAAAAGATTGTTAATAATGAATTTTAAAAAATTAACATTTGCAAATACCTTGCTTAGATTATTAATACATAGGAAAACATAATGGATGAAATTAATCATAGACTTAAACTTGGATAAAATGTTTTAAAACAGGCAAAACTCTTCATGCAGTAGGGTCACTCAGTGCAAGTGGGAATAATCAATGGGTTCCAGAAAGCTAGTGCATAAAATCCCTATCTAGTACATACTCATCCAGTATACCCAGACTAGTTTCTAACTTGTGGCTTTCATCAGTGACGAGCCTTGGATCTGAGAGTACTGCACATAGATCTTAGGATTTAATGCAACCCTCTAGCAGCCATATTTTATCTCTACTTAACTATAAAACTAAAACACAATAATATTTTCAATCCAAGCTCAGTAGCTTATATAGTCATCTAGGTCTGAACTCAGTTCAGTACCCATACATTTTGGTGTCTTTGGTTTTTAATAACCATAGCCACCACTATCTTTTTAGGCAAGATTGGTATTAAATCACTAAATATCACATGATCATCATTTCTTATGCTTGCTCATAACTGTTGTTAAAACAGGCAAAACTCTCCATATAGTAGTGCCACTCAGTGCAAGACAGAGCAATTAATGGATGCCAGAAGGCTAGTGCATAAAATCCCTATCTAGTGCCTATTCTGGCTTGCACTGAGTGGCACTATTGTATGGAGAGTTTTGCCTGTTTAAGCAACAGTTATGAATGAGCAAGCATAAGAAATGGTGATTATGGGATGTTTAGTGGTTTAGTAAAATGTTTTTGGCAGATATAACTTTATATTAAAAGGAAATATGTGCCTAAATATTTGAAGAAAAAAAAACTTTTTAATATATGTGTTTTAACAGTTCTTATTTAAAAATCTAACAACAGAAAACCAAATAAAAGATAAATAAAAGATTTAAGATCACCCAATGAAATATGGAGAGATTGTGAATGGATCAAAAGCAAACTATTTGCATGAGAGAACAAATTACTAGATATTACGGACAACCATTGAAAGAATTAAGAAATTGAAATGAAGCTGAACTGAATATAATGCTAGAAGAGATTTCTAATAGATCACTCACCAAATTACAGAAAGATGTCTGTTAGGAATAACAAAAAGGGTGCAAACACGAAATACATGGGTAAGAGTACAAACAGGTATCGCTGACATCATTTAAAGAATTGACTGAAAAGGAGCTTGGATGGACCCCTTTCTAGAATAGATGATAACAGATGGACAGTTAAAGTTTTTAAATTACATCCCAAAAATTGTAAAAGACTTAGTAAGAGACCATATATGAGATAGATAAATGAAATAAGAAAGTTTGTTGATGTGATGTGGAGAAAAGGAACTAGTAATCGGATAAACATTGGAGAGGCAGAAAATAATGATGATAACGTAAATTTATTTTATATACATGTATTGCATACCTTATTAATTGAAAAAATGGAACACACGCTTATTTGATTAGTATAATATCACTATGTTATATAAAAATAAAAATTTCGTCACACAAATATAATCCCAAGAAACATGAAATTTAGGTTATATAATTCATTGACTACCGTTTCTTTTGGTATTACAGATATTAATATTCCTATGATTATATGTTATATAATATTGTTCATTTATGAAGATGAACAGATAAATAAGTTTAGATAAGTATGTATGAGTGAGGGGGGGTGTACTTTTATGTAGTGTGATATTATTGCTCATAGCAAACAAATATTTAACATTAAAACGGTCCCAGTTGTTCTAAACTAGATGAGATAGATTTATATGTATATTATCACCTAAGGCAGATTGAGCTAATTAGGGCAACAAAAGTATCAGCAATCGATAATATTTGGTCACATGATCATCATCACCGATAGCTCGTCATTTCTTGCTGTTATCTTAATATAATTATTCTGGCGTTTCAACTTTAATAAACTACACATAATTAAAATGCATACGCAGGCGGATACAGGCCAGTTATTTTTTATCGCTTAAAAATAATTAAAATGTTTAAAACAATTAATTCATAGAAAGTTATCTTTTTTACACTTCATGGGTTAGGAAGATGAGGACTTAATAATATTGAGGAAAAAACTTATTAAATAATGTCAATTGTATTCAAATAACGTAGTCGCAAAACTGGTTTAGAATTATTAACGCTAGCAAAACTAATTTAAAATATTTAGATTTTTCAATAAAAGTTTTCATTTTTGATTATTATGAGAATTTTTCTCAACGTAATGCAACATAGAGCTTTAGATATCTGCTACTTTTTGTTTGGTAACTAATATTGACTCTACGCGAATAATCAAACAATAAGAAGAGTGAAAGATCACGTGATCCCCCCCCCCCTTCCCGTAAAGGGCAGATTAACTTTCACGGAAAAATTCGGCCATCATGTTATGACAAAATGTTTTATTAAGGATTAAAAAAAATAAAATATTTATATATGAAGGGCTGCCTGCCATGATTATGCCCTGGGATTCGATTTTAGACAAAAAAAATCCCAAGAGGCTTATGATTTCTCTCTCGGATAACTGAGCCTTAGTAAAGCACCTATCTATCCAATATTGGTCAATAAAATAATATCTAACTTTATTTATCTAGAGAGTAGAACAAACTTTCAAATCTTCATCACCAGCAATTGTCAGCTCTAGCATGGGCTGTTTTTTTCTCTATGGGGTACTCTTCCATAGAAAGATGTTTGTCCATATATATATAATGTCGTCACGATTCAGATATAGCTTTAACATTGTTAATGGTTGAGCCATCTTAAAATCATTGTTAATGATTAAGTGTTATCTTTTGGCCATTATTTCATTCTTTGATTATCTATTTAGCACAAGACTTAAAATCCTTAACATATGTACAAAAATATCATGACCTAGTACTTAGTTCTATTATCATACTTCAGCCATTTAAGTTCAAGAAGATTCAAAAGTCTGGTGAGATGAATCTTGGAAATATATTTTAGATCTCAAGCAGGCCTAAAGCCATCCCATTATTAAGTTGGCCAAGTGCCTATTATTAGGTGGCAAATAGGTATTACTAACTTCAAGATTAATCTTGGAAATTGTTTTAAAATTCAAGTAGGTTTACTGCTATCTCATTATTAAGTTAGCCAATTGCTCACTATGGATTAGAAAATATCAGAAGATAATCAGTCGTTGACATGTGTTGTTTAATCTTACTATCAACTCAACATTATTTTAGAAAGTCTTGTATTGTTCATTTGTTTCACATATCTTATTCAATAAAGATGAGATTTTACAATAATGGAATCTGTATATATTCCATATCCAGCTAATTGATAAACATGTAGATTGTTATTGAGTAGTCTTAGACTTTACCTTTATATTCTTAAATGCTTATGAACCATTTTTAAACTAATTTTTTTAATGTTATTATTTTATATTGGTAAGACGTCCATGTTTCACATCCATACAATAAATTAAATAAGATGACAAAATGATATGCAATTAACTTAACTGGTTTGCTTAAACGTTTCGAATATTAACTAATTAACATTTAATCCTTTCTAAATATTTAAGCAAATCAATTATAAATAGGATAAGGAAAATGGAAATAACCTCAATATTAAATTAATTTAATTGCAATATGTCTGTCATAAATATTTTGTATTTTAATTTGTTAAAAACTGTATCCGCATATTGGAATCTGCTGTGCATTTAAACATCTAAGAATAGTTCATCTTATACCTATTAGTTTTATTAGATTAATATTAGAATATCATTGCAAATGATAAACAATAATCTTTCTATAATATTTTTCCTGATTCTCTCAATCTTGGGTTCAGAGGGCTCATAAATGACATTGGCAAATTCATTGACAGAATTAGTTCTTTTAAAAATGTTTTCATTCAACAAGATTATTAGATTTTCCATTCCGACTGGCTCCACTAAAGTTTTATTTTATCCCATAGTTTCTTTATCTTTCTTTTTTATTATCATCAGCAGATATCGTAAATCTCACAGCAATTTGTGGATTTTTAGTAGACAGATATTGTTTATAAAATACATTGCCTATTTTTTTCTAAACCATAAGGAATTTCTTTCACTAATTTTAGGGATGAATCTTTTGCATAATATAGTTACACATTTATTAAAAATACCACAGCAATGATTCTATTAAGCCAAGCATTGGTGGTCAAGAGTTCAGCGCTGCAGCCTTAAAAGCAGTTGTCCTGGATTAGAGGGTACGCTTCCCAGCCGATGCTATGATACATGAGAAAAAAAGGGATTCTATTAATATTTTAATGTAACATCTATAATATTAACTCTAATTAACTTTTATTAAATTTCATCGAAGACTAACTGATAATGTGAAACCAAAGAATTATTCGACTTGGTTTACAGCAGTTACAAAGAAAATAATTTAATAATGGTATATTATCATGCATTGATGAACAATTTTTAGTTGAGTCACACAACATCAGACTCTTATTTTATACTGCTTCTACCAGAATGGAATATTATCTTTTGGGCTTACTAATGTATGTTTCATTATTTAAACCTATTAATTCTACAGTTTGAATACTTTTCACTTACATATGACTAAAGGCTTCTCTATAAGAATTGAAATCTACTATAAGTGTAAAAAATATAGAAATACTTGGAGAAGATTGTATTGGGATATTTATAAATACAGCATACATAAAACTATCAACATTATTACAATTGCTGTATTATTTGAATTGTATTCGAGAGAAACTGTTTGCTTAGTGTAACAACTTAAAACAACACTATCAGTAGTACGTTTAGAATGTATGATATGAAAGACTGAATCGAAACTAGGAATTTTAAGGTATATGTTATTAGAAGCATGGTGAGTCTCTAGAACTACAAATTTCATCATTGATATAGGGGATCTTTATTTTTTAATTTTGATACATATTCATAATTTATTGTGTTATTCTAATGAAAAGAATATTCTGTATCATAAAACACACTATGTGAATATTTGTCTAAAAAATAGGACATCATCTCTTTAGTACAATTATTCCTCAGAATGCAACTTACGTTCATGTTATAAGATAACCTGTTTTTCAAATGGAGACATGAATTTCCACATACCTAAACATTACTTGCAGGTCAGGTTGCAATGAAACTATCATCTGTCAACTATAATAAATATGTGTAATTTTATTGCAAAATAGAATTTTTTTAATATACAACAATATATTTATAACCTTGAAGAAGACTTCTGGATAGTTGAAACTTAAAAAAATTAATAAGTAACAATGTCATAAAATGTTAATTAGTTGTTATATTTTAAAAGGGTACTTTCAACTTATGCCCCATGTGACCACAAGAGGTTCTGTTTCCTGTGTCAACCACAGAAATATTCAGAGTAGGGGGGCAAAAGCAGCAACACAACCTTATGCCAAGTAGCTTCCAGCACTACTGCCCACTTGGTGGCGCTGATAGACATATGTAAAAACTCAAAGGGAAGTAGGAAGACATGCATTGGATGCAGAAGTATGGACAGCAAGGGAGGCAATTCAAGGAGAAATGGGATGGTCAAGTTTTCATATGAGAGATGCAAAAAGTAAAATGAAAATGTTTGGTAGATTGCAGTTTATGGATAATAAAAGAATAGCTAAAATAGTATTTAATTGGGTTATGAGTAAAGGGCAGGTAACAAGATGGGTGAGAAAGGTAATGCACTATGCAAAAGATTTGGATAAAGAATTTATATCAGTATATTTGTACAAAAGTGGGATGATTGTGTTAAGAGGTTATTGAGTGTTATAGTAGTAAGGAATGGGTAAAAGAATAGTTTACTAATAAAGACTAGGGAGTTGAGAGATGGAGAAATAGTTGGAGAGTAAAAGAGTTTAAATATATATAGAAATAAACAGAATATTAGGTGTGAGTTAATATATGATAATAGTAAGGAAAGTAGTTTATTGTTTAAAGCTCGAACGGGATCTTTAGCTACAAAGAATATAATGTAAATGGAAAATATGGGTGATTTATTTTGTAAATTATGTAAGGAAGGAATTGAAAATATTAGGCATTTGTTAATTGATGTAAATGTTTGAAAACAGAAAGGGTATATAATGAAGTTGTGGAAAAATAAATATGAAAGAGTGATTATACAGAAAGTGAATTATTGGTTTTTATGCTAGGTTTGGGAAAGATAAGGGGGATTTAGATATAAAGGTTATAGAGTTGACAAAAATTATGTTGTGGAAATGGGATAGAGCAGATTATGGGTAAATTTAGAGTGGGGAATGTAAAAGAAAGTGGCTAACAGGTTTATCTGGGCTTAATTGCTGAGATATTCTTGACTTCGTTTAAGGAGAAGCCATAATACATCACATCACATATAGCTTTCATCATTCAACAGAGAAGCATCTTTTATAGCTCTTCTTCATTTACCATTTCTGTATTTTATATCTCTTATTATATTCATAATTACAGTACTCTAAATTAATCATTGTAATGTACTTCCAACTTTTTAAATTTTTCCTGCCATTATCAGATAAACCATTTTAAAGTAAGTAGCTGAATATTCCTTAATGCAAAATTTATGGTGGTTTATCATTATTGCTTTGGTTGGCTTTATTTCTTGATCAGTAGAATAATGTAAAAAATGCAAAGCATGGTTTTCTATTTTCATATTCATAATCTTGCATTTTTATCCTTATTTTTAGTATTCCTTACAGATATATTTTAAATACAATAGAAGTAAATTGTATTCTTGAGCAGGATTTTCGTGAAATGGACTTATTGGAAAATTTATATTTTCACTTTTGACAAACATGCAGTTTCTATCTGTAGTTATCTTTTGCTGAAATTTATAATCTTTTGCACCTTCCAGTGTTTGAAAGTTGTATACACATGTGACTTTTGTTAGGTGTCCATCATAATTTGATGCTGTAGTAGAGTGATAGATTTTGGAGTTCAAGGTCCATGTATTGCAGCCCAGCTATCAGTTCTTATGCTTGAATTTCTTATGAACTCCTGGCCATTACTATGTTTTTATGACTTCCCAGTATGCTCTGCTGCAGTGGTAAAATGACAGAATCTGAAGCTCAAGTTCCATGGATCATAGCCATGCTCTGTCACTTCTGATGATTGAACTTCTTATGGATGTTCAATTACTATATTCTTTATGACTTCCCAGCATGCTCTGCTGCAGTGGTAAAATGGCAGAATCTGAAGCTCAAGTTCCATAGATCACAGCCATACTCTGTCACTTCTTATGATTGAACTTCTTATGGATGTTCAATTACTATATTCTTTATGACTTCCCAGCATGCTCTGCTGCAGTGGTAAAATGGCAGAATCTGAAGCTCAAGTTCCATGGATCACAACCATGTCCTGTCACTTCTGATGATTGAACTTCTTATTGCCATTCAATTACTGCATTCTTTATGATTTCCCAGCATGCTCTACTGAAGGGCTAGAATGACAAATTCTGGAACTCACGGTCCATGTACTGCAGCTTAGCTCTGTCACTCTAAATGCTTGAACTTCTTATGAACTCCTGAATAATAAGCCATTCTCTAACTATATTCTTTTTTAATTCCCAGCATGCTTTGCTGAGTGGTAGAGTGGTAGACTCTGGAATTTAAGGTCCATAGATCACAGCCCAGTCCTGTCACTTATAATGCTTAAATTTCTTATGAATTCCCAAGCAATTTGATTCGTTAGGACAAAAGATGTCAAATTATCAAACTGAGTTTTTTCTATAGTTGAAGACATAATAATCAAAATTTTTCCTTTTACATATTCCCTTTCTATTCAATATTTTTTTACTTTATCAGAGAATTAAACTATTAGAGAAGTGGTATTAATGGTCAAGATAAAAAATCGTAAGAGAAAAACATTTAAAATCCCTATCTAGAATTATACCTATCCCCAAACCAGTTTCAAGCTAATGGCATTCATCAGTGAGGCACTAGTCTATTTAAACACTAGATCTAAAATACTAACTCAAGCCCAGCATTTATTTAATACTTAACTATTATGTAGAAAATCTGAAATTTTCAGATATCTATGTCTTCAAATCCATCTATCTAATTTAAATAGCTATATGAGGCTGAACAAAATTCAGAGCTACCATATATTAATAGCATTAACAATATAACATCACTTAAGACTCAAAAAAATATAATAATAAATAAAATAATATCATACATCATGTGACTTGACTTGATAAGCTTGTATTATAAATATTGTTGTCTTAGTATGATGGTGATATTTTAATAATAATTACGGATTGGATTATTTCTATCATCTAATATTAAATATGGAATATCTTTAGAAAAATTCAAACTTTATTTAAAATTTCAAATCCATTCAACTGTTAGTAACAACATGCAGGGTACTATATAACACCATGTATTGAGTGGTATTATTCTTCTTTCTTCATCAAGCATTGCTGATTTGACTAGTGACAGAATTATCATGGGAATCAATCATGGTTCCTATAGATTTATGAAATACTGAATCTAAAGTAATGCTCAAACCAACTAGCCTTTGACAGAATAGCTCGTTAGATCAAAAGTCAATGTTCATGAATCTAAAGGTTCGGGTTTGATTCTCAAGTTCAGCATACCTGAAGAAGAAAGAGAATAATACCTTCTGAAATGATATCTTATATACTAACCTGTGCATTGTGATTAATAGTTGAAAGTATTTGAAAAAATTTAAATAAAGTTTACATTTTTCTAAATTAGGATAACAGAAATAGTCCAACCCAATTACTAACTAATTATCTTATTTAAATATTGATGTGATATAATGACCTTTTGTAAGATCTGTGGCATATCTATACACTTTTTTTTATTAAGCATACCAATTGTTTTGGACAATTATTTTCAGCGTTTATATCAAAAAAGCAGGTAAATATGTTATTGTTTTTAACAGGTATATTGTTAATTTTGTCATGCATGATATAGTTACTAGTAGTAGATGCCTTGATTCAATACTTATGCATTATGGACCAGCCTTTTTATTTGGACTTCTCGAACTTCATATGAACTTCCAAACAATAAATCATTTGATTTTTATTTTGCATGATTTTGTACAATGGTAGAGGAGAGCAAAATCTGAAACTCGAGGTTTATGGATCACTAACCACCTGAATCACATGACATGCAAACGTTTTGAACTTCTGAGCATTAAACCATTTGATCATTATTTTTATTATGTAACTATCATTTCTCTTTAACTAATAGCTCATATTTTTTAATTTTATTAGTAGTGGGTAATATGCACTATTATTATTATTATTATTATTATTATTATTATTATTATTATTATTATTATTATTATTATTATTATTATTATTATTATTATTATTATTATTATTATTATTATTATTATTATTATTATTATTATTATTATTATTATTATTATTATTATTATTATTATTATTATTATTATTATTATTATTATTATTATTAAACAATTTATTTTATATAACGTGATGCATATAAACTGTAATATAAATAATGAGCATTAAGCTATTGCACATGCGCTTTGTAGATTTTAAACAATAAATGAATACTCCCACTTTAAACACAAGATAAGTCTTTACAAAAGATAGAATGAATCCACCTATCTTTTTGAACCCAAACGCTTATGTATGAGCAAATCTTGAGTCTTTGAAAGTGAGAGCCTGAAGATATTAAGCAAACACTTTAAATTACTTTTTACATGCTTGAATGAAAGATGCTAGCAAAATTTACTACAATTTACGATATGTCATTCTTATTTGAAATTAAATGTATATAAATAAACAATTTAAATTTAAATTTCAACACTTAAGATTTGCCCATACATAAGTGTTTGGGTTCGAAAAGATAAATGGATTCATTCTATCTTTTCTAAAGACTTATCTTGTGTTTGAAGTGGGAGTATTCATTTATTGTTTAAAATCTACAAAGCACATGTGCAATAGTTTAATGCTGATTATTATTATTATTATTATTATTATTATTATTATTATTATTATTATCATCATCATCATCATCATCATCATCATCATCATTATTATTATTATTATTATTATTATTATTGTTGTTGTTGTTGTTGTTGTTTTTGTTGTTGCTGCTACTGCTACTATTGTTGTTGTTGTTATCATCATCATTGAATAAAAAATACATATTATAATTGTTATTAAAATGATTAATTTTGCAGTGACTTCATTTTGTTTCTTTTAGGTCAATGTTTCCAATAAGTGAAACGGTATATTTAACTGTAAGTATTTCTTAAGTAATGTTATTATTATTATTATTAAAACTACTACTAGTATTGTTGGTCATTTAATATAAATTTATTTTTTTATAGAATATATTAATATACACTGCATGTGCAAATAAATATAAAATATATTTTGTGCATGTAGGAGCAACAAAATACTCCATGTTGCACTCAGTTACCATCCATTATAGTTTTTCAATATTTCTCATCCAATTTATTCTATTATCTTATAATCACAAACATAATATAAGCGTTAATTAATTTCATGTATTCATTAACTGTTTAATCACGTGACATCTCATTTGATAAGATTATAATGTAAAATAAAATATGTCTTCTTAAATAAAAAGATTTCATCCAGTATACGACTATAGTCTAAACCATCTATTGGAAACATGAGTAATCAAAGGCCAACAGATGGCAGTGCAATCAAATCCTCAGAGTGAAAAGTATTGAATTATCCTACTCATTCGGAAACCGTTTTTACTTGAAGGTTTTAAATACCCTACAGTTTTAGTCTCAAGCCAAGTTATTAAACTATGTTGAAGATACCAACATAAAGACTTTAATGACCACTGTTTTAAGTCAACTGCCATAACTATAGACTTTGATATTTTGGTAAGAGAATGATAGATAGGTAATTATCAGAATATTATAAATTAGGTAAACGTTTTTAAATTTTTGACAAGCTCTATGTAGTAATTAAAAAATTAGAATAAGAATTATAATGGTACCATATATGTTAGTAATCCCAATTTCATTGCAATTGTAGACATATATATATATATATATATGATACTAACATAAGATGGCTTAATTATTTCAACTTACAGTAAACTATAGTGTTTCTCCAAGTCTACTCTAGCGCCATCTATTGTAAGCTTGAATAATCATTAATTACTAATAGTAAAAAAATAATTGAATGGTTTTATTGCTCAAGAGTTCAAAAGAAATTTGAATACCAGAAATGCCAACACTAGAATTGATCAGAAGAATCTTACTCTCCAAAGTCTTACAATCTTCCATTGAATTAAAATCATGAAGAGCAAATGATTTAGTGCAGTGGTAGATAGTTATATCTTGGAGTGTAAGACTCCAGAATCAATTCCAATTGTGGTAATTTTAGCATTCAAACTCCTTATAAACCCTTGAGCAATAAAACCTGCTCGTCCTCAGACTGGTTTCTGTTTTTGTCTTTTATAGTAAGATCTTGATATTCAAACCTGAACCTAATGCAGTTTTGCAGTTTTGCATCAAGCTGTCATCTCAAACATCTTTTTCACTATCAAACTAATAATCTAAAATTTACAGGCTTGGGGTTTGAACCCATGCTTTGTTGTTTGTGTAGTTACATGAATCTAATAAATAAATACAGGTATATTGTATATACTAAACTTGAGATGTAATTAGAGGAGATTTGAACTCCCTTTAGCTATTCACTTTATCTTATATAACCAATACCCATGTCCACATACATGTGGAAATAGTAAATGATCTTCAATACACATATTTCACGCTGAACCAGCATTCATCAGTTAGTCCAGATCATCATCATCATCATCTCTCTCTCTCTCTCACACACACACACATATATATAATCAGTTCTCAATCTATATTAAGATAGCAAATCTTTAAACTTTAATGGGCAGGCTTCAGTCATCTCCTTCCTCCAACTCTTCAGTCATCCATATTATTAAAAATATGATGATGGAATAGTCAAAGCCTTTATTGATGCCAATATTGTTATCATACCCATGTTGAATTAAAGTCACTTTGATCCCTCTTATATATGACCTTAATATGTCCATTTAAATACACATAAGAGGGATAGGCAGAATTCAGCCTTGAATCTATCATATTGAATAATCTGAACTTTAAACATGTTAAGGTCCTACCTATGAGGGGTCAGACTGGCTTAAAGTCAACATGGATATGACAACAATATTGACATCTATAAGAGCTTTGAGCATTCCATCATCAGATTTTCAAAAATATGGATGGCTGAAGAGTTGGAGGGAAGATAACATTGAAGCTTGTCTATTAAAGTTTGAAAATTTACTATCTTAATATAAACTGAACACTAATTATATATATATGTGGGAAGAGGATGATCTGGACCAATTGAGTAGCTGAAGGGAGCTTGAAAGTATGTGTTCAAATCTCCTCTAATGAATCTAATATGTTTTGCTTGGAGTAAAGTTTTTAGAAGTCAATAAAGAGAAGGCAGAGGATTAGAGGAAGTGGAAATGTTGAATTAAAAAAAAAAGAAAAACAATCAGTTAAATATATCAAAAATTGATTAAAAGTAAATTTAAAATAAATATTATTTACTGACCAAATTATAAAGCGAAAGTAAAGGATCGGGCGTACTGTGTATAGTTGAAAGTAATAAAAATTATAAATAAAAAATATTTAGGAAGATTACAAATGTAGAGTGAAAGTGGTAAAAGACATTTGATGACTTTTAAAAAGTAGATGCAATTATATAAAGAATAGAGAAAGTATCGGAAAATTTCGGTAATGTGATAACAGACATATAGATATGTAATTAATAGCTTCTTTTTTTTACATTTCAATATATTGTTCCTATCTGTTGGTGAAAAGAATTAACAGTAGTCCTAGAAGAAGGATTTCGAATACCCATGTCTATTTATTTAGTATATATCCACATAGCTTTCAAAAGCCTACACACTATATTTTTTTTCTACGTTTCAAGTAGGAAAAGGTAAAAAACTAAGGAAGTAGTAAATGGAATATTGTAAGTGCGTTTGAATTTTATTAACAATAAAACATCTAAATTTAAATAAAACATAATAATGTCTAACTATTAAGTTAAATAATTTTACTTTTGGGAAATGTATGTATTCAAGCACAAGTGCGTGTGCGGCGCAACTGCTCCCAAAAGCTGTTAATACAAATACAAATAGCTAACTAAAAATATTTGCATAAATTTAAACGTAAGCAAGCTATGATTATGAAGGCAAGATCCTTTGAAAGCGCTCAGCTGTTTTAATATTTTTAGTTAGCTATTTGTATTTGTATTAACAGCTTTTGGGAGCAGTTGCGCCGCACACGCACTTGTGCTTGAATGTCTAACTATGTAAAAATGATTGATAATTATTTATGCATTTATTGGAAAATAATTATTATGAATAAGTGCTTAATAAAAAAAAAAACGCTTTAATTAGTAAATTTATGTTTTATTGTGTGCGCGCGTGCACGTTTTTCTGGTTGAAAGATGTAAGTATAAATATTCGGTATAATGAAATAGTAAACAACTGACTAAATCTTCTAACAATTTTTTTGTAGTTTATAACACTTGCATTGTTTTAGTGCAGTTTTAAAGTATTAGACTTTGGAAACTAAAGGACCAATTATCAAATTCTGGCACTTCCGGTGCTCAGATTCTTGTGAACTCCTGAGCAATGACGTCATTTAATTTATTTATTTATGACAAGACATTATTTTGTATAAGTTGAATAATAGGCATCTTTTCATTGAAAATCATCAGGTGTTATGGCTAACATAACATTTTTCTCCTCTATTATAATAATATGCTAATCTTGACAACAGTAATTATTATATTCTTTTTTTTTTATCAAAAGTTTTTTATTTACTTAAGTAAATATCTGCAAATTATGCATTTTTTACATACTTTTTTATTGACAGTCAACAGTTTCAACTAAATAGCTGTTTTCTTCAGAACTAAAAAAAATGTAAAATTTGATCTAATATTTATATACATATAATTATCATTAATTATAATATTCATATATATATATATCAATTGTATAATTATTGTAATTAATCAAAAAATAAAAACATACATCATCTATTTATTTATGTGCAAACACATAAACCAACATCAAGCGTTGGTGGCCTAGTGGTTAGCATAGCTGCCTTCCAAGCAGCTGGCCCGGGTTCACTTCCCGGTCAACACTTTTGACATATGAGAAAAAAAATACATAAACCAAACCTAAATATCTATTTATAAACAGTTATACATCTATCTTTTTACTAAATACATCACATTATTTCAGGTTTTTCTCTTAGGAGGATATGTTTTTCTCTTGTCTTGTTTTCTTTAATTAATTTTAAATTTTTAAAAGTTTATATTTTACTTTAATGTAATTAGAATTTACTAGTAAAATTGCTTTATAAATGATATGTAATGAATTGCAGTTTAGAAATGGAAATTTGTATCCTGTATAGGGTGTAAGAAATGTTTGCACTGTACCTGTTAAACGTTAGATGAAGCTACCTATGGAATGGATATCTGTGAAAAAGAAGCCATCCTAGATATCCAATGTTTTGTAGAGACCTACAATTTAATGGTAACACATTAAACTCTGCCATAATGGTTAACAATTCTTCATATTCGATTCTGACTGATATTTTGGGAAATTTTAAATTACTGCTAGCTATCCATTCTGCTTCACTGAAACTTTGAATTACAGTTGTGGAAGTTTCAAACAGACTATATGTGATAATAAATAAAATAAAGTCATATACCATGTGATTTAATTTAATAAGCTTATAATTATAAACTAAAATAAAGAGCGTGCTAATAGCTTTAACAAGCTTTATCGATAAATGCCGCTCATTAAGGAAAGCCAATAGCTAGAACCGGTCTTGGAACTGGGGATAATTTCTAGTTAGAGATTTTAAATGATTTCTCTTGCACATTTATTGATAAAGCTTGTTAGAGCTATTAGCACACTCTTCATTTCGAAAATTTATGTAATTCATGTGAAAATGAAGTCTCTTTGTCAAGCGTTGTTAGCCGAGAGGTCATCGCAGCCGCTGTGCAAGCAAGTAGTTGGTTGCAGACGGTTGGGGGTTCGCCTCCCGGCCGATGCTATGACATATGAAAAAAAAAAAAGAAGTCTCTTTATTCTAGAAGAAAATTAAAGCTACAGAACGTTTTCAATTGGATTATGAAACTGAAACAAAGAGATTTTTGTTATGAAGATTTACTGACAATTATTATAAAATAGTGAAAATACTTGATACTAAAAAATTTTCTATCATAGTATTGGCAACTTTTTTTATGTAAAACGCAAATCTGATATTCCACGCTTTAATCTATGTAGTTGAACCAAATCATTTTTGATGAAATGAAACTCTATTATACCAATTTATGGAATTGTATCAAGCGAAAATAATCAACATATTTGTATAAATCAATATATTACTTCACAAACTAAATATCTTTTATGGTTAACTAAAATGCAACAGGTTGGCATTTACACAGAATGGTTTGGCTTATTTTTAGGTGTGATTTGAATTTTTCACTCACTTTAATTAAAAATAAAACGGAGTTAACGGCCTTCTAATAATTCCTTCCTAAAGGAAGGTTTTTTCTCAAGAAGAGATTATTCCTGCGTTTAATATTTTTCATTTGAATATGTAAAGTAATCTAATTTTGATGAACTTGTAACTTATTAAATTAATTTTCGTAATAATTTTTATGGTATAATAATTTTAACTATTATAACTTTATCTTTCTTATTGCATTGCCCAATCCATATAATATTAATGTCGTAATGTTTTTATTACCTTTTACAATGCTTTTTATAACTCACTATTGACGGTTTTGATTGCCTGAGCAATCTTCTTCAGAACTTCCCTTTCTTAAAACAGGCAAAATTCTCCATACAGCAGTGCCACTTAGTGCCATCCAGAGTAATCAATGGATGCTGGGAGACTAGTGCATAAAATTCCCATCTAGTGCCTACTCATCCAATATCCCCAGACTAGTTTTTGGCTTGTGGCCTTTGTCATATTCTCAAATCTTAACTGCTTTGAGAATATATGTAGAAGTTCTGAAGAAGATTGCTGGGGCAATCAAAACTGTCAATAGTATGTTATAAAAAGCATTGTAAAAAGTAATAGAGATCATAAACTATATTAATTTTAACTATGTTATGGCTCAATTTATCTTCAAGTAATGGACTTGTTCAGATTCAATCTTATCTTGATCACATTCAACTTTCATCACCAAAGACCAAGGTATATATGTATCAATAAAATATACAGCAATGGCAGAAACAGGCCAATAGTTGAAGATGCTCAGTGAATTCAATTTCTCCCAATAAGGAAGGGAATATGTCTCTAAATTGATCATCCAATTGTAGGTAGGATCCATCAAACATCCAAATAACTGTCAGAGCTCAACCATCATATAAATGTATGCTCACAAACTGAATCTTGTATTTGAATGAAAAAAACATTTTTATATTATGGATGGATATTTAATCATTCTTTCTCCAAGGGACTCAATCATATTCTGAAGATGTAATAGTCTTTATAGAAATAGTTATTGATTTTAATTATCATATTCCAACACTTGCTTTGCAAAAAATATTTACCGCATTATTAGGGTCATTACTTTATATAGTTTGGGTATGTGTATCATTCTAGGTTTTTTTGCTGAATTTAATACTCTTGCATCTGATTTTGGATTTATTGTATAGTTACAGCTTCAGTAAAACTATCTTTCTGCATATTTAGCTTATTCTTATCAATCTATATTGGATTAAATACCATTCTACACTGGAGTGCAAGGAATGCAATGCACCCAGATGGCACACTGTAAAAGCAGCACAAATGACTTGCTTTAATAAAAAAATATAAATCAATAGATAATCAAAACAATAAATAAAAAAAATTTAAATGTTTCAATACTTGTTTTCACTGATGTTAACTGGTTGTTTTATTTTATTGTAGATATTATTTATGTGATATTTGATTTATTTACCAATGCCGTGGTCATATGTAATTTTTAATCAAAAGGGATTTATACCCTACACACATGCACTATAATGTTTTTATAATAGCTCAACAATGATTGAGTATGGAATATATTTTCAAACCAAAGCATAAGATAGAGATTTGCATAGGGTGTAGATCCTTCCTGATTAGAGATGTTATTTATATATTTGTATTGTTTTATCAGTTAAACTAGATCTATAATTGTGTTTATACTGTTTTCAAGACAGACAACTTTATTGTATTTCGAGGCTTTTTATCAGCACTTTTATTTTACATACATATACAGCAAATATACCAGTAGTCTAATTAATAAACAACAGAAATTTTCACTTGAAAATTGCTGTGGAAAGCCATTTAGTGATAGCTTTGCACATTTCCTTAACAATTCCATTAATTAAACCACTAAACATCACATGATCACCATTTTTTATGCTTACACAAGCTACTTACACAGGGGTTAAACTCTCCATACAATAGCACCCCTTAGTGCAAGCCAGAATAATTCTAAGATCTAGGTGCAATGTTCTTAGATCCAAGGCTCCCCACTGATGAAAGCCACAAGCTAGAAACTAGTCTGATTAAGCACTATATAGGAATTTTACACACAAACCTTCCTGGATGAGTAGGCAGTAGATAGGTATTTTATGTACAACCTTCCTGCAGCCATTTATTACTCTAGCTTGCACTGGGTAGTGCTGCTGTATAGAGAGTTTAGCCCCTGTGAAATTCCATTAATATTAGCTTCTGAAGAAAGATCTGTTCTCCAAATTAAAATTAATAAAAAATCACTTACTATCAATATAACCCAAGTAAGACTAATGAATTTAGCAACAGTAAATATAGAAAATAAAATCTGTAATAATTTAGATTTAGATGATATAATTAATGATTTTTCTATTATAATAGCCGGAAGAATATAGAGGATATTTTTATACATTATTATATGAATATTTGTTATATGTATTGTTATTCTATAATAAAAAAATTATATATGTTATATGAAAGTATCAATTTATTATTATTATAATTTTTTTGGAAGAGAGGTAATATAATTTTGTGCCCAGGTAATACAAACCCATGGAATGGATAATGCATTTGTGAAATTAAACCAGCACCTAAATTATAAATTGTTTTTAATTAAAGGTTTTATTTCAGATCATGTTGTAACTATATTTATTGTATGTAATTACAGGCAGCAGGTAAATACTTATTCATATGTTAAGTTATTTCATATAAAATTTAAAAACTTTATTAGCTAATCGGAGCTGGGGTAGCATTTTTGGTTGGAAGTGAAACTGATTTTGCATTTTTACAATTTCAGGATATTTGTAAATCCTTAATTACAAACTGAATTGTTCATCTTAAATTGAAAAGCAATATTAGAAGATGCACTGCATGGATAACTAATAATAAATAGAAAAATATTAATAAAAAGAAATTATTTTATATTTTTGAATGGGAATTTAATAAATTAAAAAAAGTTAGTTACTAAAATTAAATTTTATATCAGATGATTAAAATGTTAATATTATCAAAAAAAAATTAATGATAAAAATATTTATTTGAAATGGAAATTGGTTACTTCTTTAGTAACAAAACTTTTGTGAAACTGAATTTAATTTATAAAAACACAATAGAAATTCATTTAAAGTTCAAAATAATTAAAAATATGTTCTTGATTTATTTAGTAATTTTTGTCATTTCTGCCAATAGAGACAAAATTTGTCATTCACCTCTTCTAGCTTTTAATTTCTTTTTATGTATGGATATTACTGATTTTCAATTGTCTTACATAATTGATCATTTAAATACTGATTATTCAATCAGATTACATAGTTTAACACCAGAAATCGTACAGAAAATAAATCTCATTGTATATTTTTTAAGATCTGAATCATTTGCCATATTTTTGAAAGGTTGTATTATGCCTGTCAAGCATTGGTGGTCAAGTGGTCAGCATAGCTGCCTTACAAGCAGTTGTGGGTTTTCATCATCAGATATTCAATGGTGTGGATGGTTGAAAAGTTGTAGGCTGGATTAGATTGAAGTCTGTCCATTAAAGTATGAAGATTTGCTATCTTAATATAAAACTGAGCACTGATTACATATATGTGTGAGAGATGATAATCTGGACCAACTGATGAATGCTGGTTTAGCATGAAATATGTATATTGGTGATTACTTATCTTTTCTACATGTGTGTGGTCATATGTATCAGTTGTATACTTGAAAATATGAGTTCAAATCCCCTATACTTACAAATAAGTTCCCAGGTTTGTGAAGAGTGCCTGGTTTTCAAATATTTATATAATATTTTAGTGGATGTTTTAGATGGAAATATTTACTGAGTGGAGTTATTCATTTATAATTACTTAATTAGAAAGGACTTTATCTAGATCAGTAGGTAATAAAAACCAACTGCCCCAGGCCAAGAGTTAAAGTAAAATTGTCAGACTGATTGCATTCAAAAGAAGGATCCTCTTTTGAATGTCACTCCAAATATAATAAAGAAAATGAAGCACTGTAGTTTACATTTATAAGTGCAAGAAATCAAAATATAGCAAACTTTTCAATTTTCTTACTAATTATAATAAATCTCTCCAGTGATAAGTTATGTATTGCAATATAATATTTTTAATGGATGTTTTAGGTGAAAATATTTAATGTATGAATTTATCTATTTATATTTACTTAATTAGGAAGCATTTTACTTAGAACAGTAGTTAATGAAAAGCAATCACCCAGGTTAGGCATATATATATAATTGTTTTACAATTGTTGTTTTTGAATTCTGAAAAAGAGTGACATTAAGTTAAAACTCAGCTATTAGTAATAAAAAAGGTATTGTGAAAAATACATAATTTATTAAGTATATAGATTTAATAGAAGTAATGATAACAGATGTGATCTATCTCAAATATGCCACTATAATAATAACAAGCAGCGACAGACATCAGTTTTTTTATGTGTCATAGCATTGACTGGGAAGCAAACCTACTAACCTGGGACAACTGCTTGTAAGGCAGCCATGCAGACCTCTCGACTACCAATGCTTGACACAGATTTGTTTGTGAAAAAAATCAAAATACAATTTATTAAAAGAGATGGTTTATTTACAGGTATAAGATGCCAAAAGAGATTCTGTTACATCTTAGTGATAGCAGGCAATCATAAGCAATAAACACCAATGTATAAATACAATGTCTCATAAAAATAAAGTTTCAAGTAGTTAATAGGTATAAAACATATATTTTCTGGGTTCAGCCATTGGTGTACCAAATTTGAGCAATCAAACTATAAGTACTTAATATGGATAAATCAAAATGTCTTTATGTAATGCTTATTTATTTGAAACATATTGATTGAAATATTAAGAATTCACACACACACATATATATATAGATCATTAAAACCCAGTCAATACTTGGGCTATCCCAATATTAATAACAATCAACAATTTCAAACTGTTGTCAAGGCAACCTCCTTTTAACAATAAAAGTAGAATAATACAAATAAAATGTCTGTTAATTAAAAACTATTGTAATATATAATGAATTTAAGTGACATTAAGAAACAATGGATTATTAGGGAGTGACAGAATCAATATAAAAAAGTTCTTAAACTTAAATGCAAACTTCATTTTTTAAGAATTGTAAAGTTTATCATGTATTCCCGAAGTGTTGCAATGTAAATTTTATTTATTGATATATATATAATAAAATGTAAATATATTCCAAATAACAGTAAATAACAAAATAAATTGTAATATAAACTTTAATGAATAGTAGTACTTTCAATTATATTCATAATCATTTTCAACCAAACTGACTTAATTTCAAAATGAAGTAAAATAACATCATCCGGAAACTGCATGCCAATTTACATATCTCATAATTCACTAATCTTAATATTCATTAATTGTCTGTTTACTATCATATTCTTATGTTACATTTTTATTACAAGATTATATTTTCTTACAATATTTATATTTTATTACAATATTTTTATTAGCAGACATTTATTGTATTTTTGTGTTACACACACACAAATATATATAACGTTTTCCATTTTGCTAGGCCTCTACACGCTAATATAAACTGCGCGCGAGTTGATCAAGTTATGTCGAAAAGAAGAAAGTTGTATTTCTATTTCTAAAAAACATAACTATATTTCCTGATCAAACTCGACCTATTAATTGTTGAGAATTATGCTATTGACGAAATCAGCTTTTAATTTATTCCATATGGGCACCAGGTCCTTTTATTCTAAAGAGACCGCTGAAATCTGTCACCAGCATGTCTCGCAAATAAAAAAAGAAAGAATACTTTTAACTTAATCGGTATTACATCATACCGTAATGAGAATTTTTTTTTAAGATTATTATTCCTGGGCTTATTGAAACATATTGGCAAAGGTAAATTACATTTTAAATCTTATTAAACTAATAATAAATTTAATAATAAAAAATAATGACTATTATTAATAACGGACAAATGAAAGTTGATATTAGAAATATTTTTTTTATTATAACAGATTAAAAAAAATAAGTTAAAATGAGAATTCCTAATCAAGTAAATTAGAGAGAACACATATTAATTCAAATATGATGCAATCAATAAAATAAAATAATTAATTAAAAAGTTCTGGTATAAACAAAAGTCTTTTGTACAGAAAAATGAAAGTCTCTATCAGGATTATTTTAAGACTTGTTTGCAAACGCTTAATTTTTTCACAATCAGGAATAAGTAGTCTTAACTTACCGGTAAGTTTTGTGAATTCACGAAGGTTGTAGATAACTATGCATAGTTTTTCGGGGTTGAATTGAGATCATGGCCTTTGATTATTAGTTGATCTTGGTGCTGGTTCCATAGGCTAGTCGTGTAAGCTTCTCTGATGTCCATTGGTAATGATGTCAGCTAAAGCTCTGGTCTACTCTCATATGAATAACTTTTTCATCATAGAGTGGTCTGGATTCTTTAATCCAAAACCAACCAAAAGAATATCAGCTAAACCAAGACATTCCTCCAACCGAATCCCTCCTTTTTATACTAGAGGTCCAGTTTTCGGACTTGTGCACATGCTAATATCATGGCATTTTGTGTTTATAATCTTATACAGTCTTTATCATTTTTCAATTACTAAGTTCTCATTTTTTTTATCAAGTTTTTCAGCCATGTTTAATTAGCTAAAATATTTTTCTTTTAGCTTATCTTTTCTTTTAGCTTATCTTTTTACTTGCTTTTGGAATTCTTTTGTTCTCTCCAATTCTACTTTTATTTCCAATTACGTAAAAAAAAAAATACGAAAGAAAAATTTAACTTTCATTGTAAGTTATTTTTTTAAAAAAAAAATTAATAGTCAAAAAAAATAATCTAAATTTACTTTTTTTTTTTTTTTTAGCTTTTACCAAATGCCAATATATTTGCAACGTATATAAATAAACGTTACAATATATATATATAACAGAACAAAACAAATTAGATCAAGTAGTCTTTGAACATGTCAAAACTATCTCCCATTGAATACTTATTACATATACATTCAACTGCTCATAAATAGTATACATAATTATGGTTATTAATTAATTTGTTGATGTAATGTCTTCTGCATAATATAGTGATTACCATTATCAGTGGATATGACATTATATCAACAAATTAATTAATAGTCACAATTGTGTACACTAATTTCAAGCAGCTGAATGTATGTGTGATAAGTATTCAACCAAAGATGGTGAATATATTGATGATGATGATTCGCTAGAATTTAAATATCAACAATAATTCTAATAATTGGGATAAAGGCAAAAAGGTTTATGTTAGATTATTGTGAAGAAATGGCAAAATTTATATTTGTTTTGTATGCTATATACCTGACATTTTTAGTCATAAGATGTTATACAAGCACCAATCATTAATTGAACATATAAAATAATATCTATCACTCCTTAATCAAGCTCAGGAAATACATCAACTTACTCTCTTTTAATATGGTTTATTCTCTTCTGTTTTGATCACTTTTTAACTGCAATAAACATAAAAAACTCAAAAGCTGATATATAGACTACAGTTTAATAAACTAATAAAACAATAAATCATTCAAGATAAATCAATTAACAACTTAAACATACTTAATTATTGGATATATGATTACAATTTCATAAAAATTTAATTATACCATGTAAATAATAATTAACAATCATTAAGTAATAACTTGGCTAACTACAATCTATTTTCTCTTTAATTGTTCTCTAAAACGCTGTATTTACATCACGAAATTATTCTGGGAAAACTAATCGATAAATTTAAGATTTAACATACTTTGCATATCTAAAATTCTACATTCATAACTAATTAAAAAATACAACAGAAAACTAAAAGATTTTTCTGTTATAAGAAATCCATTTTTTTTTCTTTTTAAAAAGTAATTTAAAAATAAACTTTATGATCTCCGTTGATATTGTTAAAAATGTTTTAATTTGAAAAAGAATTTGAAACATTACAGTTGGGTTTGTTCATTTAAATTGTCTTTTTTTTTTTTTAATTTTTAAATCAAAATCAAACTTCTTACATCCTTCATTTAGAGCTCGGGTCGTCTACAATGGATTAAAGAAAGCTAAGGGGAAGTAAGTTTTGAATGCTTTTCCATTGTCTCTTCAGGTTGCTGAATTACTTAGTCCATATGAAGCACTGATGTATTTTTTTGGAGTGGGAATAAAAAGAAAACAACTATCCAGTGGTTGTGGAAATCTGAATAAATAAAAAAGAAGTTTTATTTTAATATTATTTATATTCATTTGTTTCAGTTGTTGTTGTTAGAATGTCTGTCAGCTCATTTTTATTTGGATTTTTGGTTTTATTTATAATTTGTATCAACTGGAGTTGACAATTAATTCTTGTTTTCCTAAAAATGTTGACAATACTTCAACATCAACCACACTTCTCTATCCCCACCACTTCCCACACTTTTTAAAATGCAATTAAGAAATAAATGTCAAAAGTTGTAAAGACAAAGATGAACAAAAATTCCAAACCAATTTCTCACTTACAAATAAGAAGAAGCTCTTTGAAAATATCTACATCATTAATTTTGGAAGTTAATATTAGGTAGGTGGTATTATGAAAAATCAAAATCAACTTTGAAAACTATAATTAATCACATCCCCCACTCTCTCACATTCATCACCACTCCATCCTTCTTTTTTACAAAACCAAATAAGAAATTGAAAAGAAAGAATACTAAAATTTCACCAAAACAGAAACCTACCCCATAAAAAGTAATAATGAGGTTTTAGATTATACACTGATTTTATAAATTATATCGTCATAGTATTCCTACAGTAAATTACCAATTTTTCAATTCCAAAAAATATTTCACTGCATGGTTACTCATTTTAGTTTTATGATACCCATGTTTAAATATTCAACTAAAGAGAAAATCAAATGTAGATATCTGAGTACATCAAAAGTAAGTAAAGAATTCCAAAAGTTTAATTAATCCTTATAAAATTTAGAATTCCTTTTTTCAAGTACTAAAAGTGAATTGTTGTCAAGCATTGATAGTCAGTGGTCAGCACAGCCGCCTTACAAGCAGTTGTCCCGGGTTTGCGGATCCGCTTCCCGGCCGATGCTTTGACATATGAAAAAAAAAAGTGAATTTTTCCAGATCCTTATAAAATGATTTTTTTTTATAATATGCTCATGAGAGTTTAAAAAAAAAATAAACATGATAAATTAATTAGTTGCCAAAAATGCTTCTAACGCTAGCTGAGGAAAAAGATTTATTCTGTATCTTTATTTTATTAACAGTAGCCAAGCACACTTTTCAGCTTAAGAATCCAGATTCATAGCTCTCATAAAGGCACTAATATTCTGCAATATTTATATGTAAAATGCTAATAATTTAAATTACTTATTTATATATTCAATTTGTTTGAGAGTTGTACACAATTCTCTTTTTTATTAATGGCATGGTTGCTATTTATATATAGGCTATATGAGCACAAACTTTCACACGACCCACTCTCTCCACACTATCTCATAACACTGATACACTTGAACACATATATGTTGAAAAGATAAATAATCGCCGATATATGTATTTCATGCTAAACCAGCAATCATCAGTTGGTCCAGATTACCATCTCTACACATATATTCTATAAGTGCTCAGATATATATTAAGGTAGCCAAACTTCATACTTTAATGTTCATGAGGGATCAGATTGACCTTAGTTCAACATGGGTGTGACAAGAATCTCAGCCTCAGGATGGTCTTTGAGCATTCCGTCATCAGATTTTTAATTGATGGACGGTTGAAGAGTTGGAGTGTGGAGTAGATTGAAGTCTGCTCATTAAAGTATGAGGTTTGGCTATCTTAATATATATCTGAGTACTTATAGCATATATGTGTAGAGATGGTAATCTGGACCAACTGAGCATGAAATACGTATATTGGGATTATTTATCTTTTCAACATATATGTGTTCAAGTGTATCAGTGTTATGAGATAGTGTGGAGAGTGGTGGGTCATGTGAAATTCTGTGCGCATATACCCTATATATTACATATACAGACACAGGTATATAATAATCCTGTGTGTTTCAGTTATGGTTGCTGTTTGCAATAAACGACACTTCCTTTTTTTTTTTTCACGTTTCTCCATCGAATCAGCCACCTTATGAATGCTATAAATCTGATTTCTCTAGCCCAAAATGTGCTCAGCTACTGTTGATAAATAAAGACTTGGAATAAACCCTTTTTTAGCCAACATTAGAAATGTTTTTGGCAATTAATTAACAAAAGATAAGAAAAAAGATAACAGCTTTGAATAATAAATTAACTTTCATTTAAAAAGGAATAATTTAATTTGTATGTGTACATGTATATCAACTTCTTAAGCATATGTGAAATATACGGATCTACTCCAAGAAAATATTATAATTATAATATAATTAAGGAAAATTAAATGTTCATTTTTAGATAATTGAAGTTCCAGTTATAAATAAACTTTTAAAATTATAAATATTAGTAAATACTTTAGAGAAAGACTTTAACTTTTATCATGAGCTATAACAGGCAAAACTCACTATATGTATTCTCACACACAGCAAGATAGAGTAATCAATGGATGCCAGAAGGGTTGTGCATAAAATCCTTATCTAGTGCCTACTCATCCAATATCCCCAGACTAGTTTCTGGCTTGTGGCCTTTGTCAGTGAGAAGCCTTGGATCTGAGAGCACTGCACCTAGATCTTAGGATCTAATGCAACCCTCCAGCAGCCACCTTTTATCTCCAGTTAACTACAAAATATTGGATGAGTAGGCACTAGTTAGGGATTTTATGCACAAGCCTTCTGGCATCCATTGATTACTGCTGTGTGTGGCAATAAGTATAGTGTGTTTTGCCTGTTTTAAAACAGTTATACCCAAGCATAAGAAGTGGTGGTCATATAATGCTTATAATAGCCAACTGATGCCTCTTTTAACTATAGAGGGACCTCGACACAAGATAGCTACTTTATAACGACAAGAACAGCAATTTTATCGTTAATCTAAATTCCCACTTATATAGACCAATATAAAGAATCTCGATTTGAGAGCATGAAACTGTTAGTAACTTCACTTTTGTTCACAATTTCCTTTACAGATTAATCTTCACCAAATCTTGCAGTTTACAATGAGTTAATAATTACGATCTTATACTGGCAGTTTATCAACTAATATAAAAATATGATTGTTTATTACGTGCATAGGAAGATTTTGGCAAAAGTTAATTTGTAAAAATGCAGTGTTTGTGCATTGGCAGACAAATGAACTAAAAATGTTATGCATGCGTTTTAATATATTACTCTAGTAAATAAATTAAAGAGAGTGCTGCTACTAACTTCCACTCCTGAATTTGTGCACAATAAACTGATTGTTATAAAAAGCCTGAGTCTGTTCCTTCTGTGCAGTTCAGCACCTTCTAACATGAAGCATATAGTAAATGGCATATACAATAAGCAGCCATGATTTACTGATAAAGTTGCAAAATGTAAATAGCAGAAGCAAACAGGTAAATTACCGAAGTTCAAGAGTAGAAATAACAAATTTGTTGAACTTTATAAGGCAACTCAAATTTTTCTTCCATCATCATCATCTACTAATAATTATGAAGTATATTAACATCCTCCTTTGTAATTCGTTTAATTAAATAATTATATATAAAATGACAAATGTACGTTAGTCTGATTTTACGCTATCTGACTGATTTCTGAGGAGAAACCCTCAGACACGGCAAAAGGAAATAGTGGACTTAAAATGTGAAGAGAGTAACAGCTTCATGTTCTCAAAGCAAGATGCTTCAGATTGGTATATATAGGTGAGAATTTAGGTTAAAAATAAGATGGCTGTTTTTATCTATTATAAAGTCATTATCTTGTGTTGAGACTTGAGACGTCCCCCTATAGTCAAAAAAAGACATCACTTAAAGTATTTACATACTTACTATATGCTTAATAAATGATCACAACTTTACAATAGTTTAAATATTATGAAGATAAATTTATCTAATTTTAACAGTACTTTTAATAAAATCTAACCACTGTTTTTTCTTAGTGTTGATCCTATATGTTCTCTGAAGTAAAGTGCTAACGTTGATCATTTTACTGCAAGTAAAGAGCTATAATGAAGCTTCAAGATATTATTACCAATAGGAATTTATTAAGCCTTGAAAGAAATAAAATGATGGAGATACCAATAACTTCAGATTCCATGGGCAACTGCTACAGCCTTTTCCTCTTATTTAATTATCCATGGTTATGATTCAGTGGTCCTTTTAAAAAAATAAAATAGCATGACTTAGCTGTTCTCTAATAGTAAGCAGTAAAGATGCTCTTAATTGATTAAATTTAAAATTTACTATACTCAAAATCAGATTTAAAACTTCATTGGATTCGATTTGGTTTCTCAGCCTTTTATATACATCTTTGTTTTACAAATTATTTTGTTTCTCAATAAGTATTTTCTTTATAATTGATTTTCTGTTCCAAATTACTTAATTGGTATCTATTATCTGACCCATTATAATCTTTATTTAAAAATTTTACTTCTAAATATAAAAATATTAATAATAATGTTAATTCTTCTGATAAAAAACTATGGATATCAACAGCATATATTTCGAATCAATAGGCAAGTTTCATTAAGAAAATTTATAAAGGAATATGTGATATTGCATTTTATGCACGACCTAATTAAATAAATTAATAAACAATTCAAAAGATAAAACTTTATTGACAAATAAAAATTGTATCATTTACAAATGCACATGTAGGTGTGGTAGTGGATATATAGGTGAATCGAGGTGCACATTGGAAAAAAGAACAAAAGAGCATGTATTATTATTTAAAAGGGTTCAAAATACGAAACAAAATATTAAAAATAGTGATAATTTATCAGCTTCTGTTTTTTATGACCATAATAAATCATGTGTATATGGTTTTGATTTTAATTATAACAATGTAAAAATATTGGAAACTGAAAGAAATAATAATAAAAGGAAAATTAAAGAGGCAATGTTAATTTATAAATATAAGCAAGATTTGCAAACGTTAAGATCACAGAATTATGGGAATATTGACATGATGGAATTATGGGAAAGCTGACATTTTTAAAAGTGATAGTTGACAAAGCTACAAGTTAGTTGAAGGTGCTTCTAAGTGACGGTTATACATATATTTTTTATAAACTATTAAGTACTGTATTTTCAAATATTTATTTATAAATTTACAAACATATATATATATAATTAAAATTAGTCAACACTTAGGCAGTCACAATATCAATAACAATTAACAATCTGAATCTGTTGTCAAGGCAACTTCCTTTTAGCAATAAATATGTATTTATATATGAAAATATAATGTAAATAGCTAGATAAAAAATAGTAGGAAACATGCAAATCATCCATCCTGATGTCAAAATATTTCAATTTAGCTCTTTTGAAGCTCAGACTTTATATTTATTCACAGAGGGCGTTGCTGAAATATCTTAACATTGTGATGGGTGATTTGAAAGTTTCTTATTTATATATATATAATTATCTATATTTAATTTTTCTCTCCAATTTTTTAGGTAATACATATTTTAATTTTTAAGATTGTTGATTGTACATATGATATGCATCAGGATCAATATGATTACAGTTACTCTAATTATCCCAGTAGTCCTCCTATAGTATATGTCCCGATACCATCACCCTCTCCTGGACCTACCATAATGTTGGTTCAGCCTTCTCAACAGAGTAGCAAATCATCAAGCAATTTTAACTTACTGCCTTTCCTGTTTATGTCAAGGCTAAATCAAGTTTCACAGAGGGATGCAATGTTTTCAATGCCAATGATTCAATCGTTTATGGGCCAACCTACAAGTGTGGTTTTACCATCAGGAGCAACTGTGCCTATACTAGGAAGCTCACCTCCATCAATCACCCAAACAATGACATTTCCCATTTCCTCCAGTACAAGCAGTCTTACCAATCAGAACACTAATGTACGAGTGAATCGTACAAATTGAATAAATATGCATTATGTTATTAATTATTATTTATAAAAAAATCTAAGTTTATTTCTATTTGTAATTTATTTTTTTACTCTTTATTATTAATAAATCGTTTTATTTACCAAAAAATAATGTAAAATTGATGTATAACATTTTTCTCTGCCTGGAAACATAACCAAATGCTTAATAGAGATACAATTATGAAGCAGTATTTGACTATCGGTTATATAAATACACTATAATTTGAATTACAAGTGACAAATTTCTTACTTACATCTTCAATGTTATTCACTTTAGATAAATATATTAATGATTATTACTAAGGATTTATTAAACTAAAGATTATCCCTAGTCCGGATATAAACTGTCTCTCTTTAAAGATTAATATACCTGTTTTTAAATCAAATATAAATATATGGAATAACTCAATTACCCCCGCTCCACTACCACATACACACACACATTTAATATTTTTTTAAATATACTTAAAATATCCACTCCACCATTCATTCATGAAACATATGAATAAAGGCATATGAAACAATCAAATGATCTTATAATAATTATAAAAAAGGCACTCTTTAAATATACTTGTAGCTCATAAATGTTTATAAATATATTAAATAATCTCAATACTACCATATATATTTTTTAATTCATATACATAAAGATACAATAAAAAGCTAATGAACCCCAAGATGCATTTCATGCTGAACCAGCACTCGTCAGTTGGTCCAGGTCACCATCTCTCACATTTATCTTTACTACATGGAAAATATTTACCTTTAATAAATATTTACATTTTGTATTACAAGTACGAAACTAACTAAACCCACATCTTTGACACCATCCACTTTAGATTAATACAGTAATCATTATTACTAATCATTTATTAAACTAAAGATTGTCTCTAGCACAGATATAAACTTTAAAACTCAATTAAAGATTAATATATCTGATTTTTTTTTTAATTAAGCACACATGAAATGCATCTTGGGGGTCATTTGTCTTTTATGGCATCTTTATTTATATGAATTTAAAATTATATATGGTAATATTGAGGCTATTTAATATATTTATAAAGATATTACACATGAGAAAAAGAAATGCGAATAACTTCATGTGTGTGTGCACTTAATTATTAAAAAACAGATATATTATTCTTTAATTGAGTATTAAAGTTTATATCTGTTCTAGAGACAATCTCTGGTTTAGTAAATGATTAGTAATAATCATTACTGTATTTACCTAAAGTGGATGGTGTCATAGTTGTGGGTTGAGTTAGTTTGGTGCTTGTAATTCAAAATGTACTTCATAATTATTATTAAATCATGATATCTTGATTTACAACTTCCAAATTTACCAGAATTCCTTATTTCTAACAGCATCACTGCAGATAAATACTTAAAGGATTATTTTCATTATATAGTAAAGTTTCATTATGCTGCAAAGATTATAAACTTATGACTCCTTTAAAGATTTACATCTTAACACTATTTTCAACTGGGCCAATCATATTCATAGCACCAGTATGGGTTTATAAAAGAGAGAACATAAATTAGTTAGTATGCAAATTTATAAATTTAAATATAACACCTGCATGAAAATGCAGTACCTTAGTCTTTTTTGTTTATAGTGTGGATCTTATTTGCGATAAACCACACCTCTTTATATATTCTCTTTTGATCATTGTGCTCATTGCAAAAAACTTTGATATTGAGTGAATTTAAATTGTCATTCTAGTTGCTCTCGTGAGCTAAAAATACCAACTTTATGCTGAAGTCTGTTTTGGTAGGTTTGTATATGTATATGTTTTGCACTAATCTAGTAGTACTGTTGACGTGAGATACACAACAGTAAATTCTTTTGCATGTTGGTTCATTGCAGATAATTTTATAGATTATTTGGAGGGCCTGGTCTGGAGATAACTTGTCTTTGGTGTTAGTCAACATTTAGCTGAGATTCCGGGGAGAGGGGTTCTAAAACTAATGTTGACATTGTTCGAACAGATTTTCTTCAGCTGTTTAGATGTGTATAGTATGAAAGTAAGTCTGATCCATGTGTTAGTGTTGTTCTTGTTCACATGCCTGGTGTTTAGAGTGGAGTAGAATTTTTTTAAGTCTTAGTTAATGTACTATGATCATACTCTGAGTTGACTAGGTCTTTTATATAGTCTTTGAAGGTTGTCTCTTTTATCTACCTCAAACTTGCCTAACTATATTATCCCAACCAAATGTAGAACAACAACAAACGCACCTTATTTTTGGTCCAGGCTTTCCAAATAGTTTATAAAATTAACTGCAATTAACCAACTTCCAAAGCAATTTATTATGATGAGTGTCATGTCAACAGAGCTATTAGATTAGCACCACACCAATATGTATACAAATGCACCAAAACAGATATCAACATAAAATCGATATTTTTAGAGCATGAGAGTGACTTGGACCACAATTTCAGTCCACTCAATATCAAAGTTGTTTGCACTGAGTGCAATGATTGAAAGAAAAAATACAAAGGGGCATGATTTATCGCAAAATAACACCTACACAATAAACAAAAATGCCCCATGAATTGCATATTCCATTATTATATAGGTAGTATATTTAAATTTATAAAGTTGCATACTAATTAACTTTTAGTTCTCTTTTCTGTATGCCCATATTAGTGCTACTAATATGACCATTCTAGTCAAAAGCAGTATTAAGCTGTGAATCTTTAAAGAAATCATACGTTTATAATCTTTCTTGCATAATGGACGTTCATTATATATTGAATTACAAACTAATAAGGAAAAAGAAAAGACAGCTTAAGATAAAGAATTATTAATCATATATTAGGCTAGAGATTATCATATCATTCCTACTCCAGATATAAACTTTAAACTTAGTTAAAGATTAGTGTATCTATATTTTTATTATTTTTGTTATTGCTATTAAAAATAGTCACATGATATCAATTCATGTTCATTGATTTTTTTCTTATGACTATTAACTTTTTTAGTATACTTAAATTCTTTATTTCTATTTCATCATATACTCTTGAAATAGATATGAGCAGAACATCCCAAAGAGATATATGATTTCCAAGACACATTTGATGCTAAACCATCAAAAATCACGCATATGCAAAAGATTGTCACCTAGGTCAACTGAAGAGACTAATTGAGCATGAAATGGGTTTTCTGATTATTCATCTTTTTCATATGCCTTTATTGATACATATTGTGGTTAGTATGTCACAATTATAATATAAATTATATAGATAGTGAGGACAGAATATTGTCTCCAGCTCATATGAAGACCAAACAGCAAGAAATACTGCTTGCCCTCATTCTTGTATTTATTTGTCACATATTGCTTAATGTTACGGTTACTACTTTAGAATATGTAATATTTAAATACTAGTATATATATATACATATATATATAAGCAATCAACACTTAGATAGTAACAATATCAATAACAATCAACAATCTCAATCTGTTACCAAGACAACCTCCTTTTAACAATACATATGCATTTATATGTGAAAATATCATAATGCATATCGCTAGCTGAAAAATAGTTAGAAAACACTCAAATCACCCATCCTGATGTTAAGACATTCCAATTTAGCTGTTTGAAGTTCAGACTTTATATTTATTCACAGAGGGTGTTGTTGAAATATTTTAACATTGTGATGGGTGATTTGAGAGTTTCCTATATATATATATATATATTCAATTTTTCTCTCAGTTTCCTATATATATATATATATATTCAATTTTTCTCTCATTTTTTTAGGTAATACATATTTTAATTTTTATGATGGTTGATTATACATATGGTATGCATCAGGATCAATATGATTACAGTTACTCTAATTATCCAAGTAGTCCTCCTGTAGTATATGTCCCGATACCATCACCCTCTCCAGGACCTACCATAATGTTGGTGCAGCCTTCTTATCAGAATAGTAAGTCATCAAGCAATTTTAACATACTGCCTTTCCTGTTTATGTCAAGGCTGAATCAAGTTTCACAGAGAAATGCAATGTTTTCAATGCCAATGATGGGTCAACCTACAAGTCTGTTTTTACCATCAGGAGCAGCTGTGCCTATACTAGGAAGTTCACCTCCATCAATCACCCAAACGATGACATTTCCTATTTCCTCGAGTACAAGCAGTCTTACCAATCAGAACACTAATGTACAAGTGAATCGTACAAATAAATAAATAAACATTATGTTATTAATTGTTATTTATAAAAGTATCAGTTTATTTTTATTTGTAATTTATTTGTTTGCTCTTTATTATTAATAAATCTTTTTCTTTACTAAAAATAATGTAAAATTAATGTATAACATTTTTCTCTGCCTGGAAGCATAACTAAATGCTTAATAGAGATACAATTATAAAGCAGTATTTGACCATCGTACTATAATTTGAATTACAGGTGTCAAATTTCTTACACTTACATCTTTAATGTTATTCACTTTAGATAAATATACTAATGATTATTACTAAGGATTTATTAAACTAAAGATTATCCCTAGTCCGGATATAAACTGTCTCTCTTTAAAGATTAATATACCTGTTTTTAAATCAAATATAAATATATGGAATAACTCAAGTACCCCCCCTCCAATACCACACACACACACACATTTAATATTTTTTAAAATGTACTTAAAATATCCACTCCACCAGTCATTCATGAAACATATAAATAAAGGCATATGAAACAAACAAATGATCTTATAATAATTATAAAAAAGGCACTCTTTAAATATACTTGTAGCTCATAAATGTTTATAAATACATTAAATAATCTTAATACTATCACATATATTTTTAAATTCATATAAATAAAAATACGATAAAAGACAAATGAGCCCCAAGATACATTTCATTCTGAACCAGCACTCATCAGTTGGTCCAGGTCACCATCTCTCACATATATCTTTATTACATGAAAAATATTTATCTTTAATAAATATTTACATTTTGAATTACAAGTATCAAACTAACTCAACCCACATCTTTGATACCATCCACTTTATATTAATACAGTAATCATTATTACTAGTCATTTATTAAACTAAAGATTGTCTCTAGCACAGATATAAACTTTAAAACTCAATTAAAGATGAATATATCTGGGGTTTTTTTTTAATTAAGTTCACATAAAGTGCATCTTGGGAGTCATTTGTCTTTTATTGCATCTTTATTTATATGAATTTAAAAGAATATGTGATAGTATTGAGGCTATTTAATATATTTATAAAGATATTACACATGAGAAAAAGAAATGTGAATAACTCCATGTGTGTGTGCACTTAATTATTTTAAAAAAACAAATATATTATTCTTTAATTGAGTATTAAAGTATATATCTGTGCTAAAGATAATCTCTAGTTTAGTAAATGATTAGTAATAATCATTACTATATTTATCTAAAATGGATGGTGTCATAGTTGTGGGTTGAGTTAGTTTGATGCTTGTAATTCAAAATGCACTTCATAATTATTATTAAATCAGTATAATTTGATTTACAACTTCCAAACGCGCCAGCATTTCTTATTTCTAACAGCATTGCTGCAGATAAATACTTAAAAGATTATTTTCAATATATAGTAAAAGTTCATTATGCTGGAAAGATTATAAACTTATGACTTCTTTAAAGATTTACAGCTTAACACTACTTTCAACTGGGCTAATCATATTTATAGGACTAGTATAGGTTTATAGAAAAGAGAACATAAATTAATTAGTATGCAAATTTATAAATTTAAATATATCACCTGCATGAAAATGCAGTACATGAGTCTTTTTTGTTTATTGTGTGGATGTTATTTACGATAAACTACACCTCTTTATATATTCTCTTTCAATCATTGTACTCATTGCAAACAACTTTGACATTAATTGAATTTAAATTGTCATTTAAGTTGCTCTCATGCCCTAAAAACACTAACTTTATGCTGGAGTCTGTTTTGGTAGGTTTGTATATGTATTTGTTTTGCACTAATCTAATAGTGCTGTGGACGTGAGATACACAACCGTAAACTGGTTTGCAAGTTGGTTCATTGCAGCTAATTTCATAGATTATTTAGAGAGCCTGGTCAGGAGGTAACTTGTCTTTGTTGTTAGTCAACATTCTGCTGAGATTAGGTGGAGAGGGTTTCTAAAACTAATGTTGAATTTATTCGAGCAGATTTTCTTCAGCTTTTTAGATGTGTACAGTATGGAAGTAAGTCTGATCCATGTGTTAGTGTTGTTCTTATTCATATGCTTGGTGTTTAAAGTGGAGTATAATTTTTAAGTCTTAATTAATGTATTGTAATCATACTCTGAGTTGACTAGGTTTTTTATATAGTCTTTGAAGTTGTCTTTTATCTACTTCAAATTTGCCTACCTATATTATCCCAACCAAACATAGAACAACAACAAATGCACCTTATCTTTGGACCAGGATGTCCAAATAGTTTATAAAATTAACTACAATTAACCACCTTGCAAAGCAATTTACTATGATGAGTGGCATATCAACAGAGCTATTAGATTAGCACCACACAAATACATATACAAATGCACCAAAACAGATACCAACATAAAGTCGATAATTTTAGAACATGAGAGTGACTTGGGCCACAATTTCAATCTATGCAATGTCAAAGTTGTTTGCACTGAGTGCAAACATTGAAAGAAAAAATATAAAGAGGCGTGATTTATCGCAAAATAACACCCACACAATAAATAAAAATAACCAATGTATTGCATTATCTCATAGGCAGTATATTTAAATTTATAAATTTGCATATTAATTAATTTTTAGTTTTCTTTTCTATACATCCATATTAGTGCTATTAATATGACCAGTCTGATCAAAAGCAGTAATAACCTGTAAATCTTTTAAAAAAATCATAAGTTTAGAATCTTTCTGGCATAATGGACCTTCTTATATATTGAATTATGAACTAATAAGGAACAAGAAAAGACAGCTTGAGATAAAGAATTATTAATCATATATTAGGCTAGAGATTATTATATCATTCCTAATCCAGATATAAACTTTAAACTCAATTAAAGATTAATATATCTATATTTTTATTATTTTTATTATTTTACATCGGTGAATTGAGATGTTCTGTGGTAAAAAGATTGAAGGAGCATCAATTATTATATAACTGAATTAAAAATAATCGTAAATAGTCAATTTAATACAGCTTCAGTATTCTTTGACCATGAAAAAACTTGTAATTATAAGTTTACATTTAATAGTAATGAAATAAAAATATTAATGGAAGAAAGAAATCATAAAAAGAGGAAAATTAAAGAGGCAATATTAATTGATAAATATAAGAATGATGGTATTAATAGGCAAGTTGCGAATACGGCCATACACAGCTTATGGAAATATACGTAACATTAAGTTTGAAAATTTTAAATTCATTTAAAGCTGATGAGGATTACCATGTAATCGAAAGAGCTACACAAGAATTAAACTATAATATTGTATTTAACGTTAAAATTTATATATATACTGAATCTAGGTGTAATTATAGATGATTTGAAACTAGACCCTAAGCTCCATTCAATCAGAATCATTGGGCAACTGCTCCAGTCTTTTCCTATCATTTAATCATCCATGGGTATGATTCAGTGATCATTTTAAAAAAATAAAAAAGGGTGACTTAGCTGTCCTCTAGTAGTAAGCAGTAAAGATGCTACTAATTCATTCAATCTGAAATTTTCTATACTCAAAATCAAATTTAAATCTTCATTGGATTAGATTTGTTTTCTCAACCTTTTACAAATAATTTTGTCTCTCAAAAAGTAATTTCTTTATAATTGATTTTCTGTTCCAAATTCCTTAATTAGTATCCATTATCTGCCACATTTTAATCTTGATTTAAAGCTGTTTATCTATTATTTCCTTTTAACTAATTAATATAAGAGTTTATATAAGAAGTTCATTTTTAAAAAAAACAAACAATTTGTTTCACATCCTTTTAAATTACAAATTTTTAAGCATATTATTTAAATATAAATCTATAAGTTTAATATTATGCCTCAAATTTTGTCTTTAAGAATTAATTTACTACTATTTTTTAAGTATATACACAGACACACATGATGGATTATCAAAATGTATATATAAACTTTTCAGCAGTTAATATTATATAATATATCGAGATTAATAATCCATCACTAGTCTATTATGTAAACGAAATACTCTCAATTCTAAGCACAATATAATACTTTTTTAAAAAAAGATTGGCTAATCCAAAGTGCTTAAGATTAGCCTTTATATATAAATTGACATAAAAAAGATGGATTAATCTTTTCTTTAAAATATTTTATCTTGTGCTTTGTATTAAGAGATTTCATTTATTTAATAGACCAGTGTTACAGTAATAATATCGATGTATTATATATATATATAATTAAAATCAGTCAACATTTAGATAGTCACAATATCAATAACAATCAACAATCTAAAGCGGTTACCAAGACAACCTTCTTTTGACAATAAATATGTATTTATGTGTGAAAATATCATAATGCATATCACTAGCTGAAAAATATTTAGAAAACACTCAAATCACCCATCCCGATGTTAAGATATTTCAATTTATCTGTTAGAAGTTCAGACTTTATATTTATTCACAGAGGGCGTTGCTGAAATATCTTAACATTGTGATGGGTGATTTGAGAGTTTCATATATATATATAATTATCTATATTCAATTTTTCAATCTCTTTTTTTTTAGGTAATACATATTTTTAAGATTGTTGATTATACATATGGTATGCATCAGGATCAATATGATTACAGTTACTCTAATTATCCAAGTAGTCCTCCTATAGTATATGTCCCGATACCATCACCCTCTCCAGGACCTACCATAATGTTGGTGCAGCCTTTTTATCAGAGTAGTAAGTCATCAAGCAATTTTAACTTACTGCCTTTTCTGTTTATGTCAAGGCTAAATCAAGTTTCACAGAGAAATGCAAATGTTTTCAATGCCAATGTTTCAATTGTTTATGGGCCAACCTACAAGTGTCATCAGGAGCAACTGTGCCTATACTAGGAAGTTCACCTCCATCAATCACCCAAACGATGACATTTCCTATTTCCTCGAGTACAAGCAGTCTTACCAATCAGAACACTAATGTACAAGTGAATCGTACAAATAAATAAATAAGCATTATGTTATTAATTGTTATTTATAAAAGTATCAGTTTATTTTTATTTGTAATTTATTTGTTTGCTCTTTATTATTAATAAATCTTTTTCTTTACTAAAAATAATGTAAAATTAATGTATAACATTTTTCTCTGCCTGGAAGCATAACTAAATTTTTAATAGAGATACAATTATAAAGCAGTATTTGACCATCGTACTATAATTTGAATTACAGGTGTCAAATTTCTTACACTTACATCTTTAATGTTATTCACTTTAGATAAATATATTAATGATTATTACTAAGGATTTATTAAACTAAAGATTATCCCTAGCCCAGGTATAAACTGTCCTTCTTTAAAGATTAATATACCTGTTTGTAATCAAATATAAATATATGGAATAACTCTATTATTTCCCTCCCTATCCACTGCTTCATACACACCAATTTAATACTTTTGTAAATATACTTAAAATATCCACTCCACCATTCATTCATGAAACATATGAATAAAGGCATATGAAACAATCAAACGATCTTATAATAATTATAAAAAAGGCACTCTTTAAATATACTTGTAGCTCATAAATGTTTATAAATACATTAAATAATCTTAATACTATCACATATATTTTTAAATTCATATAAATAAAAATACGATAAAAGACAAATGAGCCCCAAGATGCATTTCATGCTGAAGCAGCACTCATCAGTTGGCCCAGATCACCATCTTTCATATATATCATTATAATATGAAAAATATTTACATTTTAGAAGTGTCAAACTAACTCAACCCACATCTTTGATACCATCCACTTCAGATTAATACAATAATCATTATTCATAATCATTTACTAAACTAAAGATTGTCTCTAGCATAGATGTAAACTTTAAAACTCAATTAAAGATTAATATATCTGATGTTTTAAAAATTAAGCACACATGAAAAGCATCTTGGGGGTCATTTGTCTTTTATTGTATCTTTATTTATATGAATTTAAAAAAATATGTGATAGTATTGAGGCTATTTAATATATTTATAAAAATATTACACATGAGAAAAAGAAATGTGAATAATTCCATGTGCATGTTCACACTCAATTTTTCTTAAAAAATCAGATATATTATTCTTTAATTGAGTTTTAAAGTTTATATCTGTTCTAGAGACAATCTCTAGTTTAGTAAATGTTTAGTAATAATCACTACTGTATTTATCTAAAGTGGATGGTGTCATAGTTGTGGGTTGAGTTAGTTTGACACTTGTAATTCAAAATGTAATTTATAAATATTATTAAATCACTAATTTGATTTACAATTTTCCTGAATTCCTTATCTCGAACAGCGTCACTGCAGATAAATACTTAAATGATTATTCTCAATATATATTACAGATTCATTATGCGGCTTTTGACTGAGCTAGTCATATTCATAATATTAGTATGGGTTTATAGAAGAGAGAACATAAATTAATTAGTATGCAAATTTATAATTTAAATGTATCACCTGCATGTAAATGCAATACATGAGTCTTTTTTGTTTATCATGTGAATGTTATTTGCAATAAACCACACTTCTTTATATATTCTCTTTCAATCATTGTGCTCATTGCAAACAATTTTGATATTGAGTGAATTTAAATTGTCACTCAAGTTGCTCTCATGCCCTAAAAATACCAATTTTGTGCTGAAGTCTGTTTTAGTATGTTTGCATATGTATTTATTTTGTAGTAATCTAGTAGCACTGTTGATATGAGATTCACAACAGTAAATTGCTTTGCACGTTGATTCATTGCAGCTAATTTTATAAATTATTTAGAAAACCTGGTCTGGAAGTAACTTGTCTTTGGTGTTTGCCAGCATTTGATTGAGATTAGTGGGAGGGGGGGTTCTAAAACTATGTTGAATTTATTTGAGAAGATTTTCTTCAGCTTTTTAGATGTGTACAGTATGAAAGTACGTCTGATCCATGTCTTATTCATATGCTTGGTGTTTAAAGTGGAGTATAATTTTTTTAAGTCTTAATTAATGTATTATAATCATACTCGGAATTGACTAGATCTTTTAAATAGTCTTTATGGTTGTCTCTTTTAGCTACCTCAAACTTGCCTAACTATATAATCTAAATCAAATGGAGAACAGCAACAAACTCAAGTAATTTCTGGACCAGGCTCTCCAAATAGTTTATAAAATTAACTGCAATTAACCAACTTGCAAAGCAATTTACTATGGTGAGTGTCAGTCATGTCAACAGTGCTACTAGATTAGCACAGCACAAATACATATATAAATGTACCAAAACACATACCAATATAAAGGCAGTATTTTTAGAACATGAGAGTGACTTGGGCCACAATTTCAATCCATGCAATGTCAAAGTTGTTTGCACTGAGTGCAATGATTGAAAGAAAAAATATAAAGAGACATGATTTATCGCAAAATAACACCCACACAATAAATAAAAATAACCAATGTATTGCATTATCTCATAGGCAGGAGTATAAAGTTGCATATTAATTAATTTTTAGTTTTCTTTTCTATACACCCATATTAGTGCTATTAATATGACCAGTCTGGTCAAAAGCAGTATTAACCTGTAAATCTTTTTAAAAAATCATAAGTTTAGAATCTTTCTGGCATAATAGACCTTCTTATATACTGAATTAAGAACTAATAAGGAAAAAGAAAAGACAGCTTGAGATAATGAATTATTAATTCTATATTAGGCTAGACATTATCATATCATTCCTAATCCAGATATTAAAAAAAAAATCAAGTCAGATGTCACATGACATAATTTAATAAGCTTGTGTTTAGAAATGTTATATACATATATATAGTGCTCATAAAACAAACTCTTAACAAGCATTCTAGAACACCCCTAACCTCAGACCAGTTTCTGCTACTGATATCCTTAGTGAGGTGCTAGAATATTCAATCATTAGATTAAAAATATCAGGACAAGCCTTATCTAATGTATAACTATTAAGTAGAAAATCTGAAATTTTCAGGCATTCATATGTCTTCCAATCCAGCTATCTAACTTAAATAGCCATATGGGACTAAATTAAATTCAGATACACCATATATTAATAGTCTTAGCAATATAACATTGCCAAAGCCATCATAGCAAAAAATAAAATTACAAAAAAAAATATGAACTAATACTTGAGAAAATAAATAAACTCTTGGGTATTTAGTATTTTGCTATAGTAAACTGTCCTCATAAAACGTATAAAGAGAAAAGAGAAATACCTGAGAAGATAAACAAACATATAGTTTTTGGTATTCTTTCCACAATAAACAATGTTTGTAAAAGATACAAAGAGAGATTATAAACTAATACTTGAGAAGATAAATAAACGCTTAAATATCTGCTATTTTTTACTATAAAAAAAGTTTATTTATATAACGTATAATGAGAAAAGATAAAGAAACACTTAAATATGTGATATTCTTTCTATAACACATCTTACTTGTACGAAGTATAAAGAGAAAAGATCAACAAATACTTGAAAAGATAAATGAAGCTTAACATTTGGTATTCTGGCTAAAATAAACTTTGTGAAAACGTAGAAGAGAGAAGATAAATATCTAAGAAGATTAATAAATAATAACGACAATGTTACATTAAATAATCTAAACAATATAACAAATTAAAAGTAGCTAACTTTAATAAAACAAAAATTATTGACATTATATAAAAATTAATTTTAATTATTGAAATAGATAAAAATCATACAGAGATTATATTAGACAACGCAATAATCAAATAATTTCTGCATTAAATTATAATAAAACACATTTAAAAAAACCTTATATTAACCAAATATCTTTATAAAGATAAAAAAAAATTATAAATTAATATTATTTGCAATGAAAGATTTCATAAGTAATTGAATACGGTTAGAATTCTAAATTAAATATGTCACAATTAATTGCGTAAATAGTTTAAGAAGTTTTTAATGTATATAAATAAATAAACAAAATAACTACATTTTGCATACAAAATAATTTAAATAAATGACGAACAATGAATATTAAAAAATATTCTTTTACTTTATTGTAATTATTATTGTGCAATAATATTTTTTAGAACATTTTTTTTAAAGTAAGATTTATTATACAACTGAAATAAAGATGTACATTAAAAAGGTAGAATACAAAAAAAAAAAACAACATGAATATAATATAGGAACACACATATAATAAAATTGTAAAAAAGCGAAAATCCAAAAGACTTGAGCAGGAAATAATTTTAAAATAAATTATGAAAAAATTGAATTCACCTTGAAAAGCAAGATCAGTCAATAAACTAAAAAAAATTTGATTAAGATGACATATTTTTATATGCAGGATTTAAACAGGCAAAACTCACTATACGTATTGCCACACACAGCATGCTAGAGTAATCAATGGATGCTAGAAGGCTTGTGCATAAAATACCCATCTAGTGCCTACTCATCCAATATCCCTAGACTAGTTTCTGGCTTGTGGCCTTCATCAGTGAGGAGCCTTGGACCTGACAGCACTGCAACTAGATCTTGGGATCCAAGGCTCCTCACTGATAAAGACCACAAGCCAGAAACTAGTCTGGGGATATTGGATGAGTATGCACTAGATGGGGATTTTATGCACAAGCCTTCTGGCATCCATTGATTACTCTAGCTTGCTGCATGTGGCAATACGTATAGTGAGTTTTGCCTGTTTAAACAAGGTTATACACAAACATAAGAAGTGATGGTCATGTGATGTTATGACGGATTTAAATAAAAGTATATTTTATTCAGACAGAATATGAATTTTAGACCAAGTATCATTATGAAGAGATGCAGGTGACAGAGCAAAATCTTTAAGCTTGGCTTGCCGAAGAAGCTGTAGGAATATCTGTAGAGTAGAAGATTTTGAGTGACCAAAAATAAGCTTACATCTAGTCGACCATAAAGAAAATGTAAGGAAAATAAACACTCTTATAGAAGCAAAATCTCCAGTTTAATAGTGTTATGTATTGAAAAGGCATCTCTAATGTCAAGTGCAACATTGTAAATAAAATCTCTAATCGATTTAAGAGCAGGGCAGATATAAAGTAAATGAGCGGTCGTTTCTTCAGCAGAAGAACAAAGTTGACAACACGAAGAGATTGAAGTATATCCCCTATGAATCACCAAGAACAGCCTTGTAGGAAAAGAATCATGGTTAAGCTTAATGAGAAAATCCACATGTTTAGATTCAATAAACCAAAGGAGTGATTTACGAAGTGAGACTTTGTTATTTAGACCAAGAGTGCTAAATAGAGGAACTTGATTTTGATGTTTTAACTTATGTTTACCAAAAATATTTTTTAGTATCAAGAGTTAATTAGATTTGAGAAAGATCTCTGATAACTTGCTTCAGAATGTTGCTTAACCATTTGTTTTTAACAATAAGATAGTTTGTTTTCAGCTTTGTTTATTAATATTCATGTAATATTTAAATATAAGTATAGTGTATATACTTAATTTAAATGTAATTAAAGGGGATTTGAACACAGACTTTCAAGCTCTCTCCATTCATGTGCTCTATCTTATATAACCAATACACATGACCACACATAAGTGAAAAAGATAAATGATCTTCAATATTTCATGCTGAACCAGCACTCTTCAGTTGGTCAAGATAATCTCCCAAACATATATACAATCAGTGCTCAGTTTATATTAAGATAGCAAATCTACAAACTTTAATTGATGGCTGAAAAGTTAGAGAATGAGAAAGATTAAAGTCTGACTATTACAGTTTGTAGATTTGCTATATATGTGTGGGAGATGATCAGGTTTTAGCAAGAGCACATAAGGATGGACACCTACATCATATTACTATTGCCTACTAGTATTTACTATTGGTCTACTTTTCATCATGTACAGATGTTTACAAATACATATGTTAAGCAGAGAGTACCTGTATATGTACATCGGATTTTGCTATATCTTATAATTAACAAATACATCTAAAAACCTTGATATAAATTATTTGCAGTGATGAGTTTAAGTGAATGTTAGATAATAAACCAACATTTTGACTAACAACTTCCTTCTGATTGGGATATTGTATAATATTCACTTAAAAATTGTTTTTGTTTTTAGAAGATTGCAAATATGTTTCATTCAATATTTATTTGCACAGTTGTTTGTGCCCGCATTTTTCATCACCATCAGACTAGTACATAAGTAACGAAAACAGTATCCATTATCTATACTGGAATCTTACATTATAGCCACTACTAAATTAAAATACCTAATTGACAAATGTACATCAGAAATGTATTTTCAAACTTCATTTTAACACTTTATTTGCATAGAAAATTGTCAAAATTATGCTGGCTCAAAGAGAGTAGATATACCCATGCACTTTATTCTGCCTTTATTATTATCTCTGAATTTTATGTGTTGTATTTTACATAAGATATTTTTTGAAATTAATGCTAAATGTTTTACAAATTTTTACATCATACTAAAAGGTGAATTTGTTTTAAAAACATCAAAATATTTAGATAATTTTTTAATAACAAGATCACTATTCTATTTTCATAAGAAAAAAAATTATTGAAAAAAAAAAGAATATTGCCTATAGAATATTTAATAAATATGAAAATCAGATATTTTGCTATTTACTTTATTTTAAAAATAAAAATACAACAGTTAATTTGTTTTATTTTTATAACCTTAGTAAATGCAGGAGTAAATACACACTCAGTAAAATATTTGTATGTGTGTCTATTCTATTTATTATTAATAACTCTATTGTTATAAATTTTAAAATTTTGTTTATATATTAATCTTGATTTATATTACTACTTTGCATATATAAAAGTGTCTGTGATGTTTATATGTGAATTTCAAAAAAGTATTGTACACTTGTAGTTCAATAAACAATATGTGTTCTATTCTAATAACTGTTTATCAACAAAACATATATCTTATACACATTGAATGTAAAGAAGACTCAGAAGAACATATGGCATCATTTGTGGCTCCACTATATATATAAAGTAAATACCAAGAGAAAAAAGATCTATAGTACCTTTGTTAATAAACAATTGAAATTATAATGATAAATTTATTTAAGTAATAATAAGTTAATAGAACTGTTGAAAGTATAACGGTAAAGTTATTCAAAACCACTAAATCATCACACAATCACCGTTTCCTATGCTTACTTAAGCTATTAAAATAGTATCAAACTCTCCATACAGTAGTGCCATCTAGTGCAAACCTTAGTAATCAATGAATTCAAGTGCATAAAATCCGTATTTTGTGCACACTCAACCTATATCCCTAGATTAGTTTCTATTTTGTTTTCATCAGTGAGGAATATTGGATCTGAGGTACTGCATTTAGATCTTAGGATCTAATGTGCTAATCTTTTTGCATCCATTCATTACTAAGGCTTACACTGGGTGGCACTACTGTATAAAGAGTTTGCTATGGTTTTGAATTTATTCAAGTAATAATTATATTTTTAAAGTTCACTTACAATACCTCTTTAATTATTTAAATAAATATTTAACTTCCCTTAATTGATGTTTTCTTACATCAAATCTGTATTTATCAATGGGGTTCATGAAATTGATAAATGTGTGTAGAGAAACTTAATCATTCATTTTATAAAAAAAAGTTAGTTTATTAATGGTGAAATAAAAAAAAAATTTATGAGTTTATTTTCAAAAGAATTATAGGGAATTTGAACTCAGACTTTCAAGCACCCTTCAACTATCCACACTATCTCATACAACTGATACACATATGTGGTCATGTGTATCAGTTGTATGAGATAGTGTGGATAATTGAAGGGTACTTGAAAGTCTGAGTTCAAATCCAGTATATTTACAATTAAGCTCCAGGTTTATGAGTGCTTGGTTTTCAAATATTTCAAAAGAATTTTTTTAAATGCTTGGAAAACAATGTTTTTTTTCTTGACTTAAAAAATGGTAAGAAGAGGATAATTTTTAAATTATACTTAGCAATTAAATATTCTTGTCCAAACTTGAAAATTTTTTTATTTAATGATTGTTAATGTTATTTAAATGCAATAATTGGACTTCTGTAAAATGGTATGTACATTGCTAGTAAATATGGGTATTTACATATTACATCTGCTGCACCTTTTCACATCCATGACATTCTGTCTATAAATATCTAACCTTGCGATCCCATCAAATAAACCTTGCTATCACATAACATGAACACTGAAACTTCTGAGACACAAAAATAATAAAAACACATTACAATATTAAATAAACACAGGTAATTGTGAGTTTGTTTCATCATGGTAATTACGATACTAAATAAAAACAGGTAGTTGTGAATTTTCTAAAACAGCACTTTATGCCATCAAAACAGTGCCCCCACAAGGTAATACATTCTGCCACCACAATAATGGCCAGAAATTCTCAAATTTTACTTAAATGTAAAAAAGTACTACATATATTAACTTTGGCATGAACTTCAAAATGGACACAAAGAAGAGGATACTTTCATTTGTAACAGTCAGATTTATACATTCACATAACAAAACCTAGAGTCCAGGTAAAATGCACTAAACCTGATCAAAATAGGATAGAAATATCCTATGTCCAACCATGCTTCTGAGGTTACACAGGGGCCTTATTTAATTTGCAAGCCAGCTCCAAACAAGGAGAGATATGAGACTTATAAACTGACCACATATGCAGTATCAAATGGGTTAAATAAACTAATAATAGTAAACTTAAGATAATATTAATATTTAACTAGAATGCATACCAAAGATATCTAATGAATAATTATATAATTGAAATTGGAATACAGGCAAAATGACCATGAAGGCGAGGTAAATCTTAAATAAATTTTATTAATAATAAAATAATAAAATTGAAAAATAAAATAAAATAGAATACACACACAATTGGAAAGCAAAATATACACCAGATTTGATGGCTGCAGGCATTATACAGTGTAGTGAGATTAATTAAATTGTTACAGCATATAATCTCATTCATCATCATCATCATCATCAACCATTATCAATCCACTGCAGGATGAAGGTCTCTCCAAGTTTAATCCATCTTCTCCGATCTTTAGCTTCTCTTCTCCACAACACCCCTGCACATTTTCTTATTTCATCCATCCATCTCACATGTGGTATCTTTCTGGGTCTTTTACAATCTCTTGGAATCCAGTTTAAAATTTCAATTGTCCATCTATTATCATCTCTTCTAGCAATATGTCCAGCCCAACTCCAATCTTTTAATTTTTTCAATAAGGTCAGTAACACCTGTTTGTTGTCTTACCCATACATTGCGTTTTCGATCTCTTCTTGTTACTCCCAACATACATCTCTCCATACTCCTTTGAGTGGTCTGAAGTCTCTGTATTGCTCTTCTATTAAGTGTCCAAGTCTCAGATCCATAAGTAAGAACTGGTAAAACACATTTGTTAAAAACCATCCTTTTCAAACACATAGGCATATTTCCTTTAAGTATCAAGTTATTTCTACCAAAAGCACTCCAACCAAGTTTAATTCTATGATTAATTTCCTCCATTATGTTTCCATCTGTATTAATAATCTGACCAAGGTATTTGTAACTGTTAACTTCTTCTAATTCTTCATAATCAATCTTTATTTTCATATTTTGAGCAAATCGATTAAACATTACTTTAGTCTTTTTAACATTTATCTTTAGTCCTACTTTTCTACTTCCATCTGCTAACTCCTGCAACATTTCCTGCAGCTTGGAAGCATTATTTGAAAAAACAACTACATCATCTGCGAAATCTAAATGACTTAAATACTCTCCATTTACTTTCACTCCTTTAGTTTCCCATTTTAATCCACAAAATACTTCTTGCAGCACTGGAAGTTTTGGAGATATGGAGTCACCTTGTCTTACACCTTTCTCAATGTTGATTTTTCCAGTATTATTATGTAATCTAATTGTTGCTGTTGCATTTTTATAAATATTCTTTAAAATATGACAATATCCTGGATCTATGCCTTGATGATCCAATGCTTTAATCACTGAAGAAATGTGTATAGAATCGAATGCCTTTTCATAATCTACAAATCCAAAACATAATGACAACTCATATTCATTTGTCCTTTCTATGACTTCTCACAATACCTGGATATGATCTATTGTACTAAAACCACTTTTAAATCCAGCTTGTTCTCTTGGTTGGTGGAAATCCAAAGTTCTCTGTAGACGAGTTGTAATTATCTTGGTAAAAATTTTATATAAAACTGATAAAAGGCTGATAGGTCTGTAATTTCTAATATCTTCTTTATCACCTTTTTTAAATATTAATATTATTACCGCATTCTTCCAATCTTCCGGTACATCTTTATCATTTAGACATTTGGTATATAACTTTGCTAAAATTGTTTCTATTTCTTCACCTGCTTCTTTTAATATATCAATTATAATTCCATCATTTCCTGGAGCCTTTCCTTTCTTCATACACTTAATTGCATGTCTCACTTCTTCATTTAAAATTCTGGGTAATTCGGAAGATGTAATAGATATAGGAGGTACTTGTTCTTTATAATTCTTGATAAAAATCTTCTACCAATTTCATGATGTCATCTCTCTTTTTAGTAATAATTCCATCTTTTTTTCTTATTGCAGATATAAATTTCCTACCAATACCAAAATGTTGTTTAACATTTTTGAGACTTTTATTTTCTTCTACAGTTTTCCTTGCTATTTCATAGTTATACTTTCTTATATCATTTTCAACTCTTTTCCGTACCATTTTACAAAATTCAAGATATTCAATTCTTTTTAATACATCATTTTTGTATATCTTCATATTCCTTCTTTTCTTCATAAATTCTCTAGTCTCAGTAGAAATTTTATTAGTCAATTGCTGCTTTTTTCTACCAGCTATCTTTGTTGCAGTTTTTAAAAGTGTATCAATTATTTTCATATTAATTTCATTCAAATCTGAATCATGTTCAAAATCTCCTAACACTTGAAACCTATTTGTAAGTTCTAATTTAAATTCATTAGAATGTTTCTGAAGATTAGGAATATCAACTGTAAATATTGTTTTTCTTAATAATTTTTGTCTCTCTAGTTTTACATTAACATGTAACTTACATCTTACTAATCGATGATCACTTCCTGTGTTAAATTTATTAAGAACATTACAATCTTGAAATGTGTATTTTCTGTTAGTCAAAATATAATCCAATTCTGCTGTACCTTCATTTGGATGCTTCCATGTCCATTTCCTTTTAACATTTTTCTCAAAAAATGAATTCATAATATAAAGTTTTTCTTTTTCTGCAAACTCCACAAGTCTATGTCCTCTCTCATTTCTATTACCATAATCAAAATTACCTACAGCACTTTCATCTTTCATTTGTTTACCAATTCTAGCATTAAAGTCTCCCATAACGATTTTAAAATGTTGTTTACTCTGATCAAAAGCCTTTTGTACATCCATATAAAAATCTTCTACTACTTCATCACTATGAGAACTTGTTGGGGCATAAACCTGAATTATCTGCATTTGGTATCTGCTATTAAGTTGTATAACTAACTAATCTTGCCACTCTGTCTGATACACCATCAATCTCCACAATATTGTTCTTCCACTTTTTATTTATAATGAATCCTACTCCACTTGTATTTCCAATATGTGTGCCTTTATAATAGAGTATATGTCCACTTTTTAAATCAATTGTTTCTTCTCCTTTTCTTCTAACTTCACAAGGTCCAATAATGTCCCATTTAATATAAGACAGTTCTTCTTCTAATTCTTGCAATCTTCCTTCACTTGAAAGTGATCTGCAGTTGTAAGTACCTAAATAAAAAGTTGTCATCAAATGGCAGCCTGGGTCCGCAATCAGGGGATTCTTAGCACCCTCCGCCTTTGGCCACCAACCGCTGCCTTGGTTGGTGACTTTACATCCTCCTGGGAATAAGGGCCATGCTTTATTTTTGTCTGTCATAATTGTATATATGTATTGGAAAAATATTTATCATTTACACAAACATTCATTCTGCCTTATCAGGCACTGAGAAGAAAGACCATGGTGTTTCTTGATCTTAAACTCAGAGGTAAAAAGCCAATAAACTCACCACGCTGGCTAATGCATGTTGGTGAGCATCCCATCCATGTTCGTATACTATATGAATAATCACATAGTAATAACAGCTGCAACGACAATAATGTATGGAGTGGACATTAGGAATTTGCCCTGCTCGATTCCTTTAAGGCCTCCAAGAGGAATCAAAGGGTCTCCTTTCAGTTAATAGCAAACTCCTTTCTGCAGCCATATAATCTCATTAGAGTAGGTTTAATAGATTTGTGCATGGTGAATAAATTATGCTTATGGAAAACTAATATACTAAATACTATTTCTGTATTTATAATTTGCCAACTGATGAGGTGACAATGGTAGCCAGAGACGTATATAACTAATACTGTGCAAATGTTGCAGCTGTTCGAGTTGAATTAAGTAAGATTTGAGTGCAATAATAAAGCTCAAGAATGATATAAATCAGACTCCATCAATCAGAGATTCTCATGGCTTCAGACAAATTCTGAATATATATTCTACAAATGAAGAACTGGCTAAACTGGCATTACATAATCAAAAAAGCAAGTCATATATAACGTGACATTACTTTCAATAAACTTGTAATTACAAAAATGCAATACAGAGAGCGTACCAATAGCTCAAACAAGCTCTTAATTAATAAGTGCAGTTGAGAAAATATGGCATTACATATATGTTGCTACAGGTAACTTTACTAAATTTTAATAATAAGATGGCAGTCTGATTGTACAATTATTTCCATATAATAGATGTGCAGTACATTTAAACCAGGAAGTTTGCTAATAAATATGAGTCTGCAACTCAGATAGGCTATTCAAGAGTTCTGGGTCCTTACCCCAGTAACTTGTTTGGTACTCTTAGCGAGACAAAATGGCCCCTGGATGTGATTTTGTGTTCACTGTTATGTGGGCTGCCTATAAATGGAGACGGCCTCCAACATATGCCCATAAGAGATAAGCTGGACAAAATATATCTACATATATATATATCATAAATTCACATCCTCAGCGCACACGGAAAAATAACAAATATGTCAAAATTAAATTAATCATGCGGTAAACAGATAGCCAATATCTCTGCATAGCCAATGAAAGCTGGCTCGTAAAATTAAGCATCTAATTATAATGCTATAATAAAGGATTAAATTAATATTAATAATCCAGTTTAATAAATCACTAATCTGCATCATTTATCAGATTCTACAAAAAGGGGGGACAGGTATTTGTGAGGGGGTCATAATTAATAATAAACTATAAAATATACCTTAATAATATATCTGGCTGGCTAGGCTTTAACTATCAGATAAAATGGATCTTTGGAATCATAACTTATAATTCTAATATCACAAACCATAATAACTATTTAACAAATAAAAAATCTAAATCAATCTATATTATTCTAAAAATTGCAAGGCAATAATATACTATTTGAATATAAAATAATTTCGAAACAGTGAGCCAGGTTAAGCTAAAATAAGGATTATTTTACATTTATTAAGTCGAAGATGAAAATAATAAGATCTTTGATATAGAATTATTAGAATTAAATATCCTCGCTATTTTTTTTTTTCATGTGTTAAAGCATCGACCGGGAAGCGAATCCACGCTATTTTTTTTTCATGTGTCAAAGCATCGACCGGAAAGCGAATCCTCGCTATTTTTTTTTCATGTGTCAAAGCATCGACCGGGAAGCGAATTATTGCTATTTTTTTTTTCATGTATCAAAGCATCAACCAGGAAGCGAATCCTCGCTATTTTTTTTTTCATGTGTCAAAGCATCGACCTGGAAGTGTACCCGGGACAACTGTTTGTAAGGCAGCTGTGCTAACCACTCGGCCAACAACACTTGACCAATATGCTAATTCGAAGTACATTTGTCATATTATCACATATATAATAAAAATAAAATTTTATCAACTAAAATTTATAAAATGACATAGGCATCTCTGCAAATGAAAATAAAAAATAAGTTTTAATTAATAAAATGATTATTAATATTTCATTTTAATATACATAGTATTAAAGAGTTTACATATTTAAGTTTACAAAGAATTAGACAAGTAATTATTAGTGATTCAACATTTAATTTAGAAAAAGCTTTAAAAGTTAGGTTCGAACATTCATTTAAATTTAAAATAGCTATAGCTTTGAAAGTTAAGAGTGAAAGTTCGTTTTTATGACTCTTTGTGAAATTCTTAGGAGTTCTTCTCTAAACTTCTTAGTGACAGCTTGTCTGTTGGCACTTCTTGAAGTATGGTAGTAATTCTTGTTCTCAGGATCTCATTGCAGTAAGTTATTAACAGGAATGTCTTCCATTCTACGATGGCTATGTGCCACTTCGGCAGATAGGATGGAGACAGAGATCACAATTACCTGAGCTTGGAAAACAGGAATTCCTACCTGCTCTACTCAGCCATGTTAAAATTCAATCCAGCATGGATTATGTTAGTAGACACTTTCTAAATTTTACAGAGTGTATTTTACATAGAAAAACTTAATCTAAATGTGATATGTTGGACTATTTCCATCATCTATGAGTGAATGTTGAATGTATAGAAAATTGTAAACTTTATTTAAACTTTCCTAATACAAACAACTTTGTTAATAATAACACACAAATAGACAACACAGGTTAATAATTACTCTGTCGGAGTAGTAGTATTCTTCACTCTTCTTCAGGTGTTGCTGGTCTATATGCACAGTGACAATATTTGCTTAGAAGTTGAACTCACACCTCTAGATTCTTGAATATTGAATTTAAGGCAAATGCTCTAACCAACTGAGCTATTCTATTAAAGTCGTTTGTATTTGGAAAGTTTAAATAAAGTTTAAAATTTTCTATACATTCACTCATAGATGATGGAAATAATCTAACATATCACATTTAATAATATACTATCATCGCAAACCTTCAGGAAAAAAACAGCCTATTTTTACTCGCTTGTGCTCAAGTTACAATTTTAATAACAAATTTTCTTGAGTGAGACAAGCAATTAGCACTTTTAAAATTTTATATTTTAAATTATCAAAATAACTTTTATGTTTTGTTTTATTCCTTGAATAGGATGTTTTGCAAGGTTCAATCATTTACTTTTCTCATAAGATTTTAGCAATGGTCACGTTTGACTAAATCTTGTTTACAAGATGAAATGTATTTTTGACAATATTTATTGTCTAAACAAATTTTAGATTTCATCATCACGTGGTGCTAAAACAAGTGTGCATCACGTGATTTTATTTTGCAGATTATTTTAAAACAAATTTAGAAAAATATATTACATGATCGAATAACATGATGGTATATATATATGATGGTGGTATGTGAAATACAACTATACATATACGATTTAAGCAAGTTGAATACAAATTGACTTATAAATGTAATTAAATTATTACTTAAAATTATGTGTTATTTTTAAATAAATATATCTCTGTAATCTATATATAAAAATCAGATTACAAACATTGATGCTCATATATATATATGCGCTCATGGCTATACCACCGTATAGGTATCTTAAGAAGTAATCTTTAAGGGTTTAAACCTGGCACAGATGGAGGGTATAGGAGTAAATAACTGAAATGTATATAATATGGAAAATGTACTGTTTCACATTTGCATTCTGGATGATATATAAAAAATTGGTCCACCTCACTTATTCTGTTTTAATAAAAGTTTACAATCCCCCTCCCCCCATAAAGCATATAAAAGTGAAGAACTATGATATTCCGGCTTTACAAAAAAGATGCTGCTGTTTTTTGCATTCTGTACTATATTTAAAAAATCAGCCAACTTCATTGATTCCATTTTAATAAAAATTGAATAATTTTTTTTTGACGTTTTGATAAGAATTTACTAATTTCCTTTTTTTATTTTTTAACAAAATAAATATACTTACACATTTCTCAATCAAGATCCCATGCAGCCATTATAGTGTAAAAACTCATGCTTTAACTCTCCATTTTTAAAAAATTGGATCTAGACGTAAGTTGTATTTTTTTTTTGATCTGTCTCCATTTTTTACTTTTCTACAGTACTTAATAAATGTAGTATTTTCTTTTTTGTTATTCATTTTACTGTTCATTTTGTCATTAATATACTTATTATTTTTGTAGTTAATCTCCTTATTTAAGTGATAAAATAGATGTGATATTTCTTTTATTTTGCTTATGTAGTATTATTTTTTGATAATTTTGCTTCAGTGTCCATTTTGTAATTTTATGCCAGAGTTAATATACGTAGTATTTTTTAATTTTTAGTAAAATTTGGGGATTGATGTATATGTGTGCAAATGTCATATCTTGTGTGGGAGGGTAAGGGATGATTTTGACAGCATGAAGTACCGTAATGTGTTTTTATTATTTTTATGTACAAATTCATATTTTTTGTATTGTTAAGAATGTACTTTTCCAGGTTTAGTCTGGCTTGGTTAGTGTTATATATTAGAGCTGCTATACCATTTCACATATGTATCAGCTCTAAACCTTGTGAAAATGTCATGAAATAACTTGTACACATGATCCATTTTGACCAATTTAGCACTAACATTTGCCAGAAGTTCCTGTGTACACATTATTGATGACATCACAAGATTAGAAAGTTATTGATGGACTGATATAGATGTGAAAAGGTGTAGCAGCTTTAATATGTAAGTGCTAAAATATGTGTAGGTACTTTGGTATTTGTCCTGCTATGATCTATTATTCCAATATCATTTTCATCTGGTAATATTTATTCAAAGTTAAAGTTAACAATGTTATGGCAACCAAAATACTGGCATGACTAATCCATGTCAATGATTAAGATATTATGTGGTGACCTGGGAAATTAAAAAATATGCTGCCTGAGATTGACTTTGCATTCTAGAACACATTACACAGTTCAGTCAGCCATAGTGACTCTTGTCATTTGTATGCATTTTTTTGAAATTTAAAAACACATTTCTAATTAAACATTATATTTATATTTTATTTGGTGTTTAACACAAATATTTGTTTTACTTTTGAAATAATTTTTAAAATATTTCCTTAAAGTTACAGGTCACCATTTTATTTTTATTTTAGATTGAATACATGGTTTGTGACAGTGCAAAGCACTGCAGTAAGCAGTGATCTTGAAGATGTTTCCAGTGACACATAGTGTCATCCAATAAGTGCACAACTCATAAGTACCTGTTTATTTAATTTTTAATGTCTTGTTGCCTTTTTTTCAAAATTAATATATGTCTCCATTATTTTTTTATATTACACATGCTATGACATATTACATTCGGTGATGCATTATTTTAAGTTTGCAATATGTTTAAAATAACACCTTAATGGTATCTGCAAACAATTTTATCAGTTTTTGTCCATACACTACTTGGAGACTTTATCTTAAACATTGCAAACTTAGAGTAATATAACATCAGAGTAATATGTCACAGCACGACTAATACCAAAGTACCTATGTTATGTTGTTAGTTTATAACAATCAATCCTTAAACTATCAACAATCTCAACCTGTAGTCAAGGCAACCTCCTTTAACAATAAAGGTGGCACCATCTTTATCTATAGTCTGATATATTTATATAGACACTAAACATTGCAGCTTGACAAGGAATGTGAGATTAATAATGTGAAGAAGTTGAAACAAACCTCATTTGTCAGGCAGATTTAACCTATTCTGAAAGCAGACTAATAAATTCTATATAAAGTATATATTTACTAAGGCAATAAATGCCAAATTCTATATAAAGTATATATTTACTAGGGCAATAATGCCAATTATTCAAGGCTTTAATCAGTTTATAAATGTAGATGATAATGGTCAACTCTTAAGTTATCAACAATCTCAACCTGTAGTCAAGGCAACCTCCTTTAATAGTAAAGATGGCGCCACCTTTATGATCTGATATGTTTATATAGATATTAAAGATTGTTGTTGGTTTAGATTTTATCTGGTTGGATTTTCTGTTTTATTATTAGTTTCTTAAATTTTATCACTTACATAATCTTTCACAGTATGTAACAGTTTCCTTTTACCTAACTAGTTGAACGTACCTCAAAAATGGAAAGAAATAAACATATAAAAAAGAGGTAGGATGGATTGGCCTTTTATAAGTAGATTAATCAAGGATTGGCAAATATTCATATGTATCACTGATGATGATATAGTGCATATAATATATGACTTGGAATGTGATGATATAAAAGGTCAGTACAAGTACATATAATGTAAATATAAATCTTCATTATTTAATCATGGTAATCTAGTTGGTTACGAAATTTATTTTCCTGTTTGCTTTCATTCTGATTTTTGGAATTTGCACTTTTTATATTTTTATGTCATATAATCATCATCATGAACTGTCCACCTCCAGTTAAATATAGTTATATCTCTGTAATTCCCTTATCACACACATCCATATACATTAGATACTATATATATATATATATATAACATTAGAATACTAGCCAAAAAATTTACAAAAATTCTTCCATGACCATAGTTTCATCTATTAACAAATAGGTCTTTTTAAGTGAAATTCAATAATTTATATATAAGACAAATAGCTTTCCCATAATCCTTTTCAAAAACCAACTTCTTTTAATCTCAAAGGATATCTTCATGAAATTGATGGCTTCAGATTCAATAAAATTTATCATTAGAACTTCTTTTACTCTCCTTTTATGAAAGAAAAGAATCAAAAATGAAACAAATGAATTTAAAAGTAGAGAAAAAATAAATAAAAAGAAGAATAAAAGAAACTCTGATGATCTGAGGAGACATCTTTTCATGTTAAAGGAAGTTGGTTTTTGAAGTGAATTATGGGAAAGCTATTTTGTTTGGTATATATATTCATATATATCAAACTTTTTTATATACTCTCATCATATATACTTTAATGCAATTTTTATATAAGTTCTTTATTTTCCTTACAGTTTCAACTGCCCTGCAGTCTTCATCAGAGCTACAACATTTAAACATATATTTATACCTTATTCTTTCTAATTATATGATTATATGTTTAAATGTTGTAGCTCTGATGAAGTCTGCAGGACAGACGAAACTGTAAGGAAAATAAAAGATAAATCATATAAAAATTGCATTGACGTGTATATGAGGAGGGTATATAGAATAGTTTGATACATATAAATATATTAAAAAAGATGCAAAGAAAAAGAAAAGAAGAGAAGAGTAATAATATATGTGTGTATATATATTATATATATCTAATTAAATTTTACTTGAAAATATATATTTGTTAATGGATGAAACAATGGTTGTGGAAAATTTTTTGTAATTTTTTTTTGGGGGGGGGGCTAGTATTGTAATATTATATATATATTATTTATTATTACTAGTACAGCGGCAGGCGGTATTTAATTGCATATTCAGATACATATAAATATTGGGCCAAATTGTAGCTATTAATTGATTGATTGATTGGTGAAACCATTATCTGCTCTAAAATGTATATTTTGATCATCATCATCATTCTTATAAGAAGATCCACTTCACTTCATCGATTCTGTTATATATATTAAACATAATATGTAAATAAAATTTTGATACACGAATAAAATAATAATAACAAACATTCTAATTTTTAAAAAAAAAAAATATTAGTATTTCATTATTATCTGCTGTAGTTTTAAACACCTGATTACCTAATGAATACAGTTAAAAAGAAAATGTTCAAGCATAAAACTAAATTGAATGTAATTACATTCGTAATAGTTACGTAGCGTTACTTTTTCCACTCAAACTGATTTATTGATGTAACGATATTCTTTAACAACAATAAAGAAATTATTAGACGATTTTAATTTACAGTTTAATTAATACAAATAATAATTTTCGCCCAATTTAAATATCTTAAACTCTTTTTATTGTTTAAATATAAAATGGGTTTCTGGGCTAAAATGCGATCACGTAGGTATAAAAGTAAATTAGAAACTAATATATAATAAAATATTGCTCTAAGAAAATATAGTAAGTATTTTTTCTTTTTTCTTTTTTTACATCATTTACCGCAATTTAATGTTGCTTTTAGATTAATTTAATACGTTCACTATTCTATCTATTTTCGTAATTACAGTCGTACTCCCTTTGAAGTAAAGAAATGATATCCAGGATTTATTTCTGGCTTGCCAATAATTTTAGTAAACGTATTAAATTAGTTTTTCAAAGATCGTTCAGAAAAGTTTAACATTTATAGCTTCTTTTCTGCTATATATATGCTGATGCGTATACCGTAAACGTTAAGCGATCTAAAATAGTCCCCCTGGTAAACAAAAAAATCTTTCCAATATCTCTTCATAAAGAAACAGTAATAAAAGCAATACGCATTTCTAAACACCCATTTACTGATCAATGTTGAATAGTTAGCTAGCTTATTTATAGCACGATTAACTGGGAAAAATTTTTTTAGCTTATTGGAATCTGAAATAATTGTCAACTTTTATCCAGCCTGAATTCAGTGTCGGGTCGTGAGAATATCAATTACCATTATATTATAAAACCGCTCTTTGGATGCGCGTGTGTGTGCGCATGAATATGTTAATATTTATTGAAGTAATAAACTTTAAATGTATGGACTATAAAAATAATTTGCATGCCAGACTTTCTAAACTCATTTTATCCAACTCGAAAATAACAATCTCTCTTTTATCAATGTTAATCCATTAGTGGCCATTTTGATCTAACTTCCACATTAAATTATATGGATAATAAATTAATTATTGACATTTAAAGAAATGAAATATTATATTAGCAGGACCTTCTTAAAGTCTCAATCGTTCCAGTTTTGGTAACAATTAATTAGTAAAGTCTTATAATTCTAATAACTCTGTAAATAAACAAAGTTATTAAATATGTAAGGTTGAGAATATATTATAATATGGTACTTGTGAACTTTCAAGTAAACCAAGATGGCAGCTGAGTTTCGAGGGTCCCCAAAAATGTTTACAAAATAATGCCTATTCAGAAAAGTCATATTTACATTTTATTTTTTGTTACTGTTATTTTTTTTTTAAAAAATCATTGTGGAAAAATTAATTACAATATTTTCAGTTTATTTCCCTTTTTCTTTTTTGGATTATCTTATTAATAAAAAAATGTAAAAAATATATAAATACAATAATTACACATTATGCATATCAGCGATGTGGATTTATATTGTGACCATTAATGCACATTTTTTGGGAGGGCAAGATTCCACACCTTTGTAAATAGTCCACTGCATCATGTTCTGTGACAGGGAGGTCGCAAATTTTTATCATTATAACAATTTACCATAAAAGCTGCTAACAAAAGAAAACATGCTGAATTGAACCAAAATACAAGAATGTTGTATCTAGTCACTTACCACATTATAATATAAGTAAAAAAAATTACAATAAAGCTTCTTAATGAAATTTATTAGAATTTATTTCTTTTTTAATTTAACAATCAATTTATTAAATTTGTTTTAATTTAACAACTTACACATCTTCCCTTCCTTAGTTGTCAGTTCTTGAAACTGTATATTTTTCAAAAATATGGGCTGCCATCTTGATTACCAGAAAACTCATAAGTACCTATAATATTAATGGAAAAATAACTTTCTAATAATAATAATAATAATAGTAGTAGTAGTAGTAGTAGTAGTAGTAGTAGTAGTAGTAGTAGTAGTAGTAGTAGTAGTAGTAGTAGTAGTAGTAGTAATAATAATAATAATAATAATAATAATAATAATAATAATAATAATAATAATAATAATAATAATAATAATAATAATAATAATAATAATAATAATAATAATAATAATAATAATAATAATAATAATAATAATAATAATAATAATAATAATAATAATAATAATAATAATAATATACTATTAGATTTAATAGTTATTTTAAAAAACTTGAAGGTAACACCCTCTTTCATAACAATGCTAATCCATCAATCAGACAAAAGATTGAGTACTTTTATCTATGGTATACATTATTATATGGGCAATAAATCAATCTCACACAAATGAAATATTGCATTAGCAACGATCTTCATAAAATTTTGATCAAGATTATTCACAGTTTCATATAATTTTGTTTGTAAAATATTTCTAGGAAGTCTATCTTATTAATTATTTTTAAGGAAGTAATATAATTTTCTTTTTCTTATGTATTGATTTCTACTTTTATATATCATGCCATTTACAACTTCTTAAACACTTTAACAATATCAAAACTTTATTCTAACAATTTCAACTGCCAAGCAGTCATCATCAGGGCTCTTTTTGATGATGACTGATGAACACTTGAAACTGTTAGAATAAAGTTTTGATGTAAAAATAGTATTGTTAAAGTGTTTAAGAAAGTTGTAAATAATATGATAATTATTCTTAAAGTATGCATACTTGATGTTTATTTCTATAGAAATATTACACAATCTCAACACTACATATTTAATAGATTTTATTTATGTACAGGGTATTTAAAATCATTAATATACATATATACAATATACCTATTAGGTTTTAGCAATTTAAACATTTTTATATGTGACACTTTTTTTTAACTATTTCATTTTATATTTGGCTTAAAACACATCCAATTATCTTTTAACATTTTAAAATTTTATTTATGTTTTTTTTTAAAAAATCTAGTATATTTTAATTTCATTTCATTATATGCAGTGCATTATAGTTAATGATTATGAAAGTACTGTTTGCACCATATAAAGTATCCTTAATTTTTTATGAGAAAAATAGAAGTCATCATAGTATATTGAATATAAAACATATACAGAAAGATTATTCAATGCTTTGTTGATATATATATATATATATATATATATATATATATATATATATATATATATATTCCCATCACTGAGGTGAGCCAACTAGCTTGAAACCATGGTCTGGTGGTTGGAGAAAATGAAAGAGATATTGAATTCTGTCTCTCTCAGCATTTATGTAAACAAAAAAGTTTGTTTAGGAGCTATTGGTAAAGTTCCATCTAGTGATCATAAAATTCAAGCTATAAGCAAATTACAAAATTTATAACTTATTTTGTTTATGTATATATATATATATATATATATATATATATATATATATATATATATATATAACTGTGATGAAGAGTACATAACAAATATATGCAATATTACCCATATCATCCTTTGGTTTCCCATATAGCATCTTGATTCCTGCTTCATTAATTCACCAATAAACAGCTCCAAAAAAGAACTGTCATCAAAATTAGAAACAATGTGGGAGCAATTACACAGCCTTGCTTTATACCAGTTTTTATTTTAAATGGATGAGATTGTACACTTGCAAATAATAATATTTCTATTTCATCATGTATATGCTATAGAATATGAACCAATTTTGGTGAACAATCAACTGATTTCAAACAATGTCATAAACTTGTTAATTTAAATTAATCAAATGACTTGATCAAATTAATAAAAGCATGATATAACTCATGCTTTGTTCCAGACATTGTTATATGCATTTTCTTGGTAATAATAAACATGTCTTTTATGCTAGCATTATCATTGGTCAGACCAGCAACACCCTGAAGAAGATTGAAGAATGCAACTTGAAACATTATGTAATCTATTAACCTGCATTGTGTTATTCCTAAGCAGTTGTTTGTATTAGACATTGATTAGGTCAGTAACACCTGAAGAAGATTGGATAACATGTAATCTATTAATATTATGTTTGTGTGTGTGTGTGTGTTATTACTAACAGTTGTTTGCATTTGCCATTGGTGAGATAAACAATACCTGAAGAAGAGTGGAGAATAATACCACTCAAAACATTGTGTAATGAACTAAACTGTATAGTCTATTTGTGTATTATTACTAATAGTTGTTTGTATTTGGGAAAAGTTTAAATAACAGTTTAAAATTTTCTAGGCCCATTCAACATTCAATGATAGATGATGGAAATAGTCCAGGTTATTATCATGTCTAAATTGCACAACTTTATTGTGCTACTTTTTCTCTAATTATTTGTTCTTAAATGCTACTGTTATAATAAATTATGGCATATAATATCTTTTACTTTCCGGTGTTTTTTCTGAGTTTTTTTTTTTTTTAGTTAGTTTTATTTTCTCTAAGATAGCTTTTCCCCAACAATCGTTTTTCTCACCACCACTCTAAATTTCCATCGATTACTATTTGCAATGTTTTAGTTGCTTCCTTTATCAAATATAAATAGGTTTTTGTTTTGAAGCACTATTTTTTAATATCCACACAATATAAGATTTTTATTAACATGACCGTATTCAAGATATTATTTTTAATAATTTTCTCATTCATTTTTTTATAATTATCTATTTTAGATAGGTCTCTACTTTTTCCCCCAAAACAATATTTTTCTGCATTTTTTTAATTTTAGAGTTCATGTTTCACACCCATAGATTATAATTTTTTCTATAATTATTTAAAAATAAATATTTTGTGATTCTATCATTTTGTAGCGATCTATAGGTCATCTTTCATTTGTCTTTTTTTTTGTTTACATCTGTCTTTTACTATATTCATAAAAAGTGCCCTGAAATATTACTTTTCCATCTATCAGTTTTCCCATCTTTGATTATCAAGTAAGTATTTTTTTAAATTAGAACTTCAATATCTTTTGGAATAATGTTTGTGAAACTTTAGCATTATTCTTAGACTGCTTTAATTGTGATATACTACAAATATATATATATACTACAAAGTGTATAGTCGAAAGTACTTCTAAAAGAATATAATTTATATAAATTGTACTGTATTTTGATATATATATATTGATTTGTATATTACATATATATATATAAACAAGTTATAAATTTTGTAACTTGCTATAGCTTGCATTTTATGATCATTAGATGGAGCTTTATCAATAGCCCACTATCAAGCTTGTTTACATAAACACTGAGAGAGATAGAATTCAATATCTCTTTCAAATTGTCTCCAACTTTTAAACCATGTTTTTGAGCTAGTTGGATTTGAAGATATTTACGTATCTGAAAAGTTCATGCTTTCAAGCTGATAGAAAAGTGTTTCATAAATGCTGATTAGTAGAATTGGTGTTTAGATTTAGTTTCTAATCTTCCTACCCTTTACTGACCTAGCTTGAAACCATGGTTTAAAGGTTGGAGACAATTTGAAAGAGATATTGAATTCTATCTCTCTCATTGTTTATGTAAACAAGCTTGATAGTGAGTTATTGGTAAAGCTCCATCTAGTGATCATATATATATATATTGATGTTTTGTCTTTTATTTTCATGTTTTTGTTATTTCTAATGATAGATATATGAAAAATAAAGATAATATTGTATCTGTTTTATAATATGTGAATTGAAATTATGTATTTCCATTTTGGACAAAATATAGCTCATTGGTACAAGTAGTCTGATTGTCTTTATATAATTTTCACCTCAATATTACCCTGTGTCGTTTGGTACAGTTGGTGATGCATCTGACTGAGGATTGGGCACTTCCAGGATCGATTCTGGCACTTACAGATCTGTCACTCAAACTTCTTATGAATTCCCAAGTGATAAAGTCATATAAACACTGAGAATTGCCAATTGCTCAACAATCTTTGTGATAAATGCTTATCCAGAGAGAGCATTTAAAATAGCTCTGTCAGGAAACCCCTCCCCCTGAACCCCTGACCATGGTTTTATGCTTTGGCACTCCTCAGAGAGGTTCTAGGGTAGCATCAGACACTAGATCTAAAAATACCTACCCAAAGTCATCTAGGGTCTGAAGCTACCCTAGCGCCTCTCTGAGGAGTGCCAAAGCATGGAATCATGATTAGAGATTAAGGGGAGGGTTTCTGACAGAGATATTTTAAATGTTTTCTCTGGCTAAGCATTAATCACAAAGCTTGTTGAGCAATTGGCAATGCTCATTGTTTATATCTTACAAGTTTAATGGAATGGGGGGTCATGTGATCTATGACTATTTTTTATTTTAATAAAGTCACATGTCCTTTTTTCACCCTGTGCAGTTTGACACACTTGGTAGAGCATCTGACTGCTAATTGGAGTTTACAGGATCGATTCTGGCAACTCACACATGTGGCATTCAAACTTCTTATGAATTCCTGAGCAATAAAGCCATTAGAATTTTAGTACCTCATTATTATAGTCATTTATATGTTTTCAGTGTTTAAAAAATAGTCCACTTTTATGTCTTTGTCACAATAAAAATTGTCAGACTCTTTTGCTATTACATGAAAACAGGCAAAACTATCCATACAATAGTGCCACTCAATGTAAGCCAGAGTAATTAATAGATGCCAGAAGGCTTGTGCTTAAAATCCCCATCTAGTGCCTACTCATCCAATATCCCCAAACTAGTTTCTGGCTTGTGGCCTTCATCAGTGAGGAGCCTTGTATCTGAGAGCACTGCACCTAGATCTTAGATCTTAGGCTCCTCACTGACAAAGGCCACATACAGAAACTTGTCTGGGGATATTGGATGAGTAGGCACTAGATGGAGATTTTATACACAAGCCTACTGGCTTCCATTGATTACTCTGGCCTGCACTGAGTGGCAATATGTATAGAGAGTTTTGCCTGTTTTGATAATAGTTATAAGCAAGCATACAAAATGGTGATCATGTGATGTCTTTTGGCTTAAAACCAATCCTGTTTACATGAAAAACACCAACAATGCAGACTTTTTCTTTAAAAAGTCTCTACTTTTTATCACTTTGCAATATGATTTTTTCAGTATTGTAGCTTTTTTTTAAATTATCAATTTGTTTTATTAAACTATTAAAGTTGAATTACAGGTGTCAATCTTCCAGAATTCTTATCTCTGGCAGTATATACTTTACATAAATACAATACCAATTATTATGAATAGTGTAGTAGGCTAGTGATTATCATATCATTTCTATTCTAGATATAAACTTTTAACTCGTTTATCTGCCTGTTGTTGTTATTATAATCATCATTATCATCATGAGATCATTATTATTATTATCACATGGAATCAATCCAATCTCATCACTCCTTTCTGGATGAATATTATCTTTAGATAAAAATTCTCTTCCATCTCTTGAAACATATGACATAAAGATTTCTGAAGATGGAAATATGCTTCATGATGATATGATAATTTAGGGGCTAAGAAATTGTTGGGGATAATCATTAATATATTTAATTAATGTTGATGGTTTAAAGATGTGAGTGTGGGAAATTTTTGTAGATCAACTTTCAACAATTTGATATTAATAAATACTTAACAAATGAAGATGTATGTAAAATATTGAAGCCTGGTCAACTGAAGAGTGCTAGTTTAGTAAGAAATGCATCCTGGAAGTCATTAAGCTTTTTCAGATATTATTCATATGTTTCAATACATATGTTTATTAATACAGGTGGAAATGTAATGGATGAAATTTATCATAGAATTAAACTTGGTTGGAGTGCTTTTGGTAGAAATAACTTGATACTAAAAGGAAATTTGCATATGTGTTTGAAAAGGAAAATGTGTTTTGCTAGTTCTTCCTTATGGATCTGAGACTTGGACACTTAATAGAAGAGCAATACAGAGACTTCAGACCAGCCAAAGAAGTATGGAGAGATAAATTTTAGGAGTAACAAAAAGAGTTTGAAAACACAATATATGGATAAGAGAACAAATAGATGTTAGTGCTTCATTGAAAAAATTAAAAGACTGGAGTTGGGATGAACATATTACTAGAAGAGATGATAATAGATAGACAATTGACATTTTAAACTGGATTCCAAGAGATTGTAAAAGACCTAGAAAGAGACCACATGTGAGATGAATGGATGAAATAAAATGTGCAGGGGTTAAGTGGAGAAGAGAAGCTAAAGACCAGAGAAGATGAATTGAACTTGGAGAGACCTTCATTCTGCAGTGAATTGATAATGTCATGATGATGATGATGATGATGTTCAAAATTATGTGAGGGATGTAAGTTTTAAGTATATCTCAAAAAGTTTTTTTGTTAAATGTTTATATTTTGGAGGTTCATCTTCAATTTTTTTTATATGTCAAAGCATCTGCCAAGAAGCGAACCCCGGGACAACTGCTTAGAAAGTAGCTATGCTAGCCACTAGGCCACCATCACTTGTAAAGCTTTATCATTTTTATAACTAATATTTTATATTATTTTACAGATTTATTAGCACTTGGCTAAAGAACTGATATGGAATTTATATAATATTTTTATTTTTAAAAAATCTAATAGTTAAGCATTATTTATTAAAACAAAAGTAACATGATTTTATTATTATTCTATAAGTAGCATTAATTCACTTCCCAAGAAAAAATATTTAACTTTATTTTACAATTTAATTAATAACTTGCTAAACATTGGATTGCACTCTGTTTCAACAATCTATCTACAGAAGGCAATTGCAGTTCTATGTACAATTCACTTAAAACAGTCGGAACTAAACCTAGCCACTCCAGTGAAACCTACAGACACACCGTCACCTCTTGCTAGCAGATGGGCCACAATTATTTGGTTACACATCACCAAGCTGACAAATCTATCTAAAACCTCTCTTGAAGGTAAAACAACCTATTGGCAGGCCTATAACCTCCGATTTCAAAGCCAGACTGCCCTCCTGACCACATTGAACATAGACAATAAACCATTGCTAAAAAAATTGAAGAACTGATTTGTTGAACCAAAATACATAGACTTTATCTTAAAGCTCAACATCTCATCCTTACCCACTAACCATTTCTTAGTATGGAAAAGAGGATTCACCAAAATCAATCCTCAATGCCAGCTATGTAATACTGCTGATGAAACCATCCAACATTTACTTTATAATTATCCGTTTCTTTTCTAAATCAGAAATTTCATCACAGAGAAAGTTACATCTGACATCAGAGAAGCCTTAAATATCCAGAATGCCAACAAGACAGGAATTTTTTCTCTTATCAGATTCTCCGTCTTCCTTACGTTTGTAGTCTGGTTGACCAGATGCGAATGTGTTTTCCGTCATTCAGGCTCTTCAGTCACAGAGACCTTTATAGGTCTTGTCAAGAGCATAAGTGTCAGGGACCGGCTGCTTGCACCAGAATGGTTATACAAAGAGACTTGGTCCAGGATTGATCTACCAAATGTTTGATCTTATGAATTTTTGCAATCAGTTTTGCAGTCTACCATATATGAAAACAGCATTATGAAACTATGGTAAACTTTGTTAATAAAATTTTTTGGTTTTTTTTTTTTTAAAAAAAAAGAAAACTTGCTAAACATTGTTTTCAACTTGGGAGATCGTAATTATAGCATTCAAACTGATCAGCTAAACTGATATATATTAGGAGAAAACATGACATTAATACTCGCGGTAATGCTATACAGGATTTTTTTTTGTTTATCGCGTGGATGTTATTAGTGATAAACCATGCCTCTTTAAATTTTCTTTTCCGATGGCTGTGCTCTACACACACTGTTGTAATAGTCTACGGATAGAAAATGTGGGCAGATTCCATTTCATGTTCCAGAAACACTGATTTCAGATTGGGATCTTTATTTGTGCGAGAATATATGTTGTTGTTGTTGTTATTGTTGTTGTTGTTGTTACATTGAATCACAAATAATTGCTGTAATTAATTTATTAAAATAATCTGTCTTAGTTGATTGCCTTTCATTTCATTTCTTTTTTTTTAGAAATCGATGTTTCCAATACAAGTGACCTTCTTTTTATATTTAGCCGTAAGTATTTTTACATAGTACCATTTGAATGCAAATTCATTTTTTTTTATAAAATGTTGTCAAGATTAAATATTTGACAAAAAATTATTTACCTAGATAAATTGTAGAAACTTTGTGTTACAATGTGATTTATATATATCTTTTTTTTCTGTCAACCAATTATTTATATTAATTAATCTTCAATAATATTGATATCATTTACGTTCTTTATTACTTTTACAATGCTTTTTACAATCCACTATTGATGGTTTCGATTGTCCCAGCAATCTTCTTTAGAACTTGTACTTATATTTTCAAATCTTATATTAATACACTGTACAGGCTTAAACCTGCATTTATATATGTAATATATGCGGGATTCGAACTCAGATTTTCACACGACCCACTACTCTCAGAGCCATCTCATATTGCTGACCCACCTGATCACACACATGTTGAAAAGATAAATAATCACCAATATACGTATTTCATGATAAACCAGCAATCATCAGTTGGTCTAGATTACTATCCCCACACATATATACAATAAGTGTCCAGCTTTGTATTAAGATAGTCAATCTTCATACTTTAATGGACAGGTTTCAAACTACTCCAACCCACAGCTTTTCAGCCTTCCATTTCATTGAAAATCTGATGATGGAACATTCAAAGCCCATGTTAGTGTAAAGGTTGTCATCCTACTCATGTGAAATACATATATTGGCGATTATTTATATTTTCAACATGTGTGTGATCAGGTGGATCAGAAATATGAGATAGCACTGAGAGTAGTGGGTCATGTGAAAGTCTGAGTTCGAATCCTGCATTACATATATATGCAGGTTTACGCCTGTACAATGTATTAATTTATATAAATAGAGTATAAAAGGTCTGCCCATCCCTCGCATATGTACATATAAATGGATTATTCTCCTGTACATGAGGGGTCAGAGTGACTAATATGTCAACATGGGTAGGATGACAACCTTGACACTAACATGGACTTTGAATGTTTCATCATAAGATTTTCAATGAAATGGAAGGCTTAAGAATTGTGGGTTGGAGTAGTTTGAAGCCTGTCTATTAAAGTATGAAGATTGGCTATCTTAATATAAATCTGGGCACTTATTGTATATATGTGTGGAGATAGTAATCTAGACCAACTGATGATTGCTGGTTTAGTATGAAATACATATATTGGGGATTAATTCATTTTTTCAACATGTGTGTGATCAGGTGGGTCAGCAATATGAGATGGCAATGAAAGTAGTGGGTCATGTGAAAGTCTGAGTTTGAATCCCGCATAAATCTTACATTATAAAAATAATAAAGAATGTAAATAATATTAATACTATATGGATTGCCAATAAGAAAGATAGTTATAATCTTCAATAATATATAAGTGATTATTAATACCAGTTTATTAGGTTAGTAATTATATTTTTTAATCTTTGTGTATATACTTTATATTACTAAATAACACTTGATTCTTTAACTTTCACTAGCGTGAATGGTTGAGGGTCGTTTGAAAGTCTGAGTTCAAACTCCCTATATATTACATATATATAAATGCAGGTATGAAAAAGCCTGTACTGTAGGGGGGGGGGGAATCATAATGCAATAAATTTAAGAGCAGTTATCTACTACACTCCCATCTATAGTAAACTTGAGTAATCACTGGTGACCAGACAGTGCAATTAAATCCCTTTTGTTTTATCAGTCATGATTAAACTAAAAACTATTTATTTTATTACGTGTTATGTAATCTAAAACAAAATCAAATAATATATTAATATTCACATTCGTTACCATAAGAAAAAAGATTATGTTAGAAAAAAAATGAAAATATTACCAAATATATCATCATTGGCCTGAATTCATGTCTTTATATCTGTCAAAGCAAATTGGCATGGATTCAAAACCTTTGAGCTTTTTAAATTACAGGCTTTTTTTCTTGAATAATAAAATTGTGCTCCAAAAACTGCATTCAAAATCGTGTGAATACCAAATATATATTTTAATAGTACATGCTGATATGTGGGCAGAGATTAAAACTTTTTATATTTGACATTATTATATTTATATAATAAAATAAATGATTATTTATTTATTTATTTTCAGAGGTTGCAGTATCTTATGGATACAATTTTCTATCAAATATTACACACCCTTATGAAACATGCTATAATCAGGCTGATATCGTTAACATTTTGGCTTAACAATATTTACATACAAATGTACAGCTAGTCATGAGTTTAAACACATTCTCCTAATATATATATATATATATGTATGATCAATAAATGGTGCTTTACCAAAACCACCGAACAAGCGTATATTTGTTAACATAAAAGCTATCATTATAATTAGATTGAAATCAGCTGATCTGAAGATGGAGCAAACGAAAGAGATAGTGAATTCTGACTCTTTTGACATTTACGTAAACAAATATATGCTTGTTCGATGGTTTTGGTAAAGTGCCATCTATTGATCATAAATACAAGCAATAGCAAGTTACGTGATTATAACTTGTTATATATATATATATATATATATCAGATCCCCTGTGACATTCAGCAGATTTCTAGATCCATAACTGTATTACTGCCAGCTTTATGCCCAAATCCTCATTGATAAAGTCAAAAGCTAGACCTCAGTGTGGGAAACACTATTTACTTAAGCTTACTATAGATGGCAATAGAGTAGAGATGTTCTTGTTTTATACTTTATATGAATTAAATATCACTATAACTCTTTGGGTAGATGTACATGATAATCTTCATTTCTTGTTAAACATCAAAATAATCAAATGGTATGTTATATGGAAAGAAGGGAGTACCAAAAGTAGTGATGATTCAGGGATCTTTAGCTTAAGACCAAAACTTTATCGATCTCTCTTTATCCAGTGTACTACGTTACATCTCTAGAAACCTGTAGATAATACTATTTCCTTTAATCAGAGGCTTTGAGGAAAATGCTTTAATGGTTTTCAATTTGCTTTCAAGAGCAGATCTCTTCATTCTACTTGAAAATCATTTGCTTTAAACTTGTGTATAATAATATAATATCCACACTTTAGGTAAATTTCTGATTTCACTTTTAAAATACAATGAAGATTAGAATTTTCTCTGGGAACTAATGCAATTTATGCATCTTGTTTTTATTTTTTTATTTTGTTCAAGCTAATGATTTGAAATTGAAAGAAACCCTAATATTTTGAATTTAAACCAACTCACTCTCATTATTACATTTATCTGGCATCTGGTAAGTTTCTACATATTTTAGAGGCATTGGCTTTATGCCAATGTTGGCCTATTTTTACCTTAAGACTAGAGAACAAGTCTTGGAAGCTTATAAGTATACATATACGTAAGTCATGTGATATTTTCATTGGTATTAATTTTGAAGCCAATAGATAGCTCTTTCTATATTAAATGACTAAAGGAAAATGAAGCAAAGCATAGGGAAAAGCCATGTGAAATTATTTTTTTATCCATCAGATAGCTCTTTCTAAATTAATTGACTCCAATGTAGCATAATGTATATGGAAAGAGCATTTTATGTTGTTGCTGTTTTTAATACACATTCCAACTCAACTAAGATATCTTTAGTCAGGCCAAGTCAAAATAACTCTCTAATTGTTTATATAGTTTGAATGTTAAAACAGTGAGAAACACTTTATAAAGTAGTGCCACCCACACCCAGAGTAATTGATGTATGTAGGATAGTTTGTGCATAAAATCCCAATCCAGTGCCTAGTTGTCCAATATCACCAGACTAGTTTCCCTCTTGTGGCTTTTACTAGTGAGCAGTTTTGGACCTGAGATTACTGCACCTAGATCTTAGGATCTAATGCAACTCTCTAGTAGCCACCTTTTACCCTTTTAGTTAACCAAAAAACTATGAGTCCAAAATGAAAACACAATAATATTTTCAATCCAAGACTGGAATAACTCAACACAAAATGAAGACCAGGACTGAATAATAATAGCAGCTATGACTTTTTATACTCTTCCTCTCTCATTGTTTAATTTCTTGTCATTACTTTAAATCTATTTTTTTAATTAGATTTAAATTTTTCTTTAATTTAATTGATTTTTACATTTTTCTTTAATCTTATCTTTTTTCCAGATTAATTTACTATCTCTTCACATTTATACCAAAGATTATAGTTTATATAGTTTTTAATTATTACAATTTTTGGTTTTGATTTTATTATCAGTCAGATATCTTACTGACAATTCAAATTAATTAATCTTTTTATTTTAGATTTTTCACTAACACTTATAAAAAGGATGAGGTTTTAAATCTTAATTCTCCTAATTCTTTTTCCTCACCTCATTCTCAATAAAAGCTTTATTCACTTTTAAAAGAAAATATAACTTTTTATTTTTACAAAACTACATTTTTAAAACTACTTAAATAATTAACTACTACTTTTTGACTATTCTCATTTATTTGATTTTTCTTTTCTTAATAAATCTGATCATATATTTTTAAATTATAAAACATGTAATGCAGATATATGTAAGTTTTAAAACACATATCTCATTAGTGTTACAATGTATATATAATCATAATTTTAAATCTCTGTAACTGAAATTAAAGTAACTACCTCCCATGAAGTTATGTTATGACAAAAACTATAAAAAGATAGAATAAAATATCCATGCATAACACCAATTGAAAAAATATATAAAAAAATTATAGTCTTCACAATCAATACTATAATTTAATTCAACTATTAAGCCTTATACTTATAAATGCTTAGTGATATTTTGCAACTGATGGTTAACAGTTGCATTTACACGTGACATTGATATGTGGACAGCCATAATTCCTGATAAGTATATTAAATTAAATGTTTTCACAGACTTAATATCTAAATATTGATATCATAGAAATGTTTTGAGTATCCATTAACTGAAATTGATCATTGAAGCTGAGTCACATGATCTAATAATTCATCATAAAATTCAGTCAATTTTATTTTAAGCTAAAGATGGTTACTCCTAATTTAATAAGCAAGATATTAAATCAGACCAGACACATTTATATAAACATAAGAATTTGAAAATATACAACCTCTCTGAATTCTCAACAGATCTTAATTATTTTTCAATGAAATACGTATAAACATATAATCTCAGTGGTTACATGTAGATAAAATTTTCTCAGTGGCTGATATTATGTCATACACTAAAATGAATCCCCAACATTGGTTTATCAAGTACATATATATATATATATATGATCAGCTTCAATGATCAATTTAAGTTAATGGGATACTGAAAAAAATTCCATTATATCAATATACACCTGGGTCTCTTTTTACACGGACTTATTTAACACAATTTTGAAGTTAAGCGATTCGTGTTTTATCGGAAGTCGACTTCCGATAATGCGCTATTACTTTAAATAATAAATTTTGCGCATTTATGTTATATTGAAAGTAATAGCACATTATTGGAATTCTACTTTCATCTTAGTAATTTCAATATTTTCAGTGCTTTATAATAGTAAGATTTTATGCAATAATGAAATTAAAATCATAATTTCCACATTTTATGTATACACACATTAAAATTTACAAGATTATAATGTAAATTTGTTCAAACATTGTGCGTGTTAATTTTGCATTTTAAATCACATTCTGTTTTTGCTTTTTAAAAAAGAATGTAATCAATTATTAATTATTTAGTGTCCACAAGTTTATTTTTAAAAGGTCAGTAATAGCAGTGGGCACAATTAAAAATTAAAATCTGATTTTTAATTGTAATTAACAATTTAAAAATTACTTAAGGGCGACTTGAAATTAATGCGATGTAAAACGAAATTTGATTTTTAAACGGAATTGAAAATTAAAGGCAAAAATAAAAATTTAATTTTTAGTTGTTAATTTTAATTAAATTTTTCCCAGCAGTGGTGAATAAATGTCTTTTTATTATCATAAGTCTAAGTTCATAAACAGTTAATAAAATCATCGTCATCGTCAACAGAAAACTATTAACACAACATGAGAGTGAACTTGGCGCTAGTTGTATTTCCTCTTGTGAGAATAATTGCTGAGATATTCTTGACTTCGTTTAAGGAGAAGCCAAATACATCACATCACATCACATGAGAATCTGATTTTTTACTAGTTTGCAAATGAACGTGTTTGGGGGCAAATAGCATAATAATTAAAATGTGTATAAAAAAAATTTAAATTACTGTACTGTAAATTATGCATAAAAATATATTATTTTGAATAAAATTAAATATTATAGTTAAAAAAAGTTTGTCTTGTATCAATTTTTTTCAAATTTGAAATTTTTTATTAGTCATATTTTATTTCCTTATTTTTTTTTTTTGCGCGAATTTTAAAGTAATTTTACGTTGATGCTTTGCTTTTACGTGAATTTTGAAAAATCACAGACTGTATCCCCCCTTTTTCAATGTAAGTTACATCTATTTTTGCGCAATTTCATTTGCGCATTTTCTGAGGAACCTATCTATCGCGTAAAACGAGACCCAGGTGTATATTGTCACCTCAACTTTCTCTGCGCACTCTTTCACTTATTCAACCTCAATAAACTCTCATTTATTTCAAGTAGTTAGTCAATTGAATTTTATACTAACTCTAGGATCAAATATACCGGGGGTGCCAAATTGTAGCTATAAATTGTAATGCCCACCAGAGATCATCATCATTAGCCATATTTAGGACTTTAGAAGATGCTGGAGAAAGTAATTAAATTGTCTCTCAAAAAAAAAATAGTAATAATGATATTGATAAAACCATTTAATCTATGTGGTCTTAATTTCAAATCTAGCATTAGTCATGCAAATATTTCATCATAAATTTATTATAAAATTCCTAATAATGGGACAACTTTCTTCCACAGCTTTATTATAAATATCTGATCTCGAGTGGTAACTACAGAAAATATTATATACAGTTCTCATTTATATCTGACTGGAAATAACTCAGTAATTAATGCAGAGAACTCATAATCCATGTTCATAATATAAAATTATTATTTTATTTAATACTAGATAAAATTATCATAAATAAATCCTCCCCATTTAATTCCATTACGTTATTTTTCGTTCTCAGCATCTATCACTTTCAATAGCTACAATTATATAACACGGAATGTCTGTGTTACGTTCTCTAATCTGAGAATTCCTAATCTTATTTCTTTAACACACAGCTATCTTTCGATCAACTATCAATTCATGATCCCTATTTTATAATACTATAATAGTTTTATTATAATATGCTACTTGACTTCCAAACTAGCTCTTACATTAACAATTGAACTGCTCTTTCTCAAGGTCTAGATCCGTCAAGAGATGCCCATATAAGCGATTACATTGTAATGGATATGATCCCATATATGCTAACATAAATTTTAATACGAGTTCAATAGTGGGAATCACTCTAAACACCGAGAGCAGGAAAGGGATTTTATGTCTGCTCCCAATATTCACAACATTACAATGAATCAAAAGGTTAAATTTGTTAAACTTAACTCAACTATTCCCTGTCATTTTATTCTATTATTTCTAATCTATTTTTAATTAATAACCTTAATAATTTTATTTTGCTAAAGTAAACTATGGAAGTAAACCATGGACATTAATCAGATAAATCAATCAAAATTTACTTATGAGAGTAACGTACGGAAATAATTCATAAAATCAGATTATGCAAATTAATTATGAAAATAAATCATGTGAAAATGAAGTTTATAAAAGTGACTTATATAAAATGAATTATATTAATCGAATATAGAAATATTCAAGATAAAATTAATACGGTAAATCAATCATGGAAATAAATTATTAATATAAAATTAACTATGTGAATCGAATATGGAAACAATATAATAATGACTACTGCAAATCGATCTTGGAAATGAATTATCGATCTAAAATAAATAATTAAATTTAAATATGAACTAATATTACTTTAAATATAGGTGCTGGATATATAGATTCTGGATATATTTGAAACACCAAAACACCAAACACAATGTAATCTTATAACAATAGTAAACTTTATTACATTAACAATAATGATAAAATTAAAATAAAACACACTAAATTATAATATAGTTACATAAATATATGATTCCGATCTATTCAGCACTATTATTCGAATACATGTTTGAATTAACTAATTTCCTGGATGACTCACTTCTTGTTTTGACCCATTCATTTATTAAATAGATAATTAATAATAATAATAAATACAAACGCTCACACATGGAATCAGAATTCCGTATATTTTAGCTTTAAGAAAAGAAAGAGAAGAAAACCTATAAATTTCTACTTCCCCTCCCCCTTTTATTGTAAACATTGTCCATTGGACTATTCCAAAATAATATATTCGTTTCAATTATTCTAACTAGCAATGTGAAATAATCTTAAATTTCTAAATCATTTTATCAAGCAATAACTTTCACATTTCCAATGAAAAAGGAGGATATGCCGTAGAAATCCCCTACTGATTTTGCAAACGGGTTTAAATTCAAAACCCACACTTTTACATTCATGCTTGTCAGATCTTTACATTTTTGACTGTATATCTTAATAGGTCAGTATGTCCGATCAGCTTGACGACCCCAATTTACCATCATTCAAAAAAAATCAACACTGATCGGTTAGTTTATTAATTAAATCTTTGTCATTCTTCATCATACATGTACATCTGACTGAATCCTTATCCTGTCAGGGCACTTTTATTCTGCCCCATATAAAAAAACTCTCTTCATATCCCACATCACCATTCAGTATTTATAACGCGCACACAGCCATGTCTTGATAAGGGAAATTAAAAAAAAAACAACATCAACTTCAAACTTAAACTATTTGCTTGAGCCAGAGAGAGAGAGAGATCTTTTCTTAAGATCCAGAATCGTGTCAAGAGCTCCTCTTAGACACCTATTCTCTATATTGGCATGCAACATTTTCTACACTTAAACAGTAACTTTATTAATAATTCCCTATCTTAACAAATAAATGGAGTGAAACTTAGTCATCTCTGACTGCCATGGTATATAAATCATGAGACAGCCCCTTCCCATCTATTGGGTGGTAGAATAACTTTATGTTAGTAATGACAAGCTTTTATGGCTTTATATATGTCTGTATATACCTCGATTACAGCCTAGATAAATGACAAAGACTAACCAAATCCCGAATCAAAACATATATTAATTATTTCAATTTTAAACAGTCAAGCCAACAACACACCTAACATTTATATTAATAACAGATCAACAATACTTTAAGCATAATTATGGGTTTTACGACCATCCCCTCACTCTTCATATTTACTATTAAGCACAAATTAAAATTTTGTTAAGAATAATAAAAAAATATTTATATCATTTCTCTCTTTGCTTTTAAATTTAAATTTATGTGAGAATCTATACTTAAATGGTATCAAAATCTTTTTTTTTCTTTCCTTCAAACATTTTAAACATAAACAAAGTATTAAATTAAATAATCTAGTGATTAGAGTGTGTCATAGCATATAAACAAAATGAAATATAATAAAAAAAAACAACAAATGACATATTATATAAACGAAATAAAATAAAGAATAAATATCAACATTACAGATTGTCTCTTTTAAATGTCTTTCCTTCCACTGTCCATCAATCAATTAATACATTCAGTTCATTTTACTTGAGATAGCTATACCATTGCACATCAGACAGTTATTTTAATTAAATGTGTATAGAACACACAGACAGTCATTTGAATTAAGATAGATAAAAAATGTAGATAGTTATTTTAAATCAAAAGTGTAGCTACAGGAGAATTAATAAATTTTGAAAAGAGTTCTATTGTTTACCTTCCATTTGATGAGTTCTTCCTGGATTTGAATTCACTTTGTTTTCCTTTCGTCTTCTTTTCCATTTAAAGGCTCAAACTATATACAACAAGCAGTTTCTGATTACCAAACATGAATTAACTTTTAAAACATTACACAGAAGATTGCTGCAGTTGTTTTAAACGAATTTTAACCAGCCAAATAATTATTATAACACGAATTTCATACAGAAGTTTGACAGTTCTCTCCTTCAATGAATTTGCAATCAGCAGAATGGATATGTTGTAGCATTTAGTATAAAATGTCTTATTGAAAGTCGATTTCTTCATAATTAATGTGAGGAAGAGAAACATGCACCATTTATGGATGAATTAGAAATTCATATTTTGGTCTACTATAAAACTTAAATACATTATTAAATTCTGAGAAAGAAAATTTAAAAACTTGGAAAAAAAAACCTTTAGAGATAGATTAATTTTTAGTTAGTTAGCCCATTGTTCTCAATTAGCAAAAGTTCTTCTCCTATCCACTTTTCCCAGTTTTATATAGGGTAAAGAGAGAAAAGAAAACAGATGTTAACCCCACCCCCCAGTGGTTCCTCTTCAAGTCTAATCAAAAAAATCTCCACTCAGAATGAACAATGATTCTTTTTTAAGTGTTTAGATTAACAACTTTGTCCGATCTGAAACCAGATCTCCTTAATTAACACATTGGTGATTAATTTATGGAAATTAGTCAAAAAAGATATAACTAAAAACATAAGCTTGCTAACACTTTTTTGGTCAAACAAAGGTTACATTCATTTAATCTAAATAATTTCTTATTTAGATTTACATTTTTAATAATTTAAAAAAAATTATGTCAGTTTCTATAAAGGAAAGAAAAAAAATCAAACCCATATATCTGTATCATACATACATACCTGTGCAGAACATGTTATAGAAAACTGATTATTCAGATTATATGAACATAAAATATCCATCATAATTTCTTATAATTACAAGCATAAAATCAATTATAATTTCTGATAATCATAAACATAAATATTCACTATAATCCCCTATAACTTTAAACTTATTCTCCAGAAATAAACTGTTAACTAAAGCTACTGACAATCAATTCAATTTTAATTCTCATCAACTCTTTAGTAATAGACACTTTATACCAACACAAACTGTCTCTATATATGTTGCTTTTGAACTATATAGCCATTACTTTCTCAAAATAAAACCTTTAACTTTTCTTATAAAAAAAAAAATTTCCACAATTACTTCATTTTATTATATTCGGTTTATAGATGGAATAAACCAAAGGGCTACAATATATATATAATGTTAAAAGGAGGTTATCTTGACAACAGGTTGAGATTGTTGATTATCATTGGTATTGATTGAGTGTTGACTGACTTTAATATTAAATTAAATATTTTTATGAATTTAAAATGCAATCACTGATATCGTAATGTAAATTTTCCATATATTAATCTAAAATAAACATTCATCTATGATGTAAGCAAGGAAACATTAATTAAAATCAATTGTCAAAGCTGAAGCCCATGACCTGATGATTAAGTACTTGTGTCATTTTAATATATATATATTAAATATGTCAATGTATTTAAGATATAAACATTAATATGTAACATTAAAATAATTATATTTATAAATGTTTGCATATAATGAGTTCTTGGATTATAATCAAAGGGGCATTTATTTTGTATTAGGCAATCAAGTTGAAGTTTTCTATAAGATGCTGTTGTTTATTGAAAAATCTTCATTTTTTATATTTTTACATATTTTACATTGTATTTTTTTATATATCAATAATTTCAATCTCTGTGGTTAAGTTGAAATTTTAGTGTCTATGTAAATATATTGGACCATTAATAAAGGTGTGATTCCACATTTATTTTTAAAAGGATGTTGCCTGGACAACAGTTTGAAATTGTTGATTGTTATTATCATTGGAATTGTCTAAGTGATGACTGGTTTTTAATGATTACTTACAAACTTATTTAATCCTAAGCTTAATTACACTTATTATTTAAGTACTAGTTTGTTTGTAATTTGAAATTTATAATTGTAGTTTGTAATATTATAATTGACTATTTGTTATTCTGCATTCAGAACAGGTTACATTTACCTATTTAAAGTGGTTTATTTAAATTTCCTTGTATCAATAATTTCAATCTCTGTGGTCAAGTTGGCTTTCATTATCTACTGTTCTAGATATAGTACTTTCTAATTAAGTAATTGTAAATGGATAAGTCCACACATTAAATATTTTCATCTAAACATCCATTATATATAACAATAAAAATAATAAATGTAATGGTAATTAACTATTATATACAGGTCTTTCAATCTGCAGAAGTACTTTTGGTTAATTCCTTAATCCTTCTCAACTGTGGTTAAATTCAACAAACATAATGAAAGCAAATATCATCAACTCAAATCCCATGAACCCTGAATTTTAATGTTAGCAGCTTGTCTATTAACTGTATTCAGTTTATTTCTATTTATTAAAATTGCCTCCTTAATTTTTCTTTTATTATGGTTTCTCTTCATGAAGAATCTTAACTCTTTCAAGATCAAATTTAAATTTATATTTACATGTCCTTTTATGATCCCCAAAAAATTGAAGCAGTCATTAAATCATTATTATTTCTACTTTTCGCACACTTGTATAGCAATTCATGCTCCTTTATTCTTTTTTCAATACTGCACCTTGACTCATCTATACATGATAACATACATCCACAAAACATTTGATACACAACATTACTTTTTGCTTGACATGTATGATACTTTTAGAATTATTTACTAACTTATTAACATTGTTTGTAACACAAAATGAAACATTAAACACATCTTTATATATATATTCTTAAAAAATTTCACTTGAGCATTTGAATTATAAGGAAAAGATATCCACTTTTTATTATAAATCTTCAACTCTTATTAAATCATTATAACTCTTTTTAAATTGACATAAAGTATTGGTAATCTGTTCAATCTTATAACCAACTTCAAGCAATTTCTTGGAAATATCTTAATATTTTTTTAATTTATAACACTGGTAACGACATAATTTTTCATTATGAAACAAAAAAAATCTAAAACTTGCCATCTTGTGCCTAATTGATGCTTTTGATTTATAATTTATATATCCCCTTTTTACAATGGTTTGATGTTTTATTTATAACTTAATCTCTTGTAATAAATAAATCCATATTCTTAATACTTTTGTCCTGTTCATTTCAAGCCATTTAAATTATTTAACTCCTCTACAAGCAAATTTATAGTATTGGTATTTCTACAAACAAAAACATCCACATACTTTTTGTAAAGTACACATATTTAAAATAGGATTGTCATGTAGACAAAACAAAATTGCAAACTTATGCAACAACAGGAAGACCCATAGGCCAACCTTTAGACATTTATAATATCCACCTTCAAAAAAAGAAATAATCAAAAAAAATTTAAAGCATCAGCATGAGATAACATTGCTGCTTCTTTTGAAGATGGACATTCTAAAATGTCTGAAAGTTGGCCTTTCGGTCTGCCTGTTGTTGCACAAGTTTGCAATTTTGTTTTGTTTACATATGAGAATAGGATTTTAGATATGTGTACTTTTAAAGTTATTAAAATTTACAAAAGGTATGTGGATGCTGTTTTTGTTTGCAGAAAAACCAATACTATAAATTTGCTTGTAGAGGAGTTACATAATTTGAATGGCTTGAAATTGACTATTTAAAAGAGATAGGACAAAAGTATTAAATATTTGAATTTATTTATTACAAGATATAATACTATATGTTAATAAGCAAATATTTTATCTAGCGCCATGCTTGCAATTATATTTCATTCCAATATCAACCTTTCAAGCTAATTGAGCACACGCCTTTTGAGTGTTAAATAAATGAATACTCTCTTCTTCAATCCAAGATATAGTATTTATGCAGGAATAAAAAGGCACATGCTCAATTAGCTTGAAAGGCTGATATTGGAATGAAATATAATTGCAAGCACAGCGCTAGATAAAATATTTGCTTATTTACTCATAATTAAGTTTCAGTAAGAATGACGTTTAATAAATTCTAAGTAATTACACCAACGTCATTCAGCCAAAAAACATCGTAAATAGTAATTTAAAGTGAGAATCTACTCACGCTCTCTTTAACAGTTCTTCAGATTTGCTCATATAAAAGAATTTGAGTTGTAGGAATAAGAGGGATTCTTTTTATTCCTGCATAAATACTATATCTTGGATTGAAGAAGAGAGTATTCATTTATTTAACACTCAAAAGGCGCGTGCTCAATTAGCTTGAAAGACTGATATTGGAATGAAATACTATATGTTATAAATTAATAATCAAACCATTGCAAAAAAAGAAGATATTTAAAATGTAAATCAAAAATAACAATTTTGCATAAAATGGCAAGTTATTAGATTTTTGTTTTGTAATGAAAAATTACGTCATTACCAGTGTAATAAAATAAAAAATATTGAAATATTTGCCAATGAATTTCTTGAAGTTGGTTATAATATTGAACAGATTAACAATACTTTATGCCAATTTAAAAAGAGTTATAATTTAAAGGAGTTAAAGATTGATAATAAAAAATAGATATATATTCCATATATTTCAAATGCTCAAGTGAAAATTTTTTAAGGATATGTTTATTATTTCATTTTGTATTACAAATAACATTTAGTGTATAATTCTAAAAGTGTAATATCTGTCAAACAAAAATGTAATGTTGTGTCATCATCATCATCATCAACTATTATCAATCCACTGCAGGATGAAGATCTCTCCAAGTTTAATCCATCTTCTCCGATCTTTAGCTTCTGTTTTCCACATCATCCCTGCACACTTTCTTATTTCATCCATCCATCTCACATGTGGTCTCTTTCTGGGTCTTTTACAATCTCTTGGAATTCAGTTTAAGATTTCAATTGTTTACCTATTATCATTTCTAGCAATAAGTCCAGCCCAACCCCACTTCAGTCTTTTAATTTTTTTCAATGGGATCAGTAAACACTTGTTTGTTCTCTTACCCATATATTGCATTTTCGATCTCTTCTTGTTACTCACAACATGCATCTCTCCATATTTCTTTGAGTGGTCTGAAGTCTTTGTATTGTCCTCTATTAAATGTTTAAGTCTCAGATCCATAAGTAAAAACTGGTAAAACACATTTATTAAAAACCTTCCTTTTTAAACACATAGGCATATTTCCTTTTAGTATAAAATCATTTCTACCAAAAGCACTCCAACCAAGTTTAATTCTATGATTAATTTCATCCATTATATTTCCATCTGTATTAATAATCTGACAAAGGTATTTGTAGCTGTTAACTTCTTCTAACTCATCATAATCGATCTTTGAGAAGATCCATTAAACATTACTTTAGTCTTTTTAACATTTATCTTTAGCCCTACTTTTCTACTTTCATCTCATAACTCCTGCAACATTTCCTGCAGCTCTAAAGCATTATTTGCAAAAACATTTATGGATGGATGTTATTATACATAGGTGAATGAGGTGCCATTTTGAGAAAAGATTAAAGAAGCATGAATTGTTACACAAGCATCTGAAAAGTACAAATAATAATGATTTAATGATTGCTTTGGTTTTCTTGGATCACGAAAGAACATGAAAATATAAATTTAAGTTTGATCTTGAAAGTTTTAAGATTCTTCATGAAGGAAGAAACCATAATAAAAGAAAAATTAAGAAGGCAATTTTAATAAATAAAATGAATATAATTAATAAACAAGATGCTAACACTAAAATTTGGGATTCATGGGATTTGAGTTGATGGTGTTTGCTTCCATTTTGCTTTTTGAATTTAACAGCTGTTGAGGATGGTTAAGGAATTAACTGAAAGTACTTCTGCAGACGAAAGACTGTATATAATAGTTAATAACCATTATATTTATTATTTTTATTGTTAATACAATCATTTTAATTAGTGGGCATATATATAATAGAGTAACCCATTCTCCTCTTAGGCTATAAATAAATAACTCTTCATTAATAAAGGATCAAGAGTCTAATGAATCTGTCTTTTCTTTACTCTTCATTAATAAAGGATCAAGAATCTAATGAATCCATCTTTTCTTTAAGCTTTCCATGTTTATAATCTAACTAATGTCAACACTGCAGGGAATTCAGAGATAATGGAATGTATCAGTCAGATGAATATATAGCATTAACAATTGTTAAACTAATAATCAATTATACAAGGATGGAGACAAAATCTTACTTTTCATAATCTTATTTTAATAATCAAACAAAAGTTAATAACTGTAAACATTAAATTAGCATATATATATAATGAAGTAACCCCATTCTTATTTCAGGCTCTCACTATTGGCCAGGGCAAGTTTATAAATAGCATGATGGCAATATTCGAGATTAAACCCCCTAACACCGTACAATAAATATTTAAAATACTCTCTAACCAAGCATAAGTCAAAATTTACCCAAGAAAAAAGCGGCCATTTTTTCTTGTACTTCATTTACATATACGTAGAAAAGGTTTATCAAAATGCTTTGCTTATAAAGAATGAATATTTAAATCAATCCACAACATTGTATCTAAATATGTTTAGTTGATTTACTTACAGTAGTTAGGAGGCCTGAAAGTCAAACAAATAAAAATATGTAATAGAATACTTCCGGTGCTTAATATATAAATAACTGTTGGGATTATAACTCATAACGTGGAACAATTAAATAGTGATTGTATGGTATTATGGATTTTAATCTTGAATGTTGGTAATGCTTATCTTTTAGGCTTCCAAACCATTTTGTAAGCAAATCAATTGGAACATATTTAGAGACAATGTTGTGCATTGATTTAAATATTCATTCTTTCTAGCCAAAGACTTTTAGACAACCTTCTATATCTATAAATGGAATACAAGAATAAACGCCTGCTTTATTCTTGATAAATTGTCTTATGCTTAAATTTAGAGAATATTTTAAATATTTATTGTACGGTGTTATGGATTTTAATCCCGAATGTTATTTATATATTAAGCACCGAAGGTATTCTATTATATATACGATGTTTATTTCATGATATATTTTATTAATTAAAACATATATTCTAGTTGTACACAGACAAAGTTAGGAGAAAATTTTTTTTAAGAAAGTAATAAAAGTTAGCAGTGACAAACTATTATCAAAAAAGGATAGATATAAATCTTGTTTCTTTACGGCAATTTATTGAATGGATTTACCGGTGCAGTTTAGCCCAGAAATAGGTTAAAGAGCTGCTGAGCTGAAAGGAATTTAAAAAAAAACAACTCATCAAATTGAATGAAACTATATTCAACTCAGACTTTAAGTGTTTGAACATTTTTATTAATTTTAATCAAGGATTTACATTAATAGGTATGTGTGAATATTAATTATCGCCATCTATTATGAAATATGAATATTGGAACATTAATGTATCTAATATTTCATGTGTAAACAACCCGGATCTCTTGCTCAGACACATTCAGTCTGAAAAATAATATATATTGTAATTAAACATATAAGTAAAAAAAATTCTAGTTATTGTTTTGTGTGTGTGTGTGTGTGTGTGAATATTCAGGTATTTTAAATGTCTCTAAATCACATGACAAGTGAAGGCTATCTCTTAAGAGTGATTGATCTGGAAGATTTTACATTGGTCAATTTGTAATGTGCTGAAAAGCATATGTGGCAAATCCAATAGATTTGATTGATTACAAAAATTTATTAGTTACATAAGGGATTTGAATACAGATTTTCAAGCTGCCCTCAGCTATCTGCTTTATCTTATACAACCAACACATTACGACCACACATGTTACGTGTGTGATCATGTGTTTCCGTTGTGTGAGATAGAGCAGATAACTGAGGGGAACATCATACGGGTCATATGGGCTGTATAAGATAGAGCAGATATTTGAGGGGATCTCGAACATTTGTGTTCAAATCCCTTAAATAATTACATAACTCCAGGAATATAAATTATATTTATAATCAAATATTACGATTAAGACAAATAATTTTTTTACTTTTGGGAAATATATATATTCTAGCACGTGGAATTAGCATATTTGCATATCATTAAACGTAGTAGCAAGCTATGATTACGAAGGCAAGATTCTTTGAAAGCGCTTAGCTCATTTGTTTTTAATTATCTATTTTATAATAACACTTTATAGCTTTTGGGAACAGTTGCGCCGCACACGCACACGTGCTAGAATAATCAAATATTAATAATTTATCAGGTTCATTTGACAGTTTTATATATATATATGTAAACTTTGACGGTAGAAAACAATTTTTCCACTCATATGCATTGAGTAGATAGCACTCAATATCAATAATGGTTTAAAAGAATGGGTGATCGCTTGTTCTTTTAAATATTTATTAATGGTGATTGCTGTCTATTCATCGCGCATGAGCGGAAGGGTAGTTTTTTTTATATCAAACATTGTACGTATATCTAATTATATATTTAATAATCTATATGTTTAAAATTTAAAAGAGATTTATCTTTTTTCAGGTAATACACACTTTAATGATTAAGATTGCTACATACGATAAAAATTACGATCAATTTGCTAGAAGCAATACTATGTATCCACCTCTAAGTAGTCCTTCTATTGCATATATGCCAGTAACATCGCCCATACCAGGACCCACAGTTGTACTGATGCGATCTTCTGATTACATGAGTGAATCATCAGATAATTTGGACTTGTTTAAACTACTTCTATTGTTACGGCAAACTACTATAACACCAACATCAATGATTCAACAATCGCCATTTATGGTTCCATCTATAAATATAGTTTCCCCATCAGGAATTATTACCCCTCTACTGGGTTCTTCATCTTCACCAATCACTCAAACATTATCATTTCCCATTTCCTCGTTTACAAACAGTACTACCTCTCAGACCTCCACTGTAAATGTGAACCGCACAAATGGATAGAGGGTCGCGCGTGTACAAATTACTATCTATAAATCAATTTTAAATTATTAAAAAAAAATGTTCATATTTATAATGCTTTGGTTTTTTTTCTATTTATTTTAAGCTTAATTTATTAATAAACCTTTTATTATACCAAAAATTAAAGTCTAAAAACTTCTCTGCCCTAAAGCTAATTAACCAATAACATTCCTTCGTTGCTACCTATACGTCAACATCATTTCCTGTTGTTATCAATCTAATTTTTAAAAGGAACATATCTCCTTAAGCTTTTCTAATTTTTAACTTCTCCACATTAGTCCAATAAGCTCTCTTATGTCATTCAACCATCTCACACGAGGTCATTTTCTAGGTCTTTATAAATTCAACATTATAAATTTTTTGTATATTTTTACAGTTTAAATATGTGTTCTTTATAATGAGAATTAATTTTGAAAACGAAAATTAAGAAAGAATATTAAAAAAATATTTGTATAAAATAAAAACAGTTGAAATGTGTACAGGTACAAATTAAGGAAAAATTAATCTAATCATATGTAAATAATAACATATTATGTAAATTAATTGAGTATTCAAATTTTATTTGTAAAAATAGAATGTATAGTGGGGCTTCCATATCTATGATATTACTTGGCACTGATTCATTCAATCAATATTGAAAAAAATATGTAATAAAATATAAAAAGTTGTAAAAAAAATAAAATAAAATCGTTATTATACTATCATTTAGTTATAGTATCTTTTGTATTCTATCAATGTCAATTTTTATTTTATTTATGCAAAAATTGAGAATACTTATTGAAGTAATATTAATAATGTTGTAAAGATAATTACATATACAATATGCATATACAAATAGATAAATAAATAGAGAGATCGATATAACTATAGACAATTAGTAAAGAGACTAATAGCTAGGTAGCTAGGCAGGCGGGCAGGCAGGCAGAGCCAGACAGATAGACAGACAGGCAGGCAGAGCCAGACAGACAGATAGACAGACAGACATATAGACAGACAGATGGATGGATGGATAGATAGATAGATAGATAGATAGATAGATAGATAGATAGATAGATAGATAGATAGATAGATAGATAGACATGTAGTTAATTAGATAGGTAGATAGATACATGGATGGATGGATGGATAGATGGATAGATAGATAGATAGATAGATAGATAGATAGATAGATAGATAGATAGATAGATAGATAGATAGATAGATAGATAGATAGATAGATAGATACATAGATACATAGATAGATAGATAGATAGATAGATAGATAGATAGATAGATAGATAGATAGATAGATAGATAGATAGATAGATAGATAGATAGATAGATAGATAGATAGATAGATAGATAGATAGATAGATAGGCAAATAATAAAGTTGTAGGAGAATAAATATAAACAACATGATTACACAGAAAGTAGGTTATTGATTTTATGCTGAGTTTAGAGGAAGATAAGGGTGATTTAGATATAGAGGCTATAGAGTTGACAAATATTATATTGTGGGAATGGGATGGAGCAGAATAGTGAAGAATATGGGAAAAACGTAGGATGGTGAATGAAAAGGGAAGGAAAGGTGACTAACAGGTTTCTCTGGGCTTTGTGGCTGAGAGATTCCTGACTTTGAAAAAGAAGAAATGTTTAACATTGAAAAGGTTGTAAAATAGATGATGAAAAATACTTTTTTATATAACTATAACATATATTTTTATAGTCATTGGTATATATTGATATTAATATTACTTTATTACAAATTTCTCCCTTATGTACAAAATTTTGATTTATTCTTACAAAAGGGGAGACTACTGTCTCAAATACAAAATAAAAACTATTTAGATCTGTAAAAAAATAACCCACCATAAATTTACAAATTGTCTATATTTCAAACTTAGGTTTTAAAATAATTAAATTTATTGCTGGTAGTTTATCCTATTAAGGTGATCTGTTTACTTATGATGATGATGATGATAATTATTATTATTCTTATTATTATTATTATTATTATTACTGCTACTGCTATTACTACTACTACTATTATTATTATTATTATTTACCATATTTATATATCAAATCTTGATATTTTTCATTTATACACATCTTTTTGTTCACCTGAGAAGGTATAATAATGCTCATACAATGGTAATACTAAAGAAAGTAAAATGAAAGAGAAACACATAAAACAAAAAAAATAATATAGAACAAAGTTAAAAAATTTTGAACTTCATGGAAATAAATGGGTGTTACGTCATCAGATTTTCAATTGGATGGATGGTTGAAGAGTTGGAGGGTGGAGTGGATTGAAGCCTGTCCATTAAAGTATAAAGACTGGATATCTTAATATATATATAGCTGAGCACTTACTACATATATATGTAGAGATGATAATCTGGACCAACTGGTGATTGCTGTTTTCGCATGAAATACGAAATTGGTGATTATTTATCTTTTCAACATATATGTGTTCAAGTGTATCAGTGTTATGAGATGGAGTGGAGAGTGGTGGGGTGTGTGAAAGTCTGTGCTCAACCCTATATACCAAACAAAATAGATAAAGTACTCAATTATTTAGAACAACTATTTTTTTATTTTACAGAAACGAAAATGTATTAAAATACATATAACCACTCAATTTAGATAAATATTTTATTAAAATATATAAAACTAATATTACATTAGCGCTGGAAATTAGAATATCATTGAATATTCTATACACAACAAAAAATATTCAGATGGGACAAAAAATTTAATAAGTAACTTTAAGATAAAGACATAATATTAGTATTGGGTAAAAAACAAAATAATTTACTCAAAACATCAAGAATAATAAGATTGACAATACTGTATAGTCAAGCATTGGTGGTCGAGAGGTCAGCGGCAGCCGCTTTACAAGCAGTTGTCCCGCGTTGGCGGGTTCGCTTCCCCGCTGATGCTATGACACATGAGAAGAAGAAAAAAAACAATACTGTATAACGTATAAATAAAAATATAAAATCATGAACCGAAAAAAATTAATGTTAGATCGAAAAGAAAACATACAAAAAGATGGCCACGACACAGAATAGTTCATTTTTAAGATTATATATAATTCTATTATTTCTATGTTTACACCTCCATGCATTCTGTTATTAAATACACCGAAATTTTATGTTTTATAGACAGTGAAGTCACCATTTCTGCTATATTTTGTTCCAAGCCTCCTCAAGTATATCCTACGTCATGGATAATAACTCACATTTTGTTTTGTTTTGGTTTTTTTTTTTTTTTAGGGAAATATATATGTACAATCACAGTATGAATCTTTTTTGTTTACATTTGTTACATTCATTACATCTGTTACATTTGTTACACTATTTTTGACTTTGTTAAGATTTGATTATAATAGAATACGTATTGTTTATGAAAATTGCATCCGTGCACTACTTTTCAACATGCATAAGTATATATAACAAATCTTCATAGCTAGATTATATGTAAATTGGAACGAAAGTAACATATCTTAGTGAAAGGTCCAGATACTTCTGTTCTAATTACACACATATATATAATAAAAATAATGAGTTTTGATTATAATAGAATTGTAGTGTTTGTAAAAATGGCAGACATTTTTGTGCACTCCAGAAAAACTAGAATTTATTCGTAAGGCTGTTTTTTAGATCGCGCTCTGATAGCTGAGGAATTTAATTAGTGCATTGATGTAATGGCGATCGACAATTTCCTAGAAATATTTGCTAATTACAAATGCTTCTAGATAAGAGATGTTACCTTATTGGTCAGTGCATTGATTGAGATCGTTGCAGTTGTCAGAGAGCGAATAGAAGACGGTGTAACATCTAGCAGAAATTAGAGGACAACTCCAGTAGGGAGCAGTCACGCAGTAGTGAGTAGCGAGCAGTATTGGAGAGACGTCTGTTTAACATCAGCAAAGATATCTCGCGCGTCAGTGCTGGCGGTAAATGACTAGCACACCCAGTGAAAATGTAGTTCACAGGTGTAGCTGAAAGACACCGCAGCAGAGAAGAGCATTAGTTGCAAGAAGAGCATTAGTTGCAAGAAGAGCATTAGTTGCAAGAAGAGCATTAGTTGCAGAGAAGGGCATTAGTTGCAGAGAAGGGCATTAGTTGCAAAGTAAAAGCATTCGTTGCAGAGCAAGGCATTCATTGGAGAGCACTCGTTGGAAAAGAACAGCGTGGGAATTGTATAACGTTATTTGCTGACCGCACAGTATGACTTGCAGTTTTAACCTTGGCACAGTCGTAAGTGCGGATATTACAATGGCGCAGTCGCATTTGGAACCTGGGAGTAGCGAATACGTTGAACTACAAGTTTAGTCGTAGATGGAGAAACCGGGTGAAAATGTCAATCCCAATTAGTAACGTTAACAACGGAAGTGAAAAGTTCGGAAATAAAACGCTTGCGCAGTCACCATTGAAGGTTACTGGTGAAAAAGTTTCAGCAGCAGAGTTAAATCGTACATTTCTTAGTAAAATTACAGGAAAGGAATAGCAACAAGGGTTTTTCTGGAGTGGAGGGAGGTGTGTAGTGTTTGTAAAAATGGCAGACATTTTTGTGCACTCCAGAAAAACTAGAATTTATTCGTAAGGCTGTTTTTAGATAGTGCTCTGATAGCTGAGGAATTTAATTAGTGCATTGACATAATGGCGATCGACAATTTCCTAGAAATATTTGCTAATTACAAATGCTTCTAGATAAGAGACGTTACCTTATTGGTCAGTGCATTGATTGAGATCATTGCAGTTGTCAAATAGAAGATGGTGTAACATTTAGCAGGAATTAGAGGACAACTCCAGTAGGGAGCAGTCACGCAGTAGTGAGTAGCGAGCAGTATTGGAGAGACGTCTGTTTAACATCAGCAAAGATATTTTGTGCGTCAGTGCTGGCGGTAAATGACTAGCACACCCAGTGAAAATGTAGTTCACAGGTGTAGCTGAAAGACACCGCAGCAGACAAGAGCATTAGTTGCAAGAAGAGCATTAGTTGCAAGAAGAGCATTAGTTGCAAGAAGAGCATTAGTTGCAAGAAGAGCATTAGTTGCAAAAAGAGCATTAGTTGCAGAGAAGGGCATTAGTTGCAGAGAAGGGCATTAGTTGCAGAGAAGAGCATTAGTTGCAGAGTAAAAGCATTCATTGCAGAGCAAGGCATTCATTGGAGAGCACTCGTTGGAAAAGAACAGCGTGGGAATTGTATAACGTTATTTGCTGACCGTACAGTATGACTTGCAGTTTTAACCTTGGCACAGTTGTAAGTGTGGATATTACAAGAATATGTACTGTTTATGGAAACTGCATATGTATAGTACTTTTTAACATGCATAAATATATTAAAAAGGACTTGAACTCGGACTTACAAGGTTGAAAGTCTGACTTCAATTCCCTTTTAATTACATTAAATTTAGTATAGGCAATATACATGTATATAAAATATATATGTAATAAATAGAAAGATTTAAACTTAGGATTTTTAGTCATATTCATGCTCCACTTCATCACAAACAATCAATACACATGACCACACACATGTGAAAAAGATAAATGATCACCAATATACATATTTTGTGCAGAACCAGTATTCATCAATTGGGCGAGATCATAATCTCCCATATATATAATCAGTGCTCGATTTATATTAAGATAGCAATTCCTTAAACTTTAATGGGCAGGCTTCAATTCTCTACCCTTCCCACAATTCAACCGTCCATTTCATTGAAAAACCAATGATGGATTGCTCAACCCCCTTGATGGAATTGATATTGTAGTCATACTCATGTAAATATGACGTCAATCTAACTCCTCATATTATCAGGCCATTACGTATCTATTATATTACTAGGAGAAGATGAGTTGGACTTATACTATGATGTTACCTATTTCCAAGGCAATACGTAATTAACCTACTCATTCACTATACTGAATATTTACTATAGTAAATAGAGGGATTTGAATTTAGGATTTTCAATCTGTATTCTCTACTCCATCTCAAACAATTGATACACATGATCATACAAATGTGAAAAGGATAAATGATTCTCAATAGATATATTTCATGCTTTGGAAATATGTTGCATCATAGTATAAGTTCAATCCATTCCTCTTTTATTAATATAAATGGATAAATAATGGTTCGTAATAAGAGGAATTAAGACTGAGGTAATGTCCTCATGGGTATGACTACAATATCAAATTCACCAAGGACTTTAATCATTCCATCATTGGTTTTTAGATGAAATGGATAGTTGAATTGTTGGAAGGGTGAGAAGACTAAAGCCTGTTCATTAAAGTTTAAAGAAATGCTATCTTAATCTAAGCTGAACACTGATTGTATGTATATATATATGGAAGACTATGATCTAGCCCAACTGATGAATGTTGATACGTATATTGGGGATCATTTATCTTTTTCACATGTGTCTGGTAATGTGAATCGGTTATTTGAAATTGACTAGAGACTGAATATAGACTTAAAGTCCTAAGTTCAAATCCCTCTATTTATTATAGTAAACATTCAGTATACTGAATGAATAGATTAATTATATATATAATAATTATACATAACTAAATTATATGTAATTGGAATGAAACTCACATAACTCGTAAAGCGTTGTTAGCCGGGAGGTAATCGCAGCCGCCTTGCAAGCAAGTAGTTAGTTGCAGACGGTTGTGGGTTCGCCTCCCGACCGATGCTATGACATATGGAAAAAAAAACTCACATAACTCAATGGACGATCTAATTATTTCCACTGTAATTTATATATATTATAAGATACAAAATGTATATGTGAGCTCACAAAGACGTTTAGAGTAAATCAACTGAACTTTCTATAAATACCCTCAAAGAATTGTAGGTCATAAAGATTTTTTTTCCTCTCACACATGATTGCCATATAAATATATTATTTATTTTTATTATCATTATTATTATTAGCCTTTAATTAAAATTATTATTATTAATAATTTTATTGTCATTTTTGTTCTAAACCAAGCTAATTATTTATTCGTTAATTAATGTAATAACTTATTAAATGGAGAGGGTAGCGATCCGGAAATATAATTGGATCTTCAGAGAAACTTGTTTTTATGTAGGCTCAATTTCTTCATTACTCATGACTAGAAAAATTGTCAATTAAAAATAAATTATATTCTGTCACACCACCATGTAGACGGTAGCCCCTTAGCTGTCTTTAAATTCTCATAAACGTAAATTTAATTGCCAAATATCTTTTTTTTTTCAAGCGTTGGTGGTCGAGTGGTCAGCACAGCTGCCTTACAAGCAGTTATCCCGGATTTTCGGGTTCGCTTCCCGGACATTGCTTTGACACATGACACCAATTGTTCATTAGGGCGCTTAATGTTATATTTGGGGGCCTGGTCTCAGGTCTATCTTGATTAAAACAAACAGGGATTGAACCCAGTTTAGTTTTAAAATATTTTTTTTTATTATTAAAATTCGGAAAAATATAACTATTTGGTTGGATGAGAAGTATAATCATTTATTTCGTTATAAATATAAATCGTTCAATAAACTTATAAATGTTTTAAATAAAAATAGTGATAGAGATAGGATTGATAGAGATAATAATAATAATACACTAATAAAATATATAATTGTTAATTAGAGAAGATATTAATTAGTATTAAAGTTTATCGGCTTAACGTTTTCGAGGATCCATGCCTCATATTCATAGCCTTCATAAAATGTATAATAAAATATGCAAATACAAATATTCAAATAAGCTAGTGTTACGTAGCCCATTTCTTCGAGATCTCGAAGCAAGTATCCTTTCTATTAATGGCATGGATGTTTCCATTGATGTAAAATGCCTCCTTTATTTTTCTTTTGTGATCATTTGATTCTGAGCACAATATTATGGGATTGGCGGGTGTGAAGTTGTGCCCAGATTGTTTAGCATGCTCCAAGAATACAGAGGATGTGTTGCTGTTTTTCTGAGCTCTGTTAAATGTGTAAATATGTTGACCCAGTCTAGTATTGATTGTAGCTTTCGTTTCACCATAATATATAGCATGGCATCCAGCCTGAGGGCAGGCAATAGAGTACACCATGTGTGGGGTGAACGATCGATCAATGTGGTCTTTAGAGTTGTTAAGCAATCTATTAGAATTAGGTGGAGTTCTAACTGCTATGTTAAATTTATCGTTTAATGCTTTCATTAGTTTGTTAGATATTTTAGGAATGTAGGGGATTGTTATTCTAGGTAGATTGGTGATCGATCGTTCACCCCACATGTGGTGTATTCTATTGCCTGCCCTCAGGCTGGATGCCATGCTATATATTATGGTGAAACGAAAGCTACAATCAATACTAGACTGGGTCAACATATTTACACATTTAACAGAGCTCAGAAAAACAGCAACACGTCCTCTGTATTCTTGGAGCATGCTAAACAATCTGGGCACAACTTCACACCCGCCAATCCCATAATATTGTGCTCAGAATCAAATGATCACAAAAGAAAAATAAAGGAGGCATTTTACATCAATGGAAACATCCATGCCATTAATAGAAAGGATACTTGCTTCGAGATCTCGAAGAAATGGGCTACGTAACACTAGCTTATTTGAATATTTGTATTTGCATATTTTATTATACATTTTATGAAGGCTATGAATATGAGGCATGGATCCTCGAAAACGTTAAGCCGATAAACTTTAATACTAATTAATATCTTCTCTAATTAACAATTATATATTTTACATATAGTGAGAAGTAAAGCTATATTTAATACACTAATAAATAAAATAAGGCATAAAATTAAAATACCTTAGTTATAGAAAGGTTGCATGATCAAAAGAGGGGTGAGCATTCTAATTATTAAATAAATCAAAAAATAATAGTTTTTATATACGTTTTTTTTTTAACAAAAAAAATTATGAAGAAGTTAGTAGCTAATTTTGTTGATATAAATTATATAGATGATTACCGGAGCTAAAGCCAAAATGGAGGCTTCGGAAAGTAAAACTGATACTCATGACAATAAGTTTAAGAACAGGATCATGAACATGTTCACAGAAATAAAAAAAACAAATGAGAGAACAACATACAGAAGGCAGCGCAGTGTTCATAGACCATCAGAAGGCATCTAATCATAAATTTGAATCTACAAATGCTACTATAATCTCTACTGAAAGGAATGATGTAAAAAGAAAGATTAAGGAAGCATGGTTTTATAGCGAAAGATGTAAACGCAATAAACAGAAAAGATACATGCTTTTCTATTTCAAAAAGATGGACTATCTGAACGAACTTGCATAAATTTGCATAAATTATTACAGTTAAAGGCTATGATTGTGGAGAGAGAATCTCTGAAAGCGCTAATCCTATGAAGAATTATTTCAATCAAAAGAATTTTTTCTCTCTCATGTTTCATGGCATCAGCCGGGAAGCGAACCTGCTAACCCAGGATAACTGCTTGTAAAGCAGCCATCGCTAACCTCTCGACCACCAATGCTTAATAATTAAAAGAATTTTAATGTCTCTATATGCGTCACAAGCATATTATGTTTTACAAAGTTTGATAAACAAAGTGAAGATCTTAGAACACAGAATAATGAAATTAAAGAGAACATAGAAAGCATGTTTAAAAAACAAAATACAGAAATGAAAAGCATGTTTACAAAATATAGAGACCAAATGAAAAATTTGTTTACAGAAGTAAAAGATGATAGAATATTAGAGAAAATAACAAGATAATTGTGATATAATTGTAGAACCACCATAGATAGATATATCTAAGTTAGATGAAATAGATAAAGTTAAAGATAAATGCCTGATTGTGTTAGTTAAAAATGTTCAATATATTGGTAATCTAAATAACTTTAACACAGGAGCATTGGAGGATGATATTTGCATTATAATTGACTGCGCATCCGAGTTCACACATGATAAAAGTAGGAATTAAGAAACGTATGATTTAAAAACCGAATCAAATTATGAAAATGGATTCTTAAGAAGATCATTTTAACAGAGTCAAATATAAAAGTAATTTGTTTGGGAGGATGTATAATAAACGTATTCGGAAATCACCCAGATTAAAGTTTAAAGAACCAGAAAAAAGAAATCCAGAGCTTAGTCAAATAATTAAGCTAACTAAATCTTAAACCACTAAACATCACATGATCATCATCTCATGCTAGCACATAACTATTAGAAAACATGCAAAAACTTTCCATGTAGTAGATCTAGGTGCAGTGCTCTCAGATCCAAGCTCCTCACTGACGAAGGCCACAAGCCAAAAACTAGTCTGGGGATATTGGATGAGTAGGCACTAGATAGGGATTTTATGCACAAGCCTTCTGGCATCCATAGATTACTCTGGTTAGCACAGGTGCCAATACTGTATGGAGAGTTTTGCTCTGTTTAACCCTAAATATATTTGTCTTTTAATAAGATTTTACTGTATCATTTATAATAAAGGTAAAATATCATGGTTCTTAACAAATTATATAAGTATATATTAATTACCACTAAACATCACATGATCACCATTTCCTATGCTTATCCATAACTGTCATCAAAACAGGCAAAACTCTCCAAGGCTCATCACTGATGCAAACCACAAACTAGAAAGTAGTCTGGGGATATTGGATAAATAGGCACTAGATGGGGATTTTATGCACAAGCCTTCTGGCATCCAGTGATTACTCTGGTTAGCACAAGGTGGCACCACTATATGGACAGGTTTTGCCTGCTTACTAACTAAATCTTCCAATAAGAAATGATGTTCAAGAACTCTAGAGCTAGAAAGGTAAAATGAATAAATCAGAGTTACTATATGGTAAGTAAGAAATATTGTAGGTCATTCAAAGTGAGGGGCTGCATATTGATTAAAAAATATTTAGCGAGAGGCAAGGTTTAATCCTCCTATGAATAAGGATGGCCTCTACATTAATTACTCTGGATTTGTTAATGGGCACTTGATAGAGGAGAATGGGCAAATAATTTAGAAGGCACACACTACAAAACTAGACACTACTGAGCATTAAAAAACGATTGTTAAACGAAAAGAACAAATAGAAGTATGTCTTGATACTCTAACGCTGATAAAAGTTTCAGAATTATTTAAATCATATTTAAATTCATATTTAAATATAAATTTCATACTCTATGTTCCAACAATGTCAATAAATAAATAGTTAAAGAAAAATATCACAGCTCAGACTTTAAATGATGTCATTCTATTCTATGCATTGTTGACTAAGCATGTATATGAAAACACTATATAGTTAGAAACCAAAATAAATTTTGAGTTTATTAATGGTTGATCATGATACTATCTGTCTTGGTAATGAATGGAGAGCGTTTCATTGTTTTGAGATTGTCATGTTGTTTGATACTTCAGAATTCTTATTTCAACATGGTTCCTAGCCATATTATTTTTATATTTGTCAGCCTCTAAGTCTCAAAAATGAGCCGGGCATATTTTGATATTTGTCAACCTCTAAGTCTCATAGTATAGCAAGGCTTTATTTAAATGCATTGTTCATTATATGGTTTGGTTGATATTATATTTATGCTCGAGATAGCTCTCTCGGTATTCGCATTGCATGATACACTCAATGTCAGTGGTAGATTTCTTTGTTCATCTCAACAGCGCAGGCAAATGATGAGGTCCAATAAATAATTTTGATTGACTTAATGAAACAGTTTTTATATGAATACCAATGTGCTAGATGTGTAAAGATGACATTATTTGCCATGTTTATATCAGCTTGTAAGTCTACTTCCAAATAAGGACAACTAAGGGTGACATTTTTGTAAAATGTAAAGAAATTGTCTTTTAGTGCAGAAATAAAAATGATTGATATTTATGGCTAAATTGACTTCATTTTATTCCTAAATAGAAGAGGGGCATGTGTAATTCTCACGACTCAGTTTACAGGCATTGCTTTTATGCAAATATTTTTTTGTTATTATGTATAACAAAATATTAAAGTCATGTAAACAGAATACATTTTATACGTGTTTTAAAATATTAAAAAGAAAAATAAGTATAAAATGTATTTTTACTTCATTCTTTTAAAAATAAAGAATTTTTTTTAAAAAAAAACAAAATTGTTGTTATGGTAACCAATAGAAGTTTTCAAAACTTGTCAGCTTTCAAAAAACCAGGAAAGGAATTGTAATGCACTTTGACATAATATCTCTTACTGTAAAGAAGCCAGAGAAATTTTATAAAGATTTTTAGATTTATATCATGCATTTTTTTTTATGAAGTAGAGAACCCTTTAGAGTATTTTCCCTGACCTTTACACTAGTGTAACTGAATATAGAGCTGTAGGAAAACAATATGCCTTAAACTTTTAATCTTTATCCTGCTAATCTATTCATTATTATTGAACACTGAAGATATATCTAACATTTACTTACTGAAAAAAAACTAGTCAAAGTTATCATTCCATAGAAATGTATTTCTATAATCAACATGTGAATCTACTTATTTTAAAATGCTCAGAAGAAAATGGCAAAAAGACATCTCAGAAGAAAACTATCTTGGAATAAACTGAAAAACACTAAAATCTTATATTACCAGAAAACATTAAAATTCAAAGATAAATGGCCATGTTTCCATGTTTAAAAATACAAAATGTATATGTGAGCTCACAAAGACATAAAACTAATCAACTGAACTTTCTATAAATACTCTCAAAGAGATTGTAAGTCATAAAGTTTTTTTTTTTATCACGCATGATTGCCGTATAAGTCTATTTATTTGTAAATATATAAATACCTTTTATTATCATTATTATTATTATCAGTATTTAATTAAAGTTATTGTTAATTTTATTGTTTGTCATTTTTCATCTGAACCGAGCTAATTATTTATTTGTTAATGTAATAAATTATTAGATGGAAAGGGTAGCGATCAGGAAATATAATTGGATCTGTGGGGAAACTTGTTTTTATGTAAACTCAATTTGATCATTACTCATGAATAGGACCTTCTTGTCAATTAGAAATAAATTATATTCTTTCATCCCACCATGTACATGATCATCTTAGCTGTTTTTAAATTCCCCTAGATGAAAATTTAATTGCCAAATATCTTTTTATTATTATTTAGTTAACTGTTTTTAATATCAATTGTTCATTGGGGTTCTTACCATTACAATATATATATATATAAAGTTATACTTTACATATATCTCATTACTATATTTATAAATATTCAATTATAAGATTATATATGTATAATCTTATAATTGAATATATATATATGTCATATTATTATTACTATTTGCGGGATATTCCGTGTAGTGAAAAAGCTAAATGCTGACGTTTCAGTACAATATCAAGTACCTTCCTCAGAGCGTCCTCTTTCTCAAATATATATATATAGAGAGAGATAGAGAGAGAGTAACTCTCCCCCAACACCTATCCTACATTTCCTATCAACAAATACCCGGGGCGCCAATTCTATTGGTAATAGAATAAACTACTAGTCTGATCTTGCTTTGAATTAGCATTGAGACTCTTATAATGCTGTCCTACTATAGTTTAGCTCAGTGGGATCTACAGAGATCTATGAGGTGCAAAATGCATACTAAACATAGGAGGAAACATTATGAAGTAATAGGGATAAAATATCTATTAAGTTTTAAAATAAATAAATAATGAAATTAGCAAAGTTCCACCATTTACAAGTTATAGTTTAACCTCATCTCCTCCCATCATCCAAATGTATTGAACAACCTTTACTGTGTGATAGAATTAAAGTAATAAATTAAAGATGCAGTTTTCGCATACAACTTCAAAATAATTAATTATTTAAATAATCTGCTTTGCTAAAAGTTTGAACTGACAAAGAATACAAATAAATGAATATTGATGACATTTAACACTTCTATTTAAATTAAGTTAATTTGCATACGTATCAACATTGTTTGGTAAATATATTGTCACCTAATTTAATACCCCATGCATTTTGGTATAGTTGATAGGATATCCAAATATCAGGAGTTCCCAGTATCAATTCTGGTGCTTGCAGGTCTGACATATAAACTTCTTATGAACTCCTGAGAAATGTGCCATATGACTTTTTACCTGATAATTAAGAAGTTTTTGTAAATTTTAAGAAAGTCATTACTTACCTCACTTTTAATTGGTTCATATATTTAGCTTATAATGAGCCTGCTAATAGCTCTAAACATGCTTATTTATTTATTTATATTTTTAATGATAAATGCTACAAGAGAAAGTATCTGAAGCTTTTATCTATGATGGTCCCCATCCCCAGATCGGTTTCGAGCTATGGCTCTCATCATCATAGATAAAGGCTTCAAGTACTTTCTTTTGCAGCATTTATCATTAAAAAATAAATAAATAAGCTTGTTTAGAGCTATTAGCAGTCTCTTTATACATTACATATTGGTAATGCAAGCTATATAAGTCATGTGACATATGACTAATTTTTAGTAATATTATATTTAGCTTATATAAATCAAAATATCTTAAAATTTACATTTACAAGTTTAATTTACAAACACTTTTTATTTGGTCACTCTTAATAAATTTTATTGCAATTACAGATATGATTATAAAGTTGTGTTTTATTTATATTTTATTATTTTCATTATCATAAAAATTTAATATTCAAAAATAACAAACAAAACAGTAACTCTCAGAAATTTCTTTCTTTTGATTTTAATAAGTACTGGCTTTTTCATACCTGCACTCCAATATGTAATATATAGGGTGTCTGAACTCAGACTTTCATACAACTCTCAACTATCCACACCATCTCATACTGCTGATACACTTGATTACACACATGTCAAAAAGATAAATAATCATCAATATACATATTTCATGCTAAACCAGCACTGATCACTTCATCCAGATTATCATCTCCACACATATATACAATCAATTCTCAGCTTATATTAAGACAGCCAATTTTCATACTTTAATGGACAGGCTTCAATCCACTCCACCCCACAACTCTTTAGCTGTCCATTTCATTGAAAATCTGATGATGGAATGCTCAAAGCTCACATTTGTGCGAACCTTCTCATCCTACCCATGTTGACCATAAGTTACTCTGACTCCTCATGTACAGGACATAATCCATTTACATACATATATGAGGGATGGGAAGACCTTATAGCACTATATTTTAATATATGAAATTTTTTCTACAGTATAGGCTTTGTCATACCTGCACTCCAATATGTAATATATAGGGGGTCTGAACTCAGTCTTTCATACGACCCTCAACTATCCACACTATCTCATACTGCTGATACACTTGAGCACACACATGTCAAAAAGATAAATAATATAAAAATAATACGCTCCATAAAGCAAAATACTTATTTGTTTTAGCTTTACGTAATTATTTTTAAATTTATCCCAAACTAATTGTTGCAAGAAAGAAGTCAAGAGAAAGTACCATTTTTGTATTTACACATGTCGTGCCAAATTGCAATAGTTATATACACAGATGATTTATGATTTCGATGACATTTTAGCTTTGGTAGTATATAATTATAATGAATTTTTTTATAATTTATTTTTTATCTTCTCATTTTGTCATGTTAAAATATATTAACACCAGCCTGACTAATTATATACTATCCACAAATTGTCATAAAGACAACATGTTAATATTTATATAAAAAAAATACTCCTTAATTATTATATTTTAAAATGCGTTGATAGCCGAGAGGTCAGCGCAGCAGCCTTGCAAGCAAGCAGTTGCTTGCAGACAATTGTCGTGGGTTCACTTCCCGGCCGATGCTTTGATATATGGGATAAAAAAGTGTATTGCTTCACTATGATTGAAATTTTCAATAAATTATATTAAAATTATTTGATTATTTTATTATAAACATTATATATATATATATTGTAACCATTCGCTTGCCCCCTCAACTACCTATCATGCCGAACACATTGCGGCACTCAAAATTATAACCGTAAATTGTGTGGTCCCAACTACATAACGTAAGTGTACTAAGAATCGTAACTTCTATCACTGATCAATTCCCGCTGCACATTGTCAGCTATTAAGAGCTAAAAACCAAAAGCATATCATGCTATCTATTTTATGCACCAAAGACCACAAACAACATCTGGAGCAACTTACCACAGACCAAACTAATGATCTAACATAAACTTTTATGATTTAATTTGATCGCAGCCAGGGTGTACCGCGAAGAACTACCATAGTAGTATGATAAAATACATTAAACAAATTATAAGTGTAATGTTATTATTTTTCAAACCTTAATTTGCGATTTTATTGTATGAGACCCGATGGCCGACCATGTACAAGATGGCAAAATTTATGGAACTACATAAGATTATGAAATTTTAAACTATCTATATGATTTCTAATACAAATGCTAGTCCAGGTAAAGCTTTGCAATAAATAAACATAAATACTTGGGTTCTTTTTTTATAGTTTACTATATCACTGAGACTCTTATTATACTGACAAATGACAATTTAAAAAACGTTAAGTAAATATATTCAATCATGTCATTATCTGGTAAATCTGTTTACAGGTTTAATAATCAATTTGTATTGTATACTAGAATCAACTACGCAAAGCCAAAATGATGGAAAAGGTAAATGGGATTTTATTATACCTTACACATCATAAACTACCAAAGACGAAAAGCATCCAAATGTTTTCTCAAAAAATATCAATAAACTCTTATATCATGTTGACGATAATATGTACTTCAATGTATGCTCTATCCAAGGTTTATGATTTCTGATTTTATGAATGACACATAGCAACGGCACAGTAAGTTTAATTATAAATCAACGTTTATTTACAAATTTATGAATAATAAGTAATTAATTCCAATGTTATAATTAAAGACATAAATAAACAAAATAAATCAATTATAATTCCATCGACTTTTTTCAATAACATATCATAGGTACAGTTTTTGAAAACCTAATCATACCTTATATTTCAATTTGATATAATGAATATTGAGGAAATTATACTAAATTCAGCATCAACTCATGAAATATTTAACGTCATTTCCAGATTCAATAAATCCATACCGTAAACTTATAATAATATAATAGATAATATTATGTCTGTAGGATTTAGCTATAATGCAATCATTAAATAAAGTGAAAATTTAAACTTACATTCCGGTAAATAATAATCAACCAACAGTTAATTATTATGAAGTAACTTGAATAGAATGTCCTGCTACAATTTGATGATCTAACTTATAAATTATACTTACAAATGAAAGAAGATGATTTAGCAGATTAACTAAAATACTTTGCCCAACTTATATCTATGAAGTAAAACATATTCCTGTGGATGCATTCATCTACACGTAGGAATTAAATAACACTAAAACGTTTTGTGGATTTATACACCATCATAAAGCAATAAGTACAAGTACACCATTCCGCGGATTAACCACCAGCGCAGGAATGAGTGTAAAATACAAAAAATTGGCAATTAAGTAATCTGCAGATTAACCACCAGCACAGATTAATGCCTTTTAACATTCTAAAACAACATTACTATTTACTTCACATTAAAGTGCAAAACCATCCTCCTCAGTTATTCTGACCATTCAGAAAACACTAACACTTTAGCAAATGTGGGTTCTTGCATAATAAAATGTTACACTAATCAGGACAACTAATGTACTAACTTATCTTGCTTAAAATAAAACATATGTAATATAGTATAAGTAATATTAGTATAGGAATATAAATCTGGAAAGACTCACAAAATACCTCACAAAGATTGATACATCTCATGAATTCATTTAGTACTTTTCAAGCTTTTCGCAAGCGCTATTCTTTTGAATAAATATTTTATTCAACCCCTATTAATTTAAACTTAATAAAATATAACTTATGAACTTCACATGCAAGTTCATATAGCGATAAAATTAAAGTAATGCATTATTCATCAAATACATAAAATTTAACAGGTGTGTGTGTATGATATAAATTAAATGTATAGCATTTTATAGTTTAATACATGAATTATAGCAGGTGTGTGTATCACAAATTGGATTGTATAGCATTTTATAACTCCAAATATGATCCGTGGAATCCAGGTACGATGTGTCGAACAATAAATATACGAAGTAATAGCTATAACTATAGTTGAATTCCATACATGCAATTTTATCCATTTGTATTAGTTATTATAATCACTATTAGATTAACGATTTTACGTGGCTCCATAAACATGAAACAATTTCAAAACATGACACGCAGAATTTAAATGAAAATGTTTTTCATAAGTTATTAATCTCTACATTTCTCTATTAAAAATGTTCCAAGTTTATCACATCCATGCTAATATCTATTTATCCATGCTTAAATATAGGAATACTAATTATAGCAATTAATTTAATCATTCCAAACTGACGATAAAATTAGAAAATAGCTTTGATTAACTATTTGAAGACTGTTTATTATCCAAATGTTAAACAAATTAACTAGCAAATAAATTACTGGCATTGTAAAGTTAAATATCAATCAATACTATATTTTTATTAGAATTGGAAACGGAAATATTAAACTATGTTGATAACTTTAACATTTTACTTTAATTTAAACTTCTTCTTTTTTAAAAAAGCAAATTTTCATATTCATAAAACTTCTGTAATTAAAATACTTATTTAATTTTTCCAAATTGTAGAATAATAAACATTTTAAAACATACCAAACTCTTGCAATTAATTCTTTTAAACTGGGAAGCTCCGACATTTTAAAAATGTAATATTGGAAAATTTTTACCGGTGATTTGATCCACTTGGCCAGCCGACTTGAACAGACTTTTAAATTTAGCAATTCATCTTATAATTAAATACCACTAGGTTATTTTTACGTTTATAGCAAACTTTGTGGTAATCCGTTTACTTGTTAACTATTTTAAAATAAGCTTATCAAATTTACACCATTTGCCTTTTACCATTTTCTTTTCTTTCTCCCTCCAAAAGCAAACTATCAGACGATCTTCTCCTAAATTCGCGCTCTTTTCTTTTTTTTACATTGAGACGCATACGTAATTACCGTATTTATTTTTGATAATTAATTTTAATTGAACAAATGGTTTTTTAATTCAATAGAAATAATTTTTTAAGATCATTTTAAACAAATAAAAACAAAATATTATTTTAATAATATTTTACCAAATTTTAATGTGTTGTCAAATTTTTAAAAAGTTAAACGTTTTGATATGAGTTAGTATATGGGAAGAAGCAAATTTAAATTTATTAAAATAATATAAGAGAGTAATCTGTTCAAAGTGCAAATCAAGCCAATCAAATCACCAAAGAAGAAAGAGAAATTTTTATACCAGTTACATCAATTATTATATTTTATACTAAAATATATGGTTACAATATATATATATATATATAATATTCATCACATGACCATGTTTGTTTTTCCACAAATCATTAAAATAGTAGCACTGCGATGCACTATGGTTTCTCCTTTCTCGGAGTCAGGAATCTCTCAGTCACTATGCCTAGAGAAACCTGTTAGCCACCTTATCTTTTCTTTCCATTCCCCGCCCTAATTTTGTTTACATTTTTCTCCTATTTTCACAACATTATCTTTGTCCATTCTATGGCCTTTATATCTAAATCCCCTTATCTTTTTCCAAATCCAGCATAAAAAACATCAGCCCACTTTCTGTATAATCACTTTGGTTATATTTGTTCTCCCACAGGTTCATCATGTGTACCATTTCTGTTTGTAAGCATTTACATTCAATTAACAGATACCTAATATTTTCCATGTCCTTCTTACATAAGTTGCAGATGAAATCACCCACATCTCTCCATTTATGTGTATATTGCCTTTTTGCTAACAATCCTGTTTGAGCCTTAAATAGTAAACTACTTTCCTTGTTATTATAGTAAATTAACTCGCACCCAATATTCTGTTTACTTCTATATATATTTAAAATCTTTTTACTCTCCATACTAGCTCTCCATCTGTCCAACCCCCTATTCTTTATTAATGCTGCTATTCTTCTACCCCATTTCTTGCCACTATAACACTCAACAATTCTCCTAACACAATCATCCCACCATTTGTATAATTATACTGACATAAAGACAATATCCAAATCTTCTGCATGCCATACTATTTTGCTCGATCATCTTGTTGCCTGTCCTTTATTCATAATCAAATTAATACTATTTTGGCTATTTTCTTATTATCCATAAATTGCAATCTACCAAACATTTTCATTTTGCTTTTTGCATCTCTCATCTAACAACTTAACCATCCCATTTATCCTTGAGTTGCCTCCTTTGCCATCCACACATCTGCATCTAGTGCACATCTTCCTACTTCACTTTGTAGTTTTCTAAGTAATCTAACATCCCTTTACTGACACATAATGCATCATTATCATAAGTTAACCCTGCTACTGCCACTCCCTTCCATACAATTCTTGCTACATCATATTTATTATATGAAAACACTGTTAATTTCTTTATCAATCCCTTTTTTTTCTTTGCTTCATTTATCAATTTTTTTTCGCATTCATCCAAGTAATTTCTTTGATTATTTAAAATGATTTGCAAATACTTATACCTACTCGCCACATTTAACTTTATATCCTGCAATAAAATTATCTTCTCTTTTCCCCACATTTATCATCATTACTTATGATTTTTCTTCACTAAATTTATTCCCCATTTTTTTTACCCACTCTTGTGCATATCTTCAGCATAACTTCCATATCTTCCCTATTTTCTGTGTACAAAAAGATATCATCAGCAAATAAACGACCTGATAATATATAAATTTCCTTGCCATCTATTAATGTTATCTCTTCTCTCTTTCCTAGTCCTTCTATTTTTTATTTCTCTCAAATATATCAAAAATAAAGTAAGTGATGTAGGACATCCTTACTTTAGTCCCACCCCACTTTTAACTCTAATTTTATATTTCCTAATTGATATGTATAGTAATTATTTTTATGCAATATCTTAATAAGATTCACTAAAGCTTCATTCATTCCCAAATTTACTAAACTTACCCATAATCTATTTCTATTTACTCTATCATATGCCTTCTCTGCATTTATAAAGACCATATATAACAGTCTACCTGTATTCCTAATCATATCTGTAACTTATGTGGCTACAAATAAACTATCTCCTATACACTTATCTGATTGAAAATGTCCTTGCATTTCTCCCACTATATTATTTTCTTCCATCCACTTTACCACCCTTCCATCCACCATATATGCAAAAACGTTATGTAACACTGACATTACCATTATCAGTCTATAATTGTTTAACTTTTTAGAATCCTTACCCTTTTTTAAAAAATAATAGCCTTACTCTTGTATCACTTCAGCTATCTGGAAATTCCGGTAGCTTCTTATTAAAACGGTAATAGATTTTTGTTCTATTTCCTTAATTCATCACCATTTCTGCTGCCCATTCATCTAAATCTCTGCCTTTCCACTGTTCAATTTTTTCCTTGCCTCATTTAATTCATTCTTTGAGTCTAATATTTCAATTACTATATGCTTTTATGTTGTTATCACTCCATCCTTCACATCTAATATCTTTTCTGTATCCATTACACACTCATTTAAGATTATCTCTAATTCTTCTTTAGAGCAACTTTTTTTCCTCATCATTTAAAAACACTATTTCTCTCTCTCCTATATTCCTTCTTTTAATATATTTCCAAAAATTTTTATTCCCTTCTCTTCTACTTTCATTAATATCATCCAATAATTTACTATTTATTTTCATTCTCTATATATAATTATCTATTTTAGCCAACTTCTTTATTTTAAAATATTTTCTCATTTAATATTAACATCTTTTTTACTTTCTTTAGGTTAATAGCTCGTTTATATTCTTTGAATGCTTTTTTCCTCTCTTTTATAGCTCATTTATATTGTCTGAATGTTTTTCTTCTCTCTGTTACACTTTTAGTAATTCTCACTTTTCTATCATTTTTATTCTTCAGAATATTCTCACCTAAAACTCTATTTGTGACTCTTTCTATTTTGCCACACCAGCCCTTGTACTTATCCCAATCAACTCTTCCATGATTTCTTCTACTTTTATTTTATATTCTTCTAACTTATTCATATCATTTCATTCTCTATCCACATCTTTAACTATACTTTCTACTTTTCTTACTATTTTCCATCACATTACTAACCATTTCTATTATAAATAGATGTATGATCACTATTACATACTCTCTCTCTTCATTATCAAAAACTTTAATTTTTCGTACTTTATTTATTCCCTCTTTCTCTACTAATACATAATCTATTCTGTGAAATATATTATTTCTAGACCATGGGTATTGCACTTTATAAATATTTGATAAATTTTCAATGCTCAAATTCACTCTCTGAAAAAGAAATTTTAAAAGCTGTCCATTTTTGTTATCCACATCATTAATTTCTTTGATATCCTCATTCATATCCCCTATAACCATTATTTTTCCCCCTTTTTCTAAAACTCCGTATATCCTTAACTTGGCCTTAAATATGCTACTGCTCCACTCCATTATAGTTTGACTAACTCCAGTGGCCATATACACTATAGCCACCATTCTTTCTTGTCTTCCTAACCTTATCTCAAATCATAAATCTTCTTGACACTTTACAATATTTAAATATTTTTGACATAACTTCTATACCATCTTCCCTTTTTTTCTTTTCTATTTATAACCTGCCATTCCAAATCTTTCAGTGTAGGTTCTTCTTCTTTTCTTAGATATGCTTTTAACTGCTTTGTTTAATTCCAGCCACTTTTCTGATCTCCTACCATCTTGCATTTTCAAATATTCAATTTTAGCAATTTTTCTTTTCTTACTGCCCTTTTATAAATTCTTTTGACTTTTTTTCCTATTATTTTTGTACTTTGCTTTCTTATTATTAGTTGTATAGACCCATTCCCTCTCCACATCTACATTTATATCTAAATTAGCTACCCTTTGTTTACTTCTTACATCCTATCCATTATTAATCTTCTTTTTGATAATACTGTAATTAAAAACCCTACTCCCCTTTATAAGTTTGCCTAACTATAATATTTTTTATAAGTCAAAGTCCCTAATGCTTCACTTTCTTGTTTTGCTAAGTATAATCCATCTTTACTATATAACTCCTTCTTACTAATAAAAAAATCTCTCTCATTCACATACATAATATTATTTCTCTCGCATAATTTTTTCAATCTCTCATTTATAAAATATGCGCTATCTAAATTATAGCTACTGTCAAATCTTGGTAGTAATCCAACTATTGTACTCATCCATTTCTCTCTCTGATAGCTCTGACCAATTGTTTGTCCTTACCATAACATAAACATCTCTACTCCCTTGTTTCTTTACTTTACCTTACATCCCTAATTCTACCTCCAGGAAAACATATTCTTACATACTTCTATTTTTCCTTGCAATTACATTTCCACATTCTCTAATTAGAAAATCTCCTATCAAGTCTGTTACATAGTTTACTAATTTACTTTCTTTACTTCATCTGTAACATTCTCTTTCTTCTTCTGGACTTCCTTATCTAGTTCTTCCTTATCATTTCTATTCATTAATTGTTTGATCTGCTTACACTTCCTCTTTGATGATTTTAATTTTACTTCTACATCCTTTATCTCTTTTTCTATCTTACTTATTCTTTGTCTATTTCCATTGCACTACTTATTTTGTCATTCATATCTCTTGTCATTCCACTAAATATGTACTCTATTCTATCTTCCTTAACTACATTTTCCTTCATTTCTCCTCACTTTTTTGTTAAATATCTAACATTTGAAAACCAATTTTCACCTCTTTTATCACATTTATACATGATTTATATAACCATACATCTGTTACATCCTTCCTAGTCTTATTTAAGCACTTCAAATAGGAAACCTTATCCCATATAGTACACCTACCAAAGCATGGGTAATTTCCATCTGATCTTTATATATACATTGTGGGATATAAATGCGATCCATATTTCCTTATTTTTCAATTCTCGTATTTTATATTTAAATTTATGATTTTTCTAGTCATCTTCAAACCTCTTTATACAAAAAGAAAAAAAACTTTTTTTTAAATGGCAATCGAAAAATATGCTCAGTTAATCGTATATCTCAAATGTTGCCCTCTTTATCAAATAAATTACTCTTTCTTAAATTGAAAAATTCTTTAACAGCAAGCCTACTAAAAACCAACTAATCTTATGTATGGCTTAGTTTTAAAGCATCCTTGCAATAAATACATATACAAAAAAATATTTTTTTCCTTTTATATTTAAAATGGCTTACCAAATTACTTTCCATACATTAGCAATATTTTTCCCAATCTTTCCAAGACCAATTAAATCTACCTCTCTGATTACCAATTTACTATTCACATCCACCCACTAAGCAAATAATTTCCAGCAACAGAAAAGTTTTCCAGATGATATTAAAAAATATATAAAACTTTAACTTATCTTGTTGAACAAATCAGCCATGTCAGCACAGCAAGACAGTGACACCTAGTGCAAGCTAAAGTAATCAAACATTTTGGGTTCTATTGATTACTATAGCTTGCATTAGATGGACTATTGTATGGAGTAATGGTACTATTTTCAAATATAATATTACATATCAAATAAATATTATAGTTGCATATAGGTATACACATACTATCTATATTTTATATGTATAGATAATTAAATACTTATTTATCTCAAGCTTTTACAAATTATTTAATTCATTTATTTATTTCATGTTAAGTCTAAATTATACATATACATTAAAAAAGTTGCTTTAATTATAATTTGTTTAAAACTATTTTAAATTGTTAATATTTATTATGTGAGAATAATGTGTGTGTATGCAAGTATATGTTTTGAAATTTAGTTATATATATATATATGTGTGTGTGTGTGTGTGCATTTGTGTGGAATATAGAATATTTCCTGTGCCTAATATATATGTTAATACTAATATCATATTAATTCTTTATTACTTTTACAATACTTGTTACAAACCACTATTGATGTTTTTGATTGACCCAGCAGTCATCCTTCAGAACTGTTATGGATCTTAAATTTGAAAATATAAATAGAAGTTCTGAAGAAGGTTGTTGAGCAATCGAAACCATCAATAGTGAATTGTAATATGATATTAATATTATATGGGTTTGGCAATGCAATAAGAAAGATAAAGTTATAATACTTAATATATATGTATATAATACTTCAAGATTAAAACTTATGCAACTTCTACAATAAATAATTGAAATACCCTCCAGCCATAGCATAAGATCCCTTTTTTTTTATCAAGAAAAGAGTGATCCATCTTATCAAGTTACCTTATTTTTTGATACAGAAATATATCTGAAATTTAAAAAAAATAAATATTTAAATCAATCGAAATCTTAAGGGTATTTTAAATTCAGTTCATGATATCAATCAATTTAATGTATCTTTAAGATAAATGTCAAGATTTAGTTAAATGTTTATTTTTTTAGCCTAAGTAGACATTCTTCAATATAAAAAGATGAAATGACAAGAGAAGATAGATTACTCTTTTCTTATTAAAAAAATGTTTTTTTTAAATGGCTGAGGGGTATTTCAAATATTTATTATAACAATTGCCTGAGTCTTAAGTTTGAAGTATTGATATATATATATATATATATATATATATGTATACTGTACCATTTATTTATATATGATACAGATACGTATTGGCATTTTGGTAAAAGCTAAAAAATAAATTTAGATTTTTTTGTTTGTATAATTTATTTTTATAAAATGTACGATGAAAGTTAAATTTTAGTCCATATTTTTTTTGTCTAATTAAAAGTAGAATTGGAGAGAACAAAAGAATTCCAAAAGTAAAAAGATAAGCTAAAAGAAAAATATTTTAGCTAATTAATAATGGCCGAAAGATTTGCAAAAAATGAGAACTTTGTAATTGAAAAATGAGTAAAGACTGTACAAGATTATGAACCAAAAACGCCATGATAATAGCATGCACAGAAATCTGAAAACTGGGCCTCTAGTATAAAAGGCAGAGACCAGTTTGAAGAATGTCTTGTTTTTTTTTCTGTTTGTTCCTTTGGCTGGCTTTGGATTATTAAATCCAAAACCATTTTACGATGAAATAATCCTTCATGCGGGAGTAGACCGGGGCTTTAGCTGACATTGTTAAGAAGATGGACACTAATAAAGCTTCTGCGACTAGCCTTCGGAATAGACGACAAGATCAAATTTATAACCAATGGCCGAGCTCATTCTAACCAAAAAAACTATGCATAGTTATATACTACTTTCTCGTTAAATTTATCGGTAAGCTATAACTCTTTATTATTCTCAATTGTGACTAAATTGTCAACAAACCATCTTTAAAATATACGTATAGTAGGATCCCGATATAGACTTTCATTTAATTAATTTTTAGTGATCAAGAGACTCTTATTTAATCAAGAACTTAATTTATTTTATTTAACTGTTATTTATTTCTTTTATTAACGTATTCATGTTTGGATTAGTATATGTTCTCTCCAATTTACTTAATTAATAATTTACATTTTAACTTAAACAGATTTTTAATCTGCTAGAATAAAAATATATCTAATAGCAATTTTCATTTATATGTAATTCTATAATATTTATTAGTGTTTATTATTAAAAATATTATTAGTTTAGTAAGATTTAAAAATGTAATTTACCTTTGCAAATATGTTACAAGTTCCAGGAATAATAATATTTAAAAGATAATTCTAGTTTACGGTAGAATTACCGATTCTTAAAAATAAAATAAAATAAAATCTTTTCTTTTTTATTTACAACTTGCGAGACATGCTGGTGACAGATTTTAGCGGATTCTTATGATTCCTGGCACCCAGTACAAATAAATTAAAAGCTGATTTCATCAATAGCACAATTCTTAACAATTCTAGGCTGAGTTGATTAGGAAATATAGTTATGTTTTTAGAAATAAAAATACAACTTTCTTCTTTTTGACATAACTTGATCAACTCATGCATTTTATAATAAGTATAGAGTTCTAGCAAATACAGCAAACATTATAATGGTGCCCAACTTGGGGCTCCAATTTAACAACCACAATCTGAGATAAGTTGTAATGATAAATAATGTTACAACGATGACCCAAAAAACTCATAGCCGAAAAATAAATAGTAGTTTTTTTAAAAAAAAAAATTATAGAAACTACCTAACTAATTAAACCCTGATTATTAAAATATAAAAACATTTTTAATATGACTAGTTAAGCCCTGATTATTAAAATATAAAAATATTTTTCTAATATGACATTACAGAAAGAAAAAATATATGTATATTTTTGATAAGTCTAAAAAAAACATGATCATGGCTGATGTAGATGTAAGTCACAAGTATTTGACCAGGTAGGTGGTTACTGAAGAGGGAAAAAAGCATAGCCCCAAGTCCTAGTATGCAGTATATAACATAAGACCATCTTTAAATGCTCATCAGTCTATTTCTAGCAGAGATTCCAATAAATGGGGAGGATGGACCAAGTTACCGTGAGCCTGTAAGACTCAAAATGATGAGCAATGCTCATTTGTGCTTATAACTTGGACTTCTTATCGTTATTATTACACTTAAGCAGAAAGGACACTGATAAATGGAGAAATATTTCTTGTTCCTGCCGTGTTAGACCTAAAAGTGGGCATTAAAGCTGAATGTTGCTTGTGAATGAATCTACAGAATATATCAGCATGCTACTACAAAAAAAAACATGAATATGGACTTAAAGCTTAAGAATAAAATTAGTGTAAACCCCTATTTTATTCTCATCCCCTAGCCCCGGTGGTATTTACCATTTATTTATATATGATACAGATACATATTGGCATTTTGGTAAAAGCTAAAAAACAAATTTAGATTTTTTTGTTTGTATAATTTATTTTTATAAAATATACGATGAAAGTTAAATTTTAGTGCACATTTTTTTTGTCTAATTAAAAGTAGAATTGGAGAGAACAAAACAATTCCAAAAGTAAAAAGATAGGTGAAAAGAAAAATATTTTAGCTAATTAAAGATGGCTGAAAGATTTGCTAAAAAATGAGAACTTTGTAATTGAAAAATGAGATAAGACTGTACAAGATTATGAACCAAAAATGCCATGGTAATAGCATGTGCAGAAGTCTGAAAACTGGGCCTCTAGCATAAAAGGCATAGACCAGTTTGAAGAACATCTTGTTTTTTTCTGTTTGTTCCTTTGGCTGGTTTTGGATTATTAAATCCAAGACCACTTCACGATGAAATAATTCTTCATGTGGGAGTAGACTGGGGCTTTAGCTGACATTGTTAATAAGATGGACACTAATAAAGCTTCTGCAACTAGCCTTCGAAATAGATGACAAGATCAAATTTATAACCAATGGCTGAGCTCATTCTAACCAAAAAAACTATGCATAGTTATATACTACTTTCTCATTAAATTTACTGGTAAGCTATGACTTTTTATTATTCCTGATTGTGACTAAATTGTCGACAAACCATCTTAAAAATATACGTATAGTAAGATCCCGATATAGACTTTCATTTAATTAAGATTTAGTGATCAAGAGACTCTTATTTAATCAAGAACTTAATTTATTTTGTTTAACTGTTATTTATTTCTTTTATTAATGTATTCATGTTTGGATTAGTATATGTTCTCTCTAATTTACTTAATTAATAATTCACATTTTAACTTAAACAGATTTTTAATCTTGTAACAAAACATTTTGTTACGCTCTTAAATTTCATGAGATTACACCATATGGTGGCCATTCGAGGGCACCACCAAGAATTTCTGCCTAGACATAAAATTTCTATAATAACGGTTAATTTATTTACGAATGGCAATCACCAAATGTAAATCTTAAAATAATTTTCTTTTAATGGACCAAAAGATTACAAAATGAATTATAAGAATTAATTATAATAAACAAAAAAAAACAAATCGACACTTCACTATTGTTTATACCTTTATTCTATTTGTTGGTTATTCCCTTTCCTCATACTTGTCAAATCAAACCCTCCTGATCCTTTTCTTTCTAATCAAGGATTAACATGTATCGTTCTCGAAAAAACATGCGCCATCACTTTACCAATTATACAATATTTTCATCAAATATCATGGTATATAACTATGAGTGAACTCAAGGGAGACTTACTATAAGAGTGTGTTTGTTAAAAACAAATGCACTCAAATCTTTTTCTAATGTTAAATCTTTTCATCTTAAATTTTTACTTGTCCTTAGATCGAGTATACAATTTTTCTTATTCATATCTATACATTATGAGAACAACAATCATAGAAACTAAAGGTGAGTTTAATTAATAGGATGTAACCCAAAAAAAAAAAATAATAAAAAAAACAATATAATGTGGATTAATTTGAATTAGTAAAAACATCTACTTAAAGACTACATATCCCTCCTTTTCTATTGCTGAAACTTTGAGATATTTGAAGTAAAGGCTTTTCTTTCTTTTTTTTAATTCTATTATGCAAATGTCTTTGAAATTATAATAATAAAAAAAAGTCTATTTACCCTGATCGATCAGTGTAGATCCTGTGTGGGTGGAATATTTCACTTTATATTCATTGTGGTTTGTCTGTTGTCTTTTTCCAGTCCGTTCTCCTCAGCTAGCTCTCTATGTCCGGCATTTACAAGGCAGTTCCAGGTGGTAATAGGAAAAGGTTCCCAAAAGGGAAAGTTCTGTTAGATCTAGCCACTCAACATTTTCTTTTTGTGCTTTCGTCTTATTTTTTTTTAATATAATTTTACGATTTTTACTATTGATGAGTTCAAGCCGAATTTGAACTTATAGATTAGGTATTGACCTTGGCAGAAATCCAATTAATTTAAACAAAAGGATAGTCCGTATTTTATAGTTTTTTTTTAAAGTCTCAGTTCATACCTTTATTGTTCTCTTCTTTTATTTTATATTTTATTTTAAAATCCCAAAGAAACATTCCAATTGATCAGCGTAATAGATAGCATAAAATACCTTCACTATCAAAGCCCCAACAATAGAACTAATTGCTTTCTTTTCTCTTCTATCTTTAAGAATTTTTTTTAGACTAAATAAAAGACAAACTTTTATCAAAAACATGCAAGATCTTGATCTAATTTATTTTAACTTCTCAAAACTCCATTTTAAAATTAAGTGTTAATTTATTTATTTTTTAAATTATGTATTATAAAACGATATTTATATTTTTACAAAATATGTGTGTATATATATGTATGAGTATGAGCTGACATAAAAATACCAGCTCATTGCACCCTTTTCCAAAAACAAAAAAAATTTCAAAAAAAAACTTTTAATTATGCCATGAAGTCTTTTCCCATTCTTTCTTAGGATTATAGTTACTCTTTCCCATGAGTTCATTACAATTTCCCCACCTAACTTTAGAATCTTCCCCTTCTTCTGGCACACTATACTCCATATCACCTAATATCTCTAGTGCTTCCTCTATTGACAAACGTTGGTTCTCAGACAACTTACACTGACCCTCCATCGGAAGATTATATCTTATAGTCCTTACAATCTGGAATTGATCCATCGGGTAAGCCTCCAGTGCTCTAAGTTTTGCTGCCAGTCATTGAAAAAACTGGCTATAGGTTTCATTTCTATCTGCTCTATATTTTTTTTTCCCGCGATGTTTTCATATATATAGCCTCTTGTTTTTCCACACTCCAGAAACCTCTCAGAATCATCATTTTGTATTCTTGGAATGTTTGAGGGTTATAATTCACCGCCTTCCACCATTCTCGAGCAGGGCCACTTAAATGGCTCATCGCTATAATGACCTTCTCCTTTTCATTTGACTTATGGAAATAAAAAAAATCATTTGAACTATCCAAATAAGCAAATGGGTTTTCTTTCCCATCACCTTTAAATACTCTTATTTGGATAAATTTTGCTAATGCTGGCCTTTCAGATTTAGCTTCTTTCTCTACTTCATTAAGTGTCCCTTCACTTTCTATTTTTTTCTTTCGTAACCTTATTAATTTCGTAACCTGTGCTTACTATATCCCCTTCATCTTTTTTCTCACCATTTCTCTTTTCTTCATTCTTTTTAATTCATTTATGTCTTTTCTGAGGTCTTGAATCATTACTTTCATTTCTTTAATTTCTTCCCTATCTTTGATTACTATTTCTTTTAGCTCAGCAATAGCTTTTAGTATTTTTTCGAACTGATAATGCTTGGGGTTTTTAAATGTTACCACCGGGCTTTCCATGGTACTTTCATCTTCACTTATTCTATTTCTTTTTTCTCTTTGTTTCAAACTTAAAACTCTCCCCACTGGGACCCTCCCTCCCCGCTTTAACCACCTTAACCTGCCTTACCCCACTTTTACCCTAATCTCAAGCCATTTATTTAGTTAATGAGCCCTACACATTGAGATGCCATTTTCTTATATTTCACCTGCTGCTAACCTTTGTAACAAAACATTTTGTTATGCTCTTAAATTTTATGAGATTACACCACATGGTGGCCGTTCGAGGGCGCCACCAAGCATTTCTGCCTAGACCGTATTATAAAATTTCTATAATAATGGTTAATTTATTTACGAATGGCAATCACCAAATGTAAATCTTAAAATAATTTTCTTTTAATGGACCAAAAGATTACAAAATGAATTATAAGAATTAATTATAATAAACAAAAAAAACAAATCGACACTTCACTATTGTTGAAATATTTATTATACCTTTATTTTATTTGTTGGTTATTCCCTTCCCTCATACTTGTCAAATCAAACCCTCCTGATCCTTTTTCTTTCTAATCAAGAATTAACATGTATCATTCTCGAAGGAACATGCACCGTCACTTTACCAATTATACAATATTTTCATCAAATATCATGGTATATAACTATGAGTGAACTCAAGGGCGACTTACTATAAGAGTGTGTTTGTTAAAAACAAACACACTCAAACCTCTTTTTTCTAATGTAAAATCTTTTCATCTTAAATTTTTACTTGTCCTTAGATTGAGTATACAATTTTTCTTATTCATATCTATACATTATAAGAACAACAATCATAGAAACTAAAGGTAAGTTTAATTAATAGGATGTAACCCAAAAAAAATAAATAATAAAAAAACAATATAATGTGGATTAATTTGAATTAGTAAATACATCTACTTAAAGACTACATATCCCTCCCTTTCTATTGCTGAAACTTTGAGATATTTGAAGTAAAGGCTTTTCTTTCTTTTTTTTTAAATTCTATTACACAAATGTCTCTTGAAATTATAATAATAATAAAAAAGTATATTTATCCTGATCGATCAGTGTAGATCCTGTGTGGGTGGAATATTTCACTTTATATTTATTGTGGTTTATCCGTGGCCTTTTTCCAGTCCGTTCTCCTCAGCTAGCTCTCTATGTTCGGCATTTACAAGGCAGTTCCAGGTAGTAATAAGAAGAGGTTCCCAAAAGGGAAAGTTCTGTTAGATCTAGCCACTCAACATTTTCTTTTTGTGCTTTCGTCTTATTTTTTTTAATGTAATTTTATGATTTTTACTATTGATGAGTCCGAGCTGAATTTACACTTATAGATTAGGTATTGACCTCGGCAGAAATCCAATTAATTTAAACAAAAGGAAAGTCCATATTTTATAGTTTTTTTTTTAAAGTCTCAGTTCACACCTTTAATGTTCTCTTCTTTTATTTTATATTTTATTTTAAAATCCCAAAGAAACATTCCAATTGATCAGCGTAATAGATAGCATAAAATACCTTCACTATCAAAGCCCCAACAATAGAACTAATTGCTTTCTTTTCTCTTCTATCTTTAAGAATTTTTTTTAGACTAAATAAAAGACAAACTTTTATCAAAAACATGCAAGATCTTGATCTAATTTATTTTAACTTCTCAAAAACTCCATTTTAAAATTATGTGTTAATTTATTTATTTTTTAAATTATGTATTATAAAATATTTATATTTTTACAAAATATGTGTGTATATATATATATATGTATGAGTATGAGCTGACATAAAAATACCAGCTCAATCTGTTAGAATAAAAATATTTCTAATAGCAATTTTCATTTATACATTATTCTATAATATTTACTAGTGTCTATTATTAAATTTATTATTAGTTTAGTAAGATTTAAAAACATAATTTACCTTTGCCAATATGCTATAAGTTCCAGGAATAATAATATTTAAAAGATAATTCTAGTTTACGGTAGAATTACCGATTCTTAAAAATAAAATAAAAAAATCTTTTCTTTTTTATTTACAACTTGCAAGATGAGCTGGTGACAGATTTTAGCGGATTCTTATGAATCCTGGCACCCAGAACAAATAAATTAAAAGCTGATTTCATCAATAGCACAATTCTTAACAATTCTAGGCCGAGCTGATCAGGAAATATAGTTATGTTTTTAGAAATAGAAATACAATTTTCTTCTTTTTGACATAACTTGATCAACTCATGCATTTTATAATGCATATAGAGCTCTAGCAAATACAGAAAACGTTATAATATATATATATATCATCATCATCAACAACAACTATTATCAATCCACTGCAGGATAAAGGTCTCTCCAAGTTGAATCCATCATCTCTGATTTTTAGCTTCTCTTCTCCACATCACCCCTGTACACTTTCTTATTTCATCCATCTCACATGTGATCTCTTTCTGGGTCTTTTACAGTCTCTTAGAATCCAGTTTAAAATTTTAATTGTTTATCTATTATCATCTCCTCTAACAATATATCCAACCCAACTCCACTTGTCTTTTAATTTTTTTCAATGAGGTCAGTAACACCTGTTTCTTCTCTTAAACATATATTGCATTTTATTGCTCTTACAATAAAACAATATTTGTAAAAAAATGTATCAAGGTTTATTTATACAGTAAAGCAATGAACTATGCTATATTTTGTTCCAAGCCTCCATTGTGTTCAAATGTATATAGCAGATAATAGCTTGTATTTTGTTGATAAACATTAATTAGAAATACATATTGTTTATTGACTGCAAATGTACAGTATGTTTCAATACACACACATATATGAGTGTGTGTGTAAACTAATTAGTAAATGGGTTAACCATTATATAAATATTGTACCGATACTGTACATATATAATTTTGTCTAAAATTATTGAAATAAAATTCTCATAAATAACATGAAAGTTTAAAATTAATAATGAATAACAAAATCAATAAGCTGTCCATAAATAAATAAATTAAAAACAAAAAAAACATTTTGTTTAAGACAAATAAATTTATTAAAGTCTAAAGAGTTTTTTATTATTGTTAGTTTAAACAAAATCCAGTTTGTTAAAAGTTTAGTAAAAGAAGTTTGAAGAGTTGTTTTTTTATTATTAGTAGTTTGAAATAAAAGTTATTCATACAAAGATCATTTATGAATTAGAAGAGGGTAGAAAAAAAAATAGATAGCAAAAAAAATACAACTTAGACAAGCTAAATGTAGTGATTTTCAAATAATCTTTTTTCATTTAAGTTAAAGAAAAAGAAAGTAAATTAAAAATTATTATAGTTCAAGAAGTATCTCTCTTTTCATTCAATTTAAAGAAAAAAGGTAATCTTAAAACTAAACAATGAGTTTATTAGAAAGAGATATATATGTGTGTGGATGATGAATTAATTTTAAGTATAAGCTTATTAATAAATTAAATGTGTGCATGTAGATAAAGTAAATATGTGCATATTAAATATCAAAATATGATATAGGAGTTAAAATGTAAAAACAAAATGTGCAATGGCTACTAATTAAAAATCCACAAAGACAACAAGTTGCAATGGCTACCAATGAAAACATATAATCAAAGGCATATCAAAGGAATGTATTCAAAAACAGTGGAAAAATTTCAACAACAGAAATAGCCAGCGGACATAAAAACCAATTATCAAAATGACAACAGATCTTCTTAATAAATAGTCCCGTTTTTTCATCAGACAGCAATTGAGATTATAGTTCAGATTACAATTAATTGAGTTCTTCAATCAGCCAATCAATTATTGTTTACCAGAACAATGCAGAGCTAATAACCATTGGAATCATATGACCTTGCTTCATCCCTCAGTCTAATAAGATTAGCAACCTACCCAGTAAAGTGATGCCTTCTTAACAACTTGAAAAATTGCCAAAAATATTTAACTGTCTTCAATAATAGTGCCACTGAATAATTAGCATTAAACCTCCTCAAGATAACCTCGAATCCAGCCAGCTGGAAATATTTTCAATTGGAGTAACAACCAGAAAGAAGTCCACATTCAAATCCTAGGTAATAAATAACATTTTTCTTATTTTCATTTCTAAGTAGCCATTGCAATAGTTTAAAGCCTCTGAGAATCAAATAATAATGAACTCTGCATAAAGAACTGTTGATGTGCATGTTTTGAAATGTCATGTATGTTAATGTTTGATAATATTTTATATTGATTTCATAGATATATATTTAAATGTCAAATATTATTTAATGCTTATGTTATATTCAGGTTTATGATATGAATTCAGAGTATGTGTGTAGTTAGTGTAAGTAATTACCATTCTCTACATTAAGTTCTTATAAAAGTATTTAAAATTTACAATAATGAATATCTAGTTAAATAAATTATCTTTAAGCCTTATTTTTTGGTCAATTTTTTTACCACTCATTAAAGGAATAATGTATTATTATTACAAGTGACTGAGCTAGTCATGGGATATTTTTGAGCACTGGATTATGGGCCTACTGTCCAAACTTGTTAGTTCTTGCAATTAGCTGTTGCCTGGGTTTGCTCCGAAAAAATAAAGTGCTTGGTATAGTAGGGGTTTGAATCTAGCAGTTGAGGTGGGCCACAGTCTGGAAATGTGATCATGTTATGCATTGCATAGCTTGGTCTGACTGTGGGTATTGTTGATGGATTTTCCATCAATGGTATTCTCCTTTCTGCTTGAAGAGCTGATTCATTCATGTAATATTTATAATATAAAATTATAAATTTATGATAAATAAGGTTTAAACCCAGTTAAACCTAGAAAGTAGAGTACATGGGATCATCCTACAAATGCATCTGGCATAATATATAGAAAGTTAAAGCCACAGCTAAATTCTATTGATGTGCAGCAACCAATCAAATGCAGTTCTGCAGGTGATAAAAACAATAGCAAACCTGTCCCATCTACCATTAATCAAAAGGTGTCCTATTAAATATTTTTAAACATTAGGATAATTAGTTTTAATTGGTAAATGGGACAACCATTATATATACAAAATTAAATTCACAGCCAATTCAGCCTGCAAACCTGCATCTGATTGGTTACTGCAAATAAATACACTGTGGCTGTGGATTTAAGTTTGTATATATAATGGTTATCTCATTTACTAATTATTTTACATCTATATTAAAAATATTAAAATTATATATATATATTGCTAAAAGGATATTGCCTTGACAACAGTTTAAAATTCCTGATTCTTATCTATATTTGGATAATACTGATGCTTATATATATTTATATATATCAAGATTATAGTACAGTTATTAATAATAAATTGAAGAAACACAATTACATATATTTTACCACTGTATGCTCTGTTATGAATTCACTAAAGCAATGATAATAAGAGAAAATCTAACTATCGTATTTTTATTTTTAAAATAAAGTAAATAGTGAAATATCAGATTTTTGTCTACTATTAAATATACTCTGGCTGATTTTTTTTTCAATAATATTTTTTTTTATAGAAAGATAATAGATTAGTCTTTTTACCAAGAATTTATTATCTTTCTAATTATTTTAATGATTTTCAATCAATATGTTAAATATGCTTTAAAATTTTTCAAAAACATTTAGCATTAGTCTTAGAAAAGACTTTATTATATAAAATACTGCACTTGAATGGTTAATAAAAGAAGAATAAAATGTATCCACAATCAACATCAACTAAAGACTTTTATTAATGCATATAATCAGGGTCTTTCAAAGAAAATGTGAGATCCAGGGCAACTAATATTTTAGAGACTCTTCAAAATTTAAAATAAGAATGTGGGGGGAGAATAAACAAGAGATTTTACTTATAGGGCCAAAAACAGAACTCCGGGAGCAGTTAGTTACAAGTCACAGAAACAAGCAAGCAAATCAGAGCCAAATAGCACTTGGATAGGGTAGATTCACTGTAGCACTGTTAGTATTGCAAAACACTGTTATCACAGAACTGACTGACAGGGGACTGAGACTATTAGTTCTGCCAGTCACCGAGCACTTCAGTCATTTTATCACAGTCATCAAATTGACACCTCATCCCTAAACTGGCTTATGTTTTGACCCACGGTATGGCCTGCTTGGAAACATTTTCTCAAATATTTTTGGGGACTTTAACTATAAAATTAAGGCTGTTCTATGAGCCATGACATCCCTTTGCCTTCTCTTATATTTTTATTTAACATATTGAGTTGCCAAGAAACCCCTAATATTATGAAGCTCATGGCAGTTGCCTTTCCTGTCCCCCTCTGGTTGGTTCTGCATATAATCATGTGTAGCACTCTGAGACTTAAAATGGCTACTGGTGCATTATTAAGTTTATTTACAAAATTTACTTCTATTAATCAACACAACTCAGAAAGAAAAATAGGCTGCCAACTATTATAAAATTTTTGAATTTAAGTGGATTTTTTTTCTTGTTTGTTTATATTTTTTAGATATTGTATAAAGTCTGTAATCAGATCCAGTTTAGTTTGTAACTCCACTATATAGTAAATTTATGGTGTTATTTTGAAAAAAAGAGGTATTAAAATGGAAAAAAACATGAAAGTGCCATAAAATATAGTCAAACTTTAGGTGGAAATGTATAATGATATATATATATGAAAAACAAAAACAAGTTATTCACGTAACTTGCTATCACTTGCTATCTGGCTTGTTAGGCTGAGTTTGAAGACTTTATCGATCTGAAAAATTCACGCTTGCAAACTGATAGAAACGTTTTGCATAAACACTTGTAGTCAGTGTTTAGATCTAGTTTCTAACTCTATCCTTCACTTATGATAGCAAATTTAGCTTGAAATAAGCTGATCTGAAGGTGAGCAAATGAAAGAGATAGTTAATTCTGATTCTTTTGTCATTTACATAAACAAATTTACACTTGTTTCAGTGGTTTTGGTAAAATGCCATCTATTGAATCATATATATATATTGAAACGATAACTTTCCAAGCCCCTATCGTTTCACCATCAAACCTAATGACACTCTCATCTGTGCTAAGTTCGAACCTATTTAAATGTTAATAAATTTAAAATTCGTTCATGTCTGTATAAACAGTATTATATATTTGCGTGCGAACCAACGCTATAATTAGATAGGATTAGTAAAATTATAGCGTACTAAAGTTATTTAATATTTCTAAAAATGTTTATTATATTATTTAAGTTAAGAGTAAATTATTAATTTTGTTGTTTAATATTGTAATTTCGTATGTGGATATATAATCTGTGCTATATAGAAGAAAGACATGATTTAAAATATGTTAAAGCCAGTATCCTAAAAATACTATTAAATGTTTCTTTAAAAATTGTTAAAAGATTTCTTGTTTTAAATATATTTCAGGGAAAAGTTTCTCGAAAATATATTTAAAAGCTATATCAAAATATGTTTGTAAATTATTTTTAATAAATATGTTAAAAATGTTTTCGTTTTAAAAAAAATGTTAAAAGGTTGTTTTTAAATAGAAAGAGTTTCTATTATATGTAAGATTAAAAATAAAAGCTGGTCAAGTAATTAAAAAGATTTTTGATTGTAAACAAGTGTCATTAACGACCACACCTGGAATTCGTAAAAAGTAAAACTAGTTCAAAATTTACTAATTAAAATCTCCTTAGATAAGATTTAAGTTATTTTAAAATCTAAATTGGACAATTGTTTGCAACGAAAAATCTTAATTATAATAATAGCTTATGGAATGTTTCTAACGTAAGTTATCTAAGATCTGGATTATAAATTGAAAAATATTTAATTAAATTCCTGAGTTTAGTGAGTCTTGAGGCGGGAGATTCCGATAAGGAAAAGATATAAATACTCTGTATTTTTAAGAAGGGAGCCATATTGTTAGAGATAGACAGCCATATTGTTAGTGAGAATTGCAGCCAGTCTTCACAATTGTTAATGTTTAACATGTCCGGCTAAAAGCGGGCATCTTGTTGCTGTTACTCCGCGGGAGAACGGGGTTTCTCTCGTCGAAATGCCTAAACCACCATCATGCCGATAGAAGAGACGAGCCTAACATAATGGGAAAGATGATGCCACCCAGTCAAACTAAACCAAACCAACAGCCAAGAACTTGCAGATAAATCATACCGGTACCATTTTATTTTTCAAACCGCAGAGCTCTGTGTAATTCTAAATGTAATAATATCTATCTAAGTTAGCTAACTTTCTTTTTAAAATAATGATAAAGCTAAATGTAATCAAAACTTAAAATCCATTTAATATTTTAAATACGTCAATTACTATCAAAATTTAATGTGTTAAAGTTTAAATAATCTGACTTATTTATATTTTCCTTTCATTTAAAGTACATTATAAGTGTCTAATTTAAAGTTATATCACTGCGGTTGTGTCTATATTTCTTTGCTTATTTTATTTTAAATGCTTATTATATTTCATATGCCAATATTTCGAAACAGTGAGCACTTAATTTCATGTATATTTTAAGAAGATATTATTTGAAAATCTTCGTGTAATTTATTTATAGCATCAACTTTCTGCGCTGTTTCGAAATCCTATTTTTTTATTATTTAAATGATTTAATATGCGAAATGTGGCTCTTTTGATCAACCAGTTAAAAACTTAACCTTATAGTTTTATTTAGAATTAAATTTAGCCTTGATCATATTTATAAGTATATTTGACATTTAAATTCTTAAGTCCATAGAAATATACTTTCCCTCCTTAAATATTTATTATCTATAAGTAACTTAATAGATCGAACATGTCAAAGTACAGATGTAATAATATTCCCTTTAGTAGCATAGACATTTATTATCAGGCTACACAAGAGTTGGTCCCAATTTGATAGAGCTAATATGCTATTAACTCGTATTTCATAGTATGAAATATACCATTCTTTGCTTGGCGGATGTGATCTTATTTTATAAAAATATTCTCGTTTTGCTGCTATACGTAATATACGTATCTTAAGATGGAGCCACGGCATTGCCAGCACATCTTCTTTTATAGGGTAGAGCAGTAGCGAAGCCTGAGCCAAGGCCAGGTTAGCACGTAAGTCCCCCGCCATTCCTGAACACAAATGTTCCTTTTCACGCAGCATTGCGATCGGTTACAGGGTACCGGCGTTTGTCGTAAGAACCCTGAAGTTATTTCATCCATCCGCAGAGCGACTTTTCCTATTATTGTTTACCTGTGCCATAGCGCATTGGTAAAATCTTATGCAGCCAACTCTCCCACCTTAACATAACGCTTTCAGCATTCTGAAATTTTCTCTCGAAAGCCATGTTCGATCGATCATTACTTGAGCTGGTTTATGCGCTCGTTATTAAATTATATTGTATATTTTAGTAAATGAATTCATGATCAAAGTTCGATATAATTATGTATCTAACAGCCACCGATGTAATAGGATTTGGCTTATCGAGATTTATAGGCATAACGTAGTGATTAATTATGTATCAATTGTAAACAATTCCTAAGATGGGCACATGTTAAACTCATCTATGAAATTTAATGATTACTTATGTAAAGTGATTTTGAATTACCAAATGTTTGTACATTCTACGCTGAATGCTATTGTAAATAAGTGATATATATAGATATGAGTTGTAAATAAATATAGAATTAATTTAATGTATTTCGTTCTCTGTTTCGTTATTGATCTAATTCAATCCAATTCTAATTATTATTTATAGCCTATATATGTGAAAACTATGCATTAAGTTAAATTAAATTAGTGATATTTTAGTCAATTAAGAACCTCTCTTTTAATTATCAGAGTCTTATTGCTTCTCCGTGACCTATGTCGGCCGTGTGGAAAGAGATATACTACGTGTAATTTCAAGGTGGTCATTCATAGGGTCTTGAGTCTTGGAATCCTGGCTTACGAGTTGAAGTGTGGTCGGACTTGGGATGTCACAGTCCTAGTCTGGTCAGCTTCAGTCTCTTTTGCTTGGATTCTGAATTCTGTTACGCGAATGTACAAACTTGACTATTACAATATATATAATTTATGTGATAAAGTAAGATAAAGGATATATATATAAAGAATTATTTATATAATGAAATTAGTGAATCTATTTTGAAAGATTCTAAAAGGAGAAATTAAAACAATGAAATGAAAAAAAACTGAAGAAAGGAAGATACATAAAATTGACTATATAGTTGCTGTGTATTGATATTAATTAATGAAAAATATTTTAACAAAATAATCCTGCACACATAAGTGGGGGGTTTTAAATTCTTTTGCATCTCCTTAACATAATTTATTTCCACTATTGTCTTCTTTCACTACCAGAGCATTCATTTGCTCTTCTTTTATTTGGTCATTATTTTCAGTTGGGTTTCTTGATGATGTCTTTTTCATTTAAGGCTTTAATGCAAATCGACTGCAAATATCATTAATGTGCTGTTGCAAAATGGTACCGTTTCTAGGTATCACTTCTACCACCTAAACTATTTTGCCTTTCATCCAACATATTTAAGCCAATATCTTATCCAAACCTGGTCACCTTCTACCTAATTTGAAGTATCCACTTCTGCTGTAATATATTGTTTCTCTAACATTAACATTGACAGTCTATTTTTTTGATTTTTCAACAAACATCAATACAGCTGGAGATTTATCAGAAATTGTAGATGGTGTATGATGTTCAAAAACAGTCTTATTTTCCTGTCTCTTTCACTTTTAATTACTAGTTTTTCTGGAGTGCCAATATCATTTGCTGTATGGTATTTTCTGCCATCCTATTTGACTCTGTGTAGTATTCAGATATTAAAATATGATATATGTCACACACTTTAAGAAACTCTTCAAATCTGGAAGACCCAAATCCTGTACTGTTATCTGTCACTATAGAGTCTGGATAAGCATAATATGAAAATATTTTCAATCATTTGGAGATAATTCTTTAGAATTCGTACTCTTTAACAATTTTGTACTCCACCCACTTAGAGTGTGCATCGATGAGCATCAGGAACAAATGACCCATAAATAGTCCTACATGATCCATTTATAATCTGTTCCAAGACTTGGGAGCATTTGGCCCTTCAATAAATTTTTTAGGAGAACTTGGGAGTTTAGTTATGCAGAAATCACATTTTCTTCAATTTATTTATTTATATCTGGCTACCATACATATCCTTAAGACATCATTTTTGCTTGAATTATCCCTGGATGACCCTGATGTAATAGTTTTAGTATTTTGTCATGACTACCATAAGTATAACAATTTTATCTTCTTTAACAATACAACCTTTGCAAACAGAGAGTTTCTTTCTCTATGTCCAAAAGGATTTATACAAAATTTTCGGTCGACAGTCTAGCCAACGTTTCCTTATCCGATTCATGAGCTGTTAGAATCCTTGGTTTGCTTTTAGTAATAATTCCTAGTATCGGCTTGTGATCTGTAATTAATTTTAAAAATTGTCCATACAGATACTGGTGGAATTTTTCATAATGAAAACCATAGCTAATGCTTCTTTGCCTAATTGGCTATAATTTTTTCAGCACTGGACAATGTCCATATTGCTGTCATAATGAACTAATCAACTTTCCAATGACAGCATTTTTATTTGTTTAAATGCATTTTTGTGCTTTGCTTCCCAAATCCATTTCTTCCCTTTCCTTAACAAATTATGCAAGGGCTGGGCTAAATGCACCTTTCCCTTTAAAAAAACTTCAAAAAAGTTTGTAAGGCCAAGAAAAGCCTGAAATTCTTTGCAGCTTCTCAGAGACAGTGGCATTTGGCTCAGCTCAACATTTTCCAGATCATTTCTTTGCCATGTTGTGTAATTATGTGTTTTAAAAAATCCAAATCTCTAGCTATTCATATACATTTATCTGCAATTATGGAGACTCTTGCAGACTTGTGATAACCTTTTGTCTAGGCTCTCTTCGGAATTTGCAACAACCAAAATATCATCCAGATATGGAATCAGTCTGTTCATCTGTTAAAACAGTCTGCCCATCTTTGCTTAAAATATATTCGGAGCTAAGGTAACTCCATAAGGTAATATGTTGCAAATAAATAATCCTTTGTGCATGGTTAGCGTGAGAATTTCAGCTGTTCTCGATGAGACTGATATCCGATGAAAAGCAGCTCGCAAGTCAATTGTCACATAGTAATCAGCCTGCTCCATTTTTTTCAATATTTGGAACTGGATACTGATTTTTTTTCTTGCAGATGTTTATTTATCATGTGATGATAATCACCACCAATCATAGTTGACCATTTGGTTTCATTACAACTACAATAGGAGTGTCCCATTCAGAGCTTTCCACAAGAGTGAGCAAATCCTTTAACTCATTTTCAACCTTTGTAAGTTGAACAAATGGCACTTTTTGTGGTTTACATATGCAGGAAATTAGATCATCGTTCAATACAATTTCTAACGGAGAGATTTTAAATGGCTTTCATTTAATTTGGAAACAGATTTTGAAATTTAATTTTTATTCACACTCCACTATAATTGTCTTTACCATACAGATTTTGATTCCCAAAAAACAAACCACTTTCACCCAATTCAAGTGTATATACTGCTTATTACCACATAAATATGTACAAATTTCATTTTATTTTTAAAATTTTTACTGGCGCCCTATAATTTTAGTCCAATTTTTACTTGTATCTTTTCCTTTCAAATTGGTCTTGTTCAAATATGGAGTTTTATCACAGTTTTGTAACATCTTTGCTCTAAGATCTTAATTACGATTGTTTTAATTTATTTGTTGAGCTGGTTTTTCTTTCACAGTTTTCTGATCACTAATTTGTAACCTTTTCTTATTTTGTCAGCACATTTTCTTGGAGCTTTCCCTTCTCTCCTCAACTTCTATAAATCTTTGTTTTCCATTTACAGTCTTTAAGTATATGGCCTTGTTTCCCACAATAAAAACAAAATAATTTTATTGAAATTCTCCATTTGGGTGTGACAAGAATCTCGGCCTCAGGGTGGCCTTTGTGCATTCCATCATCAGATTTTCAATTGAATGGATGGTTGAAGAGTTGGAGTATGCAGTGGATTGAAGCCTGTCCATTAAAATATGGAGATTGGCTATCTTAATATATATCTGAACACTATTGCATATATGGGTAGAGATGATAATCTGGACCAACTGATGATTGCTGGATTAGCATGAAATACATATATTGGTGATTATTTATCTTTTTAACATATATGTGTTCAAGTGTATCAGTAATATGAGATAGAGTGGTGAGCGGTGGGTCGTGTGAAAGTAAGTGCTCATATATCTTATATATTACAAATATTGATACAGGTATATAATAAGCCTGTATTTCAGCTATTATAACTGTTTTATTAACTTCTGAAATACTAGCATCCATTTGTTCTTTCACTAAATCATAAGCTAGTCCCATTTTATAGTCATATGTTAAACTACTCACATCTAACCACTGTTGTCTCAGACAATCATCATTCACCATAATAATTCTTCTAGGGAGTCTCCATAAACACAATCTTTAGCAACCTTCCTTAAGGCTTGGTCATGCTCTCTTAGTTTCTCATCAATGAATCTGTTCCGGAAATGTAGATGAGCCACATGCTTCAATAGTTGAGGATTGAAATAATTGTTTAATCTTTTGGTTACTGTAGCATATGAATGCCTTCCTGGTTCTGATGGATCACAAAGTTGGTTTGCTAATTCAATCACCCTCTGACTAGTGTAGCACAGTAATATAGCCATTTTTATTTCGTTTGTAGTACCTTTCATTAAAAATAGTTTCTCAATTCTTTTCCTATATATAGATCATTCTTCATTTATCATCACCTGAGGTAAAACCATTTCTTGGGTTCCTTGTATGAACTGGTTTCATAAATAAATTCAATTTTTGTTTGTACAGTCTCCCCCTAAACTGACGTGCTGTGCCAAAATATTTTCTATGTGTTGATATTAATTAATGGCAACTATTTTAACAAAATAATCCAACCCAAGTAAGTTTATATGATGGAATTTCTTAGAATAACAAAATTAATTCTTAGGTATATTTATCTATTATAAATGTTTACAAATGCATTTTGGCTTAATTAACTAATAATAAGACTGGTGCAACCTGCAATTGTCTCTAGGTTCACTTTAGGATTCTACAGTGGGGAAATTCATTGGAAAAATCCTCCGTCCCAACCGCTCTATTCTATATGTGTTGAGTCTTTTGTGGGGACATTCCAAATCCCTATGCTTAATAAAAGTACATTCTTTTTCTTATTCTATTGCTTTTTGCTCCACTTGTTTTTTTCTTTTCACCTGGCAATTATGAAACATTATATATAATAAATAGAAAACTAATTTATTTCCAAAAAATATATATAAAATACAATAATAGTCAAAATATAGATGAAGATTTTTAATGATTATATATGAATAATTGAAGAGTAAAATAGTTCATACATAAAAAAATATTTGTAAAAAAAGAAAGAGTAAATAAAGGATTTGTTGTATTTTTATATTGGTCTATTTCCATCATCTAATATGCGTATTGAATGTCTTTAAAAAAATTTAACTTTATTTAAATATTCCAAATACATTCAACTGTTAGTAATAGCACATCAAACATGTTAATATATGCACAACGTTTCAAGAGGTATTATTCTCTTCTCTTCTTCGGATGTTGCTGGTCTCATCAGTGACAGTACTAGCATGGAATTCGAACCTGGAACAATAGATTCTTGGTTATTGAAATTTAAGAAAACATTCTAACCAACTAAGCCATCCTGCCAAAGGTAACAGTCGGTACAAATTTCATATACTAGAATACCATCATCACAAACCTTCAGGAAACACTAAATAAAGAATTATTTATATAATTAATGGACTGATTTTGAAAAAAAAGTGATATTAACACCCTGGAGTTAAAGAAACTGTAGAAAGAAATAAACCTGAAAATAACCATGGGTAAAGATGTATAATGGTATGTATACAATGTATATATAAATGAAAAAAATTGATTTGTGCTATATAACAAGATTTGTTAAGAAAACGAGTGTGTGGAGGATTGAATTAATGGGCTTATTTTAAAAAGCAAAGAAGAGATATTTATATATTCATTGATTTGTTAAATGTTTTTGAAAAAGGTTATAGAATATAAACACAATCTAGGAAAAAATTATTTGAAGTATATACGTAGAGAAATTTTGATTCGTATAATAAGCAATTATTATTTATATATTAGAATTAATGATGTCAATTTTGAAAGAAAAAAATGGAGCTATTTATTTACTTAATTTATTATAACACTTTTTCCCCCCTTCAGATACACTATACAATATTTGATAACATATTTAAACGTATAATTACTTTTATAATTATATATAATCCACAAAATTTATTGCATAAATGATTTTATTAAAAAAATGTATACATGTTTGTATAATTTCCTCAACCGTATAAAACGAGCTAGAAATGAATGAAAATATTTATTTAAAATTTTGAATACCACGGAATTATTTTGGATAACAATAAAGGAATCGAGTGAATGACCCCCTGTTCTACTTATATACATTTAAAATAAGCGATTATTGATACGGTATTAAAATCAAATTTTAATAAAGCTATTTAATACCATGTGGTATTGTTTAACTGCGATTATGGGCTTCTTAATATGTGTGTTAAATAATATATAAGTACTACGCTTTTATACTAAAAATAAATTAAAAGATATAAAAATATTTTCGTGAACGTTTGTGATGATGGTGTTTTAGTTGCATTTATTTATTGGACTATTTCCATCAGCTAATATAAATAAATGAATGTCTTTAGAAAAATTTAACTTTATTTAAATATCCCAAATACATTCAACTGTTAGTAATAGCACACAGATTAGTATATGCACAACATTTCGAGAGGTATTATTCTCCCCTCTTCTTCGGTATTACTGGCCTGACCAGTGACAGTACTAGCATGGGATTCGAACTCGGACCCTTAGATTCTTGAAAATTTAAAGCCGCTGCTAACATGAAAATGGTGAATAACCCCACAAGTCAATCTAGTATAACTACATAATATATGGAAACCGTAACTTTGCTCTTAGTAAAAGTGGAGAAATTAGAAGGAACCTCATAGATAAGTATATGAAATTTCTACTGGCTCAGTTGGTTAGAGCATTACCTTAAAATTCAGTATTCAAGAATCTAAAGGTCCAGGGTTGATTTACATACTAGTACTGTCAATTGTCAGGCCAGCGATGTGAAGAAGAGGGAAGAATAATACCTCTTGAAATGTTGTTCATATGCTAATGTACATCTATTATTAACAGTTTAATATATTTGGAATATTTAAATAAAATATTTTTTTTCTAAAGACATTCAATACTTAGATTAGATGTTGAAAATAGTCCAATATATATAAATACAGATTGCACAGGAAGTTATGCGAAGTTTGAGCCCTCTAGTGGCAGATTGAATATCTGATTGTGAATATTTTTTAGCTGATGACAATTTATGGAACTTTAATGTTTGACACTTTAAAACTGTATACATCATCCACCCAAAAAAATTATCACATAAATTGTTGTGATGTTTTAGTACTAATTGCTGAAGTAAATTGTGTTAAAATTGTAGCAAAATGATTACTGATGATTAGGCATTATAATTTGGTTATGGTACTTTACCATCTAGCAACTCCATTCTGTAGACTAGGACTGATATAATGCTGCTCTGTGTTATTCTAAACTGTACAATATAGCAATTGCAGTGCTAGTCTGGATTTGTTCCAGATTTGATTGGCTGTTTATCTTAAAATACTGAATCAAATATGCCTTGCAGAATTTACATACAGGATTGATAACTTCCTGCTTATTAATACATATATTATGTTTCTGCCTAAAAGCAGGTAAAACTAGGCAAGAGAAAACATCTTAGTTCAACTGTTCTCAACCTGTGGGTCATGACCTCTTTGAGGGTCGAACAACTCTTTCAGAGGGGTTGCCTAAAACCATTGGAAAACATATTTATGAAGTAACAACAAAAATAATTTTAAGGTTGGGAGTCACCACATCATAAGGAACTGTAGTAAAGGGTCATCACATTAGGAAAATTGAAACCACTGCTTTAGTTTGTCATTTCTTTTTTGCCATCTTAACATAATTTATTCCAGAACTTCCATATTAGAACATATATCATAAACTATTATGAGTGCTTGACATATTATGATTTTTTTTACCAGTTTGTATTTTAGATATAATTATAGTATACAATACACCATTCTATATAGTCATATAAATTTCATTATTTTGCAGTCCCGATAAAAACTTCTGAATAGTCAAAACTATAAGAAAAGAAAATTATTTGTAAAAACAATAGTTTGCTTTGAATAAAATGTAAATGAAAGAAGTTATCATATTTGTCTTTTGTATTGATGTGATTGGTGTCATATTTCTATGAACTGAATATTGAGCTCAACTGTAGATGAATTTAAAGTAGAAAAGGGTATTGTAAACACCCAATGAGCTCTACCTAAACTAATATAAATATGTTTATATTGATTTCAGAATACCTTACAGTTGCACTAAAATCACATTAATATGTAGACTTAACATTTTGCATTGCACATGTCAACAAATTAAATGGTTTAATATGATCCAAGCCAAATATCAGGGGGTCCATTTTGTACCTTTTCATTTATTGAAGGGTTTGCATTAATTTATATTTACCTCACTTAGGATATATAGTAACTTCTGCTTTCATTTTTAGAAACTGTAATTAAAGCTCTTATATCACATGACTGCCATCTCTTATGCTTGTGTATAACTGTTGTTAAAACAGGAAAAACTCACTATATGTATTGTCACACACAGCAAGCTAGAGTAATCAATGGATAAGGCTTGTGCATAAAATCCCCATCTAGTGCCTACTTACCCAACATCCTCAGACTAGTTTCTGGCTTGTGGCCTTCGTCAGTGAGGAGCTTTGGATCGAAGAGCACTGCACCTGACCAAGGCCACAAGCCAGAAACTAGTCTGAGGATGTTGGGTGAATAGGCACTAGATGGGGATTTTAGGCACAAGCCTTCTGGCATCCATTGATTACTCTAGCTTGCTGTGTGTGGCAATATGTATAGTGAGTTTTTCCTATTTTAAAGCTCATATTTCAAAGATATGGTTATAGGTATTGAAACAGACATGTCAATATTGTTGTAAGTATTGAGAAAAATACTGTAAATGGTTTCTATTGTGCATTTGCATCTAGTTATGATTTTTTTTTCAATTATGCCAACCCAAATTTTTAACGTCTCTAATATCATATACTTTTGCACTGTATTTATTTTATATACTACACACAAAGTTACCTTACAAATGTCATATTTTTAAAAAATAATTACCAATTAATAAATATATAAGTAATTACTAACTAAAGTATGTTCTCTTATTCTTCTCTTTCACTTTCTTTGCATATCTTCATATAATCATATATATATATTGCTTATAACACTTCTTTCATATACACTTCAATGCAAACAAATTTTCTTAAAAACTTCTTTATTTTCCTTACAGTTTCGACTGTCCAGCAGTCTTCATCAGAGCTCTAATCTTCTTCTCTGCTTTTAGTAAGGAAAATAAGAAAGTTTTAAGAAAACTTGTTTGCATTGAAGTGTATATGAAAGAAGTGTTATAAGCAATGTATATATAATTACTAACTGGGTTTTTTTATGTCAAAATCTATTTCTTTTACTCTTACATATAAATTTAAAATGTATTGCCCATCAAAAATATCAACTCCTTTTTACGAATATGCAGTACATCACTTCCTCTCATAACTCCAATCTTATATTTCTAAAAACTACAATCGACACTTTTACAATTCAAATGTATGGCTCAAGACTAAAAAACAGCAATTAGTAATGTCTTTAGTAAAGAAAAATTACTAAAAATAAGTGTATGCTAGATATACAGTATTTGTAAGATAAATTATGTAAACTAATGTATACATACCTATATGAAATATTTGAATTTATTGTTTTATAGAAGTTGGTATTAGAATAACTAAATACATCTTCTAGCTTTAACATTCAACATTAAGCATAGTGTGGATGTGTTTATTATATCTATAAAGATATTACATATGGACAGAGCAAGGTGAATAACTCCATATGTATAAATTTAAAAAATCAGACATATTAATCTTTAATTGAGGTTTAAAATTTATATCTGTGCTAGAGATAATCTCTAGTTTCGAAAATGATTAGTAATAATCATTAGTGTATTTATCTTAAATGGATGGCATCAAAGTTGTGAGTGGAGGGAGTTTGACAATGGTAAATGAAAATGTAACAATTTACTCTAGATAAATACTTTGCATATAATAGAGATATATATGAGAGATAGTGACCTGGGCCAACTGATGAGTGCTAGTTCAGCATTAAATGCATCTTGGGTGTCATTTGTCTTTTATATCTTTATTTATATGAATTTGAAAAGAATGGGGAAGTGTGGAGGCATTTATTACATCTATAAGAGAACAGACTGTTTTTTATTAAAACTTTAGAGAGTTACTTTTCATAGTTATATGTATTATCGAATGCTAAAGATAGAAGGTCAAACGTTTCATATCTATCCACAACTGTAATTATTTCAATTACTTGTTAATAAATACAGTTACTTTTAAACTAAATATAAGATAGTGGAATCAACTTTCTTTATCAAAGACTTATTTTTGCCAAAATGTCTGTCAGAATTAAACAACTTCTTATACTTGCAATCTTATACCTTTAAAAAAAATGTTTTTTTAACAAATGCAAATACAAATTTGATGGTGAATTAAATTATGTGACTGAAAGCTCTTCTCTTTAAGATGTGAAATTGCACAAATAAATAATCATTTCATTCTAACAAGCACTTGGCAAAGAGAATGGGTTGGCACTATAAAAATAATTATCAAATAGTTTTATTGGTTGAGAGTTCATAAAAAGAGAAGTCTGGAAATGCCAATCTTCATATCAAGCCAAAGATCTTACACTCTGATACTGTACCACTGCAATAAACTCTGCAGAGCACTGGTACTGGTACAATATATATATATATATATATATATATATATATATATATATTAAAAGGTGTAAAGGTTGCCTTGACAGCAGTGAGAAATATTGATTACTATATTTACTGTGAATGTTTAAGTGGTTACTGGTTGGTACCTATATATATATGTATATATATAATGTAAAATAAGGGATTGATTTCCTTAATTTCTATTATTTACATCATAATAAAATCATGGATTTTTTTTTCTAATTAAACTTAGGACGTAAGAGCTATTATGGATTATTAGAGAAACTTATTTAGCTTAAGAACTATCAATTAGAATTTGATAGTTTCCAATCAACATTAAAGGTTAAATTATCTCTAGTTATTTACATGAATATAGTACTTTAATTTTCATTATATATATAAATACTACCTAATGCTATATTAGTAATGATAAATTCAATAGAAAATCTTATAATATTAGAATACTAGCTAAAAAAAAAAAAAAAAAATTTATACTAAAATTGTCCCATGTAAATAAACAAACAAAAATATTAAAATTTGTAAATTTAAGAATATTTTACAATAAGGCTGGAGCCATTTTTCCATCTCAGAGAATCACGTGATCATATTTATTAAAAACATTTTTTTCACTTATATTGAAAGGTCATACATTTTATTCTTATCTCATTAGTCTTTGTGAATTTGTTTACAGTATTTAAAATGTTTTCTAAGTGTAGTGCTAAAAGTTTTATGAATTTTAGCAATGATTGTAAAATTGGTAGAGTGTAGAACATCAAAACAGCTACAGAGGGTATAGACTACTGAAAATTAGGCTGCTACTCAAAAGAAAAAAGTTTTTGAAAAAAAGAACATTGTCAAAGCATATTTAATTGATTGAAAGTTAGAATTTTGCTATTCATTTTATTTTTTAAAAAATTAAATACTAGGTTGGCAGTGATTTTTTTATTTTTCGAGAGAATCTGAATGAATGCCCCCACAGTAAATATTTATGTAAATGTTCTCCTTCAATTTATGCCCCCACAGTAAATATTTATGTAAATGTTCTCCTTCAATTTATAAGTAATTACTACATTTTTTTAAAATATTGTTTTAATATGTGTGTGTGTGTGTGTGTACTATTAATATCATTTACATAAACATTCATTCTGCTTTATCAGGCAAATAATGCTTCAGAGCTGCAGGAAATGTAGGAGTTATCCGATGAAAGTAGGAAAGTAGGACTAAAGATAACTGTTAAAAAAAACTTAAGTAATGTTGAATCAATTTGCTCAAAATATGAAAAATAAAGATTGATTATGATGAATTAGAAAAAGTTAACAGTTACAAATACCTTGGTCGGATTATTAATACAGATGGCAACATAATGGAGGAAATTAATCATAGAATTAAACTTGAGTGGAGTGCCTTTGGTAGAAATAACTTGATACTAAAAGGAAATATGTGTATGTGTTTGAAAAGGAAGTTTTTTTAACAAATGTGTTTTACCAGTTCTTATTTATGGGTCTGAAACTTGGACACTTAATAGAAGAGCAATACAGAGACTTCAGACCACTGAAAGAAGTATGAAGAGATGCATGTTGGGAGTAACAAAAAGAGATCAAAAACGCAATGTATGGGTAAGAGAACAAACAGGTGTTACTGACCTCATTAAAAAAATTAAAAGTTTGAAGTGGAGTTGGGCTGGACATATTGCTAAAAAATGGGATAATAGATGGACAATTGAAATCTTAAACTGAATTCCAAGAGATTGTAAAAGACCCAGAAAGAGACCACATGTGAAATGGATGAATGAAATAAGAAAGTGTGCAGGGGTGATGTGGAGAAGAGGAGCCAAAGATCTGAGAAGATGGACTGAACTTGGAGAGACCATCCTGTAGTGGATTGATAATGGTTGATAATGATGATGATGATGACTATGTAATATTCAATTTTATTTACTAGCACAGAGATCATATTTAATTTAAACAGAAAGGATATGCACCCTACCACATGTGCTGTACTGTTTTTATAATAACCCAATGATGTCTTGTTGAGTACTAAGGATACTCTCAGACTAAAACACAAGATAAAGACTTTGGCCTATATAAATAGAATCTAGCTTTAAAGATAAAATGGAAGCTCTTAGTTTGAGAGTATCCTCAGTACTCAGCAAGACAACATGGAGTTATTATAAAAACAATACAGTGTATGTGTTAAGATTAAAATCCTTTCTGTTTAAATTATATGCATACTATGTATATATGTAAATAAATAATTTAGCATTGTATATAATTGTAATCTTGTGGAAGGAAATTAACCTTCACACATGTGCTATTGGGTTAAATTTGCATGCACTCTCACCCACCAATAAGTATTTTACAAGCATAAGTGTAACATGTACTATTCTTATATAAACTAACCCTTATAAACTATACTTAAATCAGGATTTGAACTTATTATGATCCCAATGTTTCAATTGATTCATTATTTGTATAAATTTAGTTTATCAATTGAAACATTAGGCATGGTAAGTATTGGTTGGCTTAAATAAGAATAAGCTCAAGCGTAGTTGTTACCTTTTGCTTTTAAAACACTTATTGATGGGTAAGTGCATGCAAATTTAATCCAATAGCACATATGTGAAGATTAATTCCCTTCCTCAAGATTACAAACTAATATAATTCAAAAGCACAGGTAGTTAAAAATGAGAATCTTTCTCTTGTCTGTCATATATAAACTAAATTTGTACAAATAATTTGTCAATTGAAATATCAGATTCATAAGTTCAAGCCCTTATTTAAGCATAATCAATAAGGGTTGGTTTATATAAAAATTAACTCTAAGCATAAGTATTACATTTATGCTTTTAAAACACTTACTGACTGGTGATTGCATGTAAATTTAATTTAATAGCAAGATAGCATACTATATATAAAAAAGCATTTGTGTTTTATATATACATGTGTGTGCTGTTGAAAAGCACGCAAATTTTCAGTTTAGTAAACAATAGATAATCTATTGTATGTGATATACATTGACATGAAGTGAGAGGTTTCCATTCCAATGCATATTGTTGAAATAAAGACATTTGAAAAAGTAAAGTGTCTTTACTCTTATATTTTAATCATGTGTGTTGGAAAAGAAGTTTTAAATATATCTAGAAATGATAATACCCATGAACAAAAATAGATAAAGTTGTACTGACATTATTATGTAGTTATGTTCAATAAAAAAAAAACAGATACAATAATCTTTAACTGATTTTAAAGTTTACATCTGGGTTAAAAATGACGTGATAATCTCCAGATTAATAAATGATTAGCAATAATCATTCATATATGTTTCTAAAGTGGATGGTATTAAAGATGTGACTTCGGGAAGTCTGGCACATCCAGATCAAATCGTATTAATTTAATATATATTATTATGGATTATTTAATGAATTGAATGCGAGAGAGTATTAACAGAATAATGAGTGAATAACTAAAAGAAATCTGTACCTCAGCGCACTCTAGTGTGCCAAATATATAACAGAAAAAAATGATGACTGGTGAAATAGAAATGCTTACTAAGGTTAACTATTGCTTATACATATGGTTTAAAAGTTATTGCCTATGGAGGACACTTATAACTGTATATGTGCACACGCCTTGAATTCAATAAAATAACTCACTATTATTCATATGGCTAAGCATTTTATAATAAATAAATACTTTAAAGGTTTTTTATATACTCTAAGGTCCTCTATCACTATGAATTTATAACAAATACTGTGCATATCAACATTATTTAAATGTGAGTATCCAAATATGTGTCATCAATCAACTCTATTACGTGTGTGGACTTGTAAAATAATCCCTTATAATGCCACAGAGTCTTTATAGTGGTGATGATGATTATAAATGGATGCCATTATACAATTCTCAGAAAGAATCATATAGAGCTCGCGCACAAACATAATTCATTATTATTCGAGGAATCGTAGCTTCATACTTGACACAAGATTAAAAAGATGTATAAACAATTTATATATGCAAGATATGTGGATTAAAATAGATGTGTGAGATTAGAGACAGACAAACTTAATCAAGTATGTAACAAGTGTATTGAATAAGTAAAATAATAAAATAAAAATTAATAAAAAGTTACTGGTGATCATATATGTGCATAAATCTAATACTGCGCTAATATAATAGATAAAATAGTCCATGTTGATATTGTTTTAAAGAATACTAACTAAATTTTTACAGATATAAATATTTAGGGAAAGAAAATGCAATAATAATTCACAATGGGCGTTGCTGATCATAATGTTTGGGAGAGCTTATTTGAATATTATATATTCGGAAACATAATAGCAATTTAAACTGTCTGAATTCCTTACTACTTCTACAAAATTTCAGGTGCATATATATAAATAAATTACGTCACTCCAGGAAATGCTTAAAATAACTCCTTGAAACAAATCGTTAATAATAAATATTTATTTTGCTATGAAAGAAACACCCTATACATATGTAAAAAGAACTAGACCATAGATTATTGCATGATTGAAGCATTCTAAGTTGCTGGGGAAAAAAAACATTAATAAGGACCGTTAAGATTAATTACATCTTTTTAAATATCATATACAACATGTTCACAATATTTTTTATGTTAAGCCAATTTTTATATTTTCTTGGCCTTCTTGTCTTTTAGGCAATGTTAATTGTATTGAGAAAAAATTCAATATAGAGTTTTCTACGATCCAATTTAATTTTTCTATATGAAGAGTTTAAATAATATACTTCATACACATGCTATGTTATTTATAATGACAGTTGGTATATAAATATAACTAAGTGCTTTTTGTTTATAGAGTAACAAGCATTCACCAACTATCCACATTATCTCATACAACCATATATATATATATATATATAACCATACACATGTAGAAAAGATAAATAATCACCAATATTTGAATTTCATGCTAAACCAGCATTCATCAGTTGGTCCAGATTATCATCTCTCGCACATATATATAATCAGTGCTCAGTTTATATTAAGATAGAAAATCCACACCCTTTAATGTACAGGCTTCAATCTACTCCAACGTTTAAGCCATCCATATTATTGAACATCTGATAATGGAAAGCTCAAATCTCCAGGTTTGTGAAGAGTGTCTGGTTTTCAAATATTTACATATTAAGCTTGTATCCTGCCCATCCTCTTCTATGTATTTAAATGGATACGGTCCTATACATGATGGGTCAGAATGACTTCAGGTCAACATTGGTGTGGTAATAAGGTTGGCATCAGCATGGAATTTGGGCTTTCCATCATCAGATTTTCAATTATAAGGATGGCTGAAACGTTGGAGGTTGGAATAGATTGAAGCCTGTCCATTAAAGTGTGAGGATTTTCTATCTTAATATAAACTGAGCACTGATTATATATATATGTGTGTGTGTGTGCGCGCGCGCGTGTGTGTGTGGGAGATGATAATCTGAACCAACTGATAAATGTTGGTTTAGCATGAAATACATATATTGGTGATTATTTATCTTTTTTCATGTGTATGGTTATATATATTAGTTGTATGAAATAGTGTGAATAGTTGGTAGGTACTTGAAAGTCTGAGTTCAAATCCCCTATATTTACAATTAAGCTCCAGGTTTGTGAAAAGTGCCTGGTTTTCAAATATATTTTATTTTAACACAAGTCAAAGCAAGCCAGAGTAATCAATGGATGCAGGAAGACTTATGCATAAAATTCCTATCTAGTGCTTACTTATCAAATATCGCTATACTAGTTGCTAGCTTGTGGTTTTCATCAATGATGAGCTTTGTATCTGAGACCAGCTTGATCTTAGGATCTAATGCACCCTCTGGCAGTTACCTTTTACCATTTTTAATCAACTATCCAAAATAAAACCACTATATGGTTTTCAATTCAAGCTCATGTGCTTATATAGTTTTATAGATCTGAATTCAGTTCAGCATCTATACATTTTGGTGTCTTTGTCTCTTTTAATAACCAGAGTTGCACTAATCCTTCTGCATAGGCTTGGTATTAAACCATTAAACATCACATGATCACCATTCTTTATGCTTAGACAAGCTCCTCATTGATGAAAACTACAAACTAGAAACTATTCTGTGGATATTGGATGAATAGGCATTTAAATGGAGAATTTATGCACAAAACTTCCTTTGTCCATTGATTACTCTGGCTTGCACTAGGTGGCGCTATTGTATGGAGAGTTTTGCCTTTGTGTTAATAGCTTTTGTAAGCATAAAGAATGGTGATCATGTAATATTTTATTTTCTTGCACAGTGTGTGCATGTATATATCAAACACATTATTTTATAGGAAATAATTTGGTGGCTTCATTGTGGGGACAGGCACTGGCTAAACTATAACTTTTTGTCTTATGATTGGTAGATACATATTCTACCTCCTGACAAACATTTAATAATCTTTTTAAAGGTTGTTTTGCTTTTGCTTTTAAACTGTTAACAGGTCCATAATGATAATTTCTATTAGTTTCCCTGGTTGCAGTTTCTGTTAATATTCAACTTCTGATTTCAATATAAAATCTTCATTTTATACTAAAACTCAATAAATTGGACTTGATTTCTTTCAAATTTAAGTCAAATCAAAACACATTTAAAAAATCTTATTTGAAATTTAAAAACATTGAAAAAATAAGTTAGTAATGACAATAAAAGATGTTTTTATACTTGAATAATAGACAGGAAAATAGTTTAAGTAAGCCATTCCAGAAAATCAATGAAATTTTATTTGATTAAAATTTAATTTTAAAATGCAAATGAATAAATGTTAATCTTTAATAAATTTATAAAATTCTACTTTAAACCATTAAACATTAAATGAACATCATTTCTACTCAAGCTGTTAAAACCGTAACAGTAGCGCCACTCAGTGCAAGCCATAGTAATCAATGAATGCAAGAAGGTTTATGCATAAAATCTCTATCTAGTGGCTCTTGATCCAATATTCCCAGATGGTGACTATGGTAATTAAAGAACCAAAGACACCTAAATATATGAATACTGAACTGAGTTCAGATCTGTATGACAATACAAGCAAATGAGCTTAGACTGAAAAACATTATTGTGTTTTTATTTTATTTTATTTTATTTTTCTCAGTGATAAAAGTTTATTCATCAAAAAAAAGGTACAAATACAGTTAAATAAAAGGTTTACAAAGAATAGTAAAAATGAGATTCAGGAGCAACATGGTGAAAGGGGAAGAATACATATAAAAAGGGAAAGGGATGTGGAAAGAATGTGAATTAACTGTTAAAGATAAATGAATATTACAATTAGGAATTATTTATAAAGTATAGAACTCATAACTTCATAGTTAACTAAAAAGGTAAAATGTGACTGTTGGAAGGTTGCAATATATCCTAAGATCTAAGTGCAGTGCTTTCAGATCAAGAGCTTCTCATTGATGAAAGCCATAAGTTAGAAACTGATCTGGGGATATTGGATGAATAGGCACTAGATAGGGATTTTACATATTGCATCTATTAATTACTGTGTCTTACACTGGGTAAGTTTGTTACTGTTTTAAATTCTGCTTTAAAATGTTAAAATTGCTTTATAATTTTTAGAATATCTCAAAGTATTCTAATACAGTGTAGTAAAGATAGGTAATGGTATTGCACAAGTATGGTTATCTTTAGCAGCTATAGTTTTCTTTATTAAAATTGTAATCACATTTACTATTTTTAAAATAAAACATATATGAATAAAATCAAACTTTATACATGTATTCTTTTGGTTTAAAATAATTATTCCACAAGTACTGTGTAAAAATAATCAGAAATATTTAATAAACTACACAAAATTCATATTTTTATTATTCCAAAAATGTTCTCAAAGTAATCTTGCAATAGTCATGGAAACCAGACTACAAAGAATGAAAACCATTATGGACTAGAAGTGGGATATCATATATGGAGATACAACTTGATCTTTCCCAAATTGCATAGAAACTACTGACCTCTCCAAATTTCATTTTAAATTAATAAATCAATAGCCTTTGACAAAATAGCTCAGTTTGTTAGAGCATTTGCCTTATTCAAGAATCTAAAGGTGCGAGTTTGTCTCTCATGCTAATACCGTCACTGCTCAGGTTAGCAACACATAAAGAATAGGGGAGAATAATACTACTCAAATGTTTGTGTCAATACAAACCTATGTTGTCTATTTGTGTGTTATTACTAACAAGTTGCTTGTACTTGAGAAGTTTAAATAAAGTTTAAATTTTTCTATACATTCAACATTTTCATATATTTAATGGTAGTAGTCCAATGTATATCACATCAATAGTCGTAGTAGTCCAACATATTATCACATCAATAGTCTCCAGTCCACAATTGAAGCATTTACAAAAAACCTACAGAAATATTGCTATAGATAGCTGTACAAAAGCAATCTAAAGGGATAGAACTATCATGCCATATCTGAAGTAAGCAGCCACATTAGCTATCAGATCTGTTAATAAAATTTTATCAGTAATTACCAATCATAATGCACTAAATAATCTCTACTACCTAAATCAGTATACTTCAAAGCTCAATTGGTATTAAAAAACGCCCTCTAGTATCAAAATAATCTACATTAGAACCAAGAAGGAATCTCTTTTCATTTTCTATCAAAGCTATATTGATGTAAATTAGGTGATGTTGCAATGTAGGTTATTTAGGTAGTTAACCCTTTGAAGTTTATTTATTCCTATATGTGCGTGTGTAAATGGCATAGCATTTTTGCCTGACAACTCCATTTTTTAAATAAAGTTAATTCCGAAGTTGTGGTGTCCCAGAGTATTGTGACCAATCAGACTGATTCTGCAGGCTGAAAGAAAACAATAATAAATTGTTCGAGCTATGAAAAATTTTGTAAATCAAACTGATCAAATGAATAATCTGCATTTAAGTGACATCATATCTTAAATATTAAAAGAAGTTTTAAAAGGCATCAATTAATATATGTTACCCTTTATACTAAACTGTCCTATGAATTTTAATGTTCTTGTAGAAGGATAATCTTGAGAGCCAAAGACCCTTAAATTGAAGCTCAATCTATCATTCAGTATTTGAACTTTGGCCTTTCAATTATATACCTAAAGTATTTGACAAAGTGTTTAAAACTTTGTACATTATAATGTGGATTTAGGATATTGCAAGATATCAATCTCTATATTTAAATATGATCTCTAATCAAGAATAAAAGGATCAAGAAGATACTTATAAGTAATATATGTTACTTTCAAATCAATGCAATCAGATTCTATTGGCTGTTTATTTAAAATCTCCTCATCCATTATTCTTCACAGCCTCGTCACATTTCACATCCTCGTCACATACATTATTAATCTTTGGGGGGAGAGACTGTGCAGGATATTTATAAATATTAACATTGATAAGAATATATGAAAAAATAATTCCAACTCCTTATAGCAGTTTTGCAAAAATACTTGTGTGTTAAATAGGAGAAGCAAATAGAATAAAAACATATAAAGATTTCTTAAGCAATCTATATTTTGAAGATGGTTTGATTGATTTTCATTTTCAAACCTTCCATAATTACAAGCGCTATCAAATGAAAGCATAAAATTAAAACTAAAATAATTTTTTTCCCCAAACAATAATAATCAGTGTTCCACGGATTTGCCAAAAAGAAAAAGAAAGTTTGGTGAATTATACGAAATTGTCACTTATAAGAATTTAACTAATTATTAATATAAGAAAAAACTTAATGTAAGAAGATAATACCATAGAATTAAAATTGAATAAAATGTTATCAATAGAAATAACCTAATAGTAAACAAAAGGATCAGCAATAATCAATATAGAACTTACAGATCAAACCCAAGGTATGCCAAGATTTATTGTGGGTTATTAGGACAAATCAAAGTAAAGTAGCTGTATATATGAAAACCAATAGATATAACTACATTATGATAAAATAGAAATCGGCTGAATGTCTTGATAAAAAAAATGATAATAAATAAACAACTAAACATCACATGATCACCATTTCTTATGCTTGCTCATAACTGTTATTAAAACAGGCAAAAACTCTTCATATAGTAGTGCCATTCAGTGTAAGCCAGAATAATCAATGGATGCCAGAAGGCTTGTGCATAAAGTTCCTATCTAGATCCTAAGATCTAGGTGCAGTGCTATCAGATCAAGGGCTCCTCATTGATGAAAGCCACAAGCTAGAAACTAGACTGAGGATATTGGATGAGTAGGCACTAGATAGGAATTTTATGCACAAACCTTCTGGCATTCAATGATTACTCTGGCTTGCACTGAGTGGCACTACCATATGGAGAGTTTTTCCTGTTTTAATAAATAAACAATTGAAATCCTAAATTTGATCTAAAAGATTTTAAATAATAACATATCAGTAGAAGAGAAAAGAAGGTTATAAAAAGAGAGATTCACCAGTAATGATAATGATTTAAAGTAGTCTATAGAAGCTATAGAAGTTTAAAAAATAATAATTTATAAAAAAAATTCCGTTAATAAAGTAGTTGCAGCAAAATAATTAAAATAAAAAATAATTAATAAAAAATAATACAGCTTAATAAGAAATAATAAGTCAAAAATCATGATTGAAGCATTGCCATCTAACAGGCTATTTTATTGTCTGGTAGTAAAGATTTGAGCTGAGGATTTGAGATTTTTTCCATTCTTATTTAATCTCTAGCCAAAAATAGTTAAAGGACCCAATTTTGGATGATTATTTATAAAAGTTTGAACTAAAGATTGGAGCTGTTTGCCACCTTTTTTTCCCCTCAAGGTAAGAATAGCTAAACACTCATTTACCAACCAGTACTAGATGGTTACTGGTATGGTTTGAGTCGTTTGCCATCCTTGTGGCACTTTTGTGCTAAGGATATCTAGATATCCATTTATTCATGAGTATTGAAAGATTATTTGGGATAGACCATAGATTTTCATTCTTGTTTTAATTTCTAGCTAAGAATTATTAGAAATCGCAACTAAAGACCTATTAACCAATCATTACTAAATCATATCTAGGTAGATTGTAGCCATGGAAATCTGATATATCTGTTGTTCCAGAAGGCTTTTCAAAGGAAGATCATGTACAATCGTATTTAAAATATTTGTCAAATCAGAAGTTATTTTTTTACATTCAGTGAGACAGTATTTCAAAAAGACAAAACAGTATAAAATAACCGGTCAAAAATACAGAATACATAACTTTTTTATTAAATGAAGGATCAATAAATAAAAAAAAACCATTATGGTTTTATTGCTCGGGAATTCATAAGTTCGAACCCCAGAATTGAGATCTTGGGACCTTGCGATACCAAGCCCAACGCTCTACTAACTGCTAAACCGGTCACGGCTCTATTAACTATGCCAAACTGCAGGCAATGTTTAATATTAATTACAAGTGTTAGTTTCGTTTCTTTTCTTTTTTTCATATTTTATTTTACTATAATAATAAAAACAAATAATAAAGAATAATCCAAAATATTGTGAAAACAAAACAGTTTCATTAATCAATAGCTATTATTAAGTTTTATTCAAAGAATAACATTTATTCATTTAAAGCAATTTGTTAAAATTAATTGACTATTCTCAAGTTTTCATATGAATAGAAAATATTCTTTTGATGCCTTTGAATGATGCGTAAAGATAAAAAGATGTAAATGGTTAACTTCTGATAGTAAAATTAATGAGCCCAAGAGAATGCGAAATATTTATTTAGGCGTCAAAGTATAACAACTAGGTTAGTATGTTAGTAAATAAATGTTATCATTATTAAAAAGCTATAAAAACTAAGTTAGTATTATCAAGAGCAAAAATATTGATTTCTTTTCCCCCCAATTAGAAGCCTAATGTAAGTTTACAATTTTATTTTTTTTCTTTCAAAGTTAAATTGCAACATTGATTATATATAAATCCTAAACAATCTAATATGTGCGTGCCTTATAAATGTAATTAAACAAAAACGTATTTATAAATTAATATAGCGGAAAAGGTTATTATAGATGTAGAAAAATCAAGTTTGTTGGCCGAGAGGTCAGCGCAGCCGCTTTGCAAGCAAGTAGTTGGTTGCAGACGGTTGTTGCAGGTTCGCCTCCCGGCCGATGCTATGACATATGGAAAAAATCATTTAGTGGATACGAGTATTAAATCATAAAAGGCATATAAATACTGCCTCTTATGTCTTGGCTACTAGAGTGGCTTTTCTTTCTGTATTAATATATATATATGTTTATCTACTTTATAGCCTAAGTCTAATTTAATGACATGCAGAATTAATTAAAAATAATCTTTAATAGATTAAATTGACCAGTTGTATTATTTATTCACCCTTCACCATGCATAAATATATTAATATTCCATGGCAATCATTCAGCTTACTATCTACAAATTATATAATATTCCATCCATTGTTAAATGATGAAAAAGTCTATCAATTTTTGCAAGACCAGAGTGGAGGTCAATCCAACATCAAACATCGCTGCTTATGGAGATCTTCCATATATAACCTGAACAAACTAATCAATTTTTTTAATCAATGTAGCCGCAAATAAAATATATTATCTGCAAATAGCACTTTGAAAAGTTTATATTGTTTCAATATATTATATTATTTGCAATGTTAATAATCGATTTATTATATAATCTCAAATCCCCTATATTTACAATTAAGCTCCAGGTATTTAAAGAATGCCTGTATTTCAAATATTACACATTAAGCCTGTTTCCAGCCGATTCCTCAGCTATGTATTTAAGTGGATACGGTTCTATACATGAGGGGTCAGAGTGACTTGAGGTCAACATGGGATTAACAATAATATTGTCATAAACGTGGGATTTGGGCATTCCATCATCAGATTTTCAATGGTATGGATGGCTGAAGAGTTGGAGAGTGGAGTAGATTGAAGCCTGTCCATTAAAATATGAAGATTTGTTATCTTAATATAAACTGAACACTGGTTATATATGTGTGTGAAAAGTGATGATCTGAACCAAGTGATGAGAGCTGTTTTAGCACAAAATACATATATTGATGATTATTTATCTTTTCTACATGTGTGGTCATGTGTATCAGCAGTATGAGATATTGTGGATAGTTGAAGGGTGCTTGAAAGGCTGTGTTCAAATCCTCTATATTTATATATTTCATAGATGTATTTAGGCTGTCACATTATGGTATTTTTTTTATTGCTAAATTTATTTATTATTTGATTAGTTGGTCACGTGAACATGCAGACAGAATCTTTAAAATGAGCAAAAATAAAGTCCACTCTCATACATTATTTCACTCAAATACTGAAGTAAAAAAAAATTGTTTAATCAACTGAGTTGGGCAATGGTGCCTAGCCTGTCATTTTATTGCTCAAATGGCATATGACCTCCAAAGAATAAATTATATGATTTTTTTTATTCATCTTAAAATTTAAATATTTCCTTAACATGTATTTCTTCCAAGCGCTTAGTATTGGTTGTTGCATTATGGGAAATATTGATTCTATTTTCTTTCAGTCATTATATATCAACATATCTTATAATTTGTGATCTTTAACTAGAATTTTATCAATATGAAATCTGACTTCCATATGAAAAGTATCAGTTTTACATACTAGGATATGTTACTTGTGGAATGGTCCATGAAAAGGCTCTCACCCATTCATTCTAAATTAAATCAAGATTTTTTTTTTGTATGATCAACCAAAAACCTCAAATCAAATAATTATGCCATAAAAAGTAGAATTCTTATGATGTTTTAACCAAATTTCTTTTTCCAGATCCAACAATAAAGCCAGATGAATTTGATCTTCCTAGACACATCCTGAATCTTAACAACAGACTCAGCATCATCCATGAGTCATCATCTTCATCTATTTTATAAATGGAATTTATAATCTACTGGTCTATGTAAATGTATGCAGATATGAACTATGAACCATATAGTCATTCATGAGACTAGAGATTATCCACTTAATGAATAATATTTCTATAGTGTAATTTTCACTATTCCTCTCACATGCAAGATAGGAACTAACTTCTATCCACATTTAACACCTTATGGAGGAGTGTAATTATAAACATATGCCCAAAAACAAGAGAAAACGATGTATGATTCCCAAAATATACATTCCATGCTAAACCAGCACTTATCAATTGACCCAGATCACAATCTCTTACACATATCTTTATCAATGTTCGGTATTTATAAAGATAGCCAATTACTGCAGTTTAATTAATAAGTGTCAAACTTACAGCCCTCACAGTTTTGACACAAACCCCTTAATGAAAGCATATTAATAATTTTTATTGGTCATTGATTAGACTGGAGATTTTCCAATAAATGAGTAATATTTTTGTAGTGTATTAATAAATCAAAATAATGGGCTGATGGTAATCACTATGGCGAATTCTCTCGTAAAACCCATTCTTTACCAGGGTAACAGTTCATATAGTTTTTTGTAGTGTTATTTAAGATCACGTATACTAATTTATTTTACCTGTATCATTCACCAATACTGTTAGTAGAAAACATGGTATAATTTGTTACATATTTCACTGTATGTATTTAAAAATAAATTAAATAAAATTATTATTCTTATTCACATGACCACCATTTTTTATGCTTACAAAAGCTGTACATGAGACAAAACTTCCATACAGTAGCGCCACTCAGTGCAAGCCAGAATAATCAATGGATGCTTAAAAACATTATTGTGTTTTCATTTTGGACTCAAAGCTTTATAATTAGTTTAAAAAATTAAAAGGTGACTGCTAGAGGGTTGCATTAGACCCTAAGGTCTAGATGCAGTGCTCTCAGATACAAGACTCCTCACTGATGAAAGCTGCAAGCTAGAAACTAGTCTGGGAATATTGGATGAGCAGGCACTAGATATAGATTTTATGCACAAATCTTCCTGCATACATTGATTACTCTAGCTTGCACTAAGTGGTGCTACTGTATGGAGAGTTTTGTCTTTGTGTTTTATTATTATTGACCAAATTCAGTAAAATAATAAATAGGAGAGAAAAAATTATATTATGAAAAAAAAAATTAATTAAAAGTAGAGGTTATTAACTCTGCAATAAAAATCGATTTTGCTTTAACTTTATAGATAAAACAAATATTTTGTCTGAGGGGAATTTGATTACTGATAATGGGACCGGGGGAATTTAATGTTCTTTCTAAATCTCCAAAGTTAGTCATCAAAAAAAAGTGTTTCTAATACCTGTCTGGTACCTTAATTGGGTAACCAATTGTCACCTATTCTGAGAGACTAATCTCACAGTTGTTTGCTCTTAGCACACTGTTAGAATAACGGATTTAGAGTTAAAGATTTTTAGGTCAATTTTTGGCCTGAGTAGAATTAGAAAAGTTGAGTTTAGTCAATTGAAAGGAACTGTTGGGCTCAACTGCCACTTGAATGCTTAAACCATAAGAATTTGTTGTCTAGGCAACCTCTTATAAAACCATCTAGCTTTGGTCAAAATCAGGTTTAATATTTAAGAAATTGTTAATATATATATGCATGTATGTACGCATATTTCTTCCCATTTTAACATGGTATTTAATGTTGGACCAAATACTGATAGATAATTGTTAATGGAAAGGTTGTTGATAAAATAAACAAATGTGATTTTGCATATAAAGTGGTGTGTCAGCATGAAGCCAATCACATTAGCAAGGCAAAATGAGCAGTGAAAAAAGAATTTACAAACATGAACTTATATATAAGTGGTGTTATTCTGTAGATAGATTTAAATCTGTATTTGGTGAACGTTCAGTTATTTGTAATAGAAGATTTTGCTTTGACATTGTTTTTATTAGCATGTGGAAAACAGTTTGAAGAAAATAGAAATCAAAGAGTCATATTTTATAAATATGATGGATAATTTATTAAAGAATCAATACAATTTGGATTATTTCCTTTACGTATTATTGAATGTGAAATGTCTAGAAAATTTTGAACTTTATTTGAACTTCTTAAATACAAACAACTGTTAGTAATAACACCCAAATAGACAATGTAGGTTGGTATACTACACCATGTTTTAGGTAGTATTATTCTCCATTCTTCTTTAGGTGTTAATGGCTGACTAGCATTAAAGCTAGCATAAGAGTGAAACATATCTTTAGATTCTTGGATGTTGAATTTTAAGACAACGCTCTAGTTAATAGAGCTATTTATATATATATATATATATTATAAAAAGTTGGACTTTCATGTGGGAACAATTTTGTATGACTTTAATGAGATTTTTGTTAATTTTAACAGTAAAATGCTACTCAAGATGGCAGAAATACCATAAGTTGGCTATAGCTATTATTTATTTTTATATATTGATATTTTGTATATTCTTGAGTTTATTCCAAAGGTTTTTGTTTATTATATATATTGTTTTGTTTCAGGAAATCATGTTTCATAAATGTAATGATCGGATACATCTATTCTTGATGGTAAGCTTTGGTCTAAAACTATTTTTATTTACTATATTATATTTGTTTCAATTTAAAATGTAATGTCGTATAGATTCAAATATAATTTCTAATGAAATTAGAGTTGTGAAACAAATACAAGTTTCAAAATTACAATTTCCACTATTTAAAATAAATCTAACCTTACATCATTCTTTTAAATAGCTGACATATAGACAACCTAACCATTTAATATTGGTCAGTAAATGAATATCTAGGCAATTGATAAATGGCTTCTATTTTACTCTTCTTTTATGAAAGGATGTTGGAAAGCATTTAATCTGTAGTGATTCATTTTATTTTTATATGGACACTCTCAAACATGCACATATATATATATATATTCACTAGATGGAGCTTTACCAATAGCTCCTAACAAGCTTTGTTTACATAAATGCTGAGATCCCACCTCCAGACCATGGTTTTGAGCTAGTTGGCTCATGTCAGTGAAGGGTTGGAAGACTAGTTTCTAGTCTTCCAACCCTTCACTGACGTGAGCCAACTAGCTCGAAACCATGGTCTGGAGGTGGGAGACAATGAAAGAGATATTGAATTCAATCTCTCTCGGCATTTATGTAAACAAAGCTTGTTAGGAGCTATTGGTAAGGCTCCATCTAGTGATCATAAAATGCAAGCTAAAAGCAAGTTATGAAATGTATAACTTGTTTTGTTTATCATATATATATATATATATCAGTGATGAAGCATGACATTTTTAGGAATGGAAGCACGCTACATTTTTTTTTAATAATGTTTTTATTTTACTTGCCACAACAATTTTCACATATGTAAAAGATCATATATAATTTAAAATGCAATTTAGTTTAAATTATAAATCAATTTTATACTTTATTTTGCTTATATTGCATATTTATAGGTATATTCCATGTACTACCATGTTATTTAGTCGTTTGCTATTTTTTAAATTATATTAAAATAATCTGTAAAAATTATATCATGTCCATACCTGCATTTAGTATGGCAGAATGATGAAATGAAAATTTTATTAAAGACAATAAATGTTTGTCGAAATATATTTTAAGTTCTAAACAAGATTTAACCAACCATGTCGATTGCTAAAATCTTGTGGGTCAGTAAATGGCCAAATATAAAAAAACATCATGTTTGTGGATTAAAATATAAGCTAAAAGTTATTTTGTCTTTAAAAATATCAAATTTAAAAGTGCTAATTGCTAACTTCACTGGGAAAATTTTGTTTATTAAAAATGTAATTTTATCATGAGCAAGTGTAAATAGGCTCAGTTTTCTGCTACATATATACTCAGTCAAATTTTAAAAAGATATGAGGGCTGAATCCATGCCCATTTGAATTTTAGGTTGGCCAAATAGTTAGGTGGATTATGCTGTTCCTCACACCCAAGGAATAGTGATCTTTGTCTCCATCCTACTTGCCGAAATAGTACAAGCCAACATAGCGATGGATAACCTTCCTCATAGAAACCTACTGCAATAGTACTTCAAGTAGAGAGCTACTGCCTATCCAGAGAACAAAGCCAAAGTCAAGCTGCTGCCCAGGAATTAGGTAATAACCTTGATGATGACCGCAAGAGTCTCAGATGAACTTTAATTATTAATTTTCGAAAATATAGTTATAGTAAATTCAAAAAGACACCCAGTTTAAAGTCTAATAGTTCAAATCTTTCTTTTACTTCAACCTGTAAAACCAATAATAAATATTTGCTTGCTTTAGTGTAAAATATTTCTGTAAAATCTATTATCTTGAACCTGTTAAAGAAATAAACATAATAATTATTTTGTTAATTACTCTCATATTTGCTGTGAAATCTATGCTCTTTTATATATTTTAGTTTTTAATACTTCATTTAGATATGTAATGATATGCCAAACATATTTCGAACAGTGAGTGGATATATTTTAATAATTTTATTCCGAAGATAATATTTCTATCTTCAATTTAGTTATTATGATATAATGCTCAGTTATATTACAACTGAATCACTGTTTCGAAATTAAAATTCATTAATTAATAACGGATCACCTTGTGATCATTGCAGTAATTTAAATCAACTCTGAATTCAATATCATATATAATTGCTATGGTTTGCTGTGTTATACTGTCAAATTATGATTTTAAGCATAGTTTTACTTAATTAATAATAGAATTCTGGCCAGAGAGATATTAATAAGGCATATTTAGTTATTGTCATTAATTCTGATCCTCTTAAATATGCTTTCTCTCCTTTTTATTAAGTCTGATTAGAGATGCATTAGAGAAATTCATTATTTCATTATATTTAAAGCAAATTCAACTGTTAGTGAAAAAAATTGCGCTAGAATGAGTTAATGGAGTTCATTCTTTCGGTATATATAAAATGAATTCAACTGTTAGTAAAAAAAATTGAAAGCGAATTTTTTAAATTGAATTTTAATTAAAGCTTTTGAAAGTTTTAGTGAATTTTTTTACAGAAGCACTCATTCCATTCAATGCATGAATGCTTCATCCCTTATATATATATATATACACACACAATAGTTTTTGGGTTAAACCATGTGTTAGTTTTGATTAATTCCCAACATTTTAATGAAAGTGTGTCCACCATTTTGTGACTGGTTTCTATAGCAACAATTGTTTTAAAAGTTAGCTTTATTTTAAAATACATAATTGTAATAAAATTTTAATTTTTACAATTATTATTATTAAATAAATTACTTTATATAATTTATTAACACATGATTTTTTATATCTTAGACTGCATAAATAAAAAAATGATGCACATAAAAGCCATGCATGTAAACTCAGCCATGGAGGTTGCAATATATATAATAAAGAATGAAAATGCAGAAACAATATCCATGTAAATAAAAATAACTTTTAACCTTTGATATTACCAAAAAATTATTAATTACTACTAATTAATTTTTCAGGCTAAACCAGTTTATTCATTAAACCTACAATAGCTTTTTTGTTTGAGTATTTTGTTGAAGTAAATGGAGTTCTCTCTTATTTCAAATCCAAATTCTTATATGGATTTGAATCCAAAAAGTTATTTTTATAGTATAAAAATATGAAATAATAGCATTTTTCTTAACATTCTGCAAGAATATTTTTAATTCCTCAGATAGTTATATATATATATATATATTGAATTAAATATTTCCTTATAACAATCCATGGGAATATTTAATTCAATGTATATAAACATTAAAAGACTAAAGTTACCTAGTCAATAAAATAATCAAAATTACCCAAATTCCCAACTAAACCACACTAGCCAAAGAAAACAAACTCTAAAACTAAACCAATCATTTCATTGCTCAAGCAAAATTTTCAAATTTAAAGAACTAAAAAATAAATTTATATTAAATTACCCACAATTCCATTTATAACTCATACATTCTTAATATTGTCTTATCTTTTAATCCTTTACACTTGAGAAGTCTGTTTGTAGAAGTGAAATTATTTGTTGTGTTATAAAGTTTTATTTTCTTTGGCTAGTCTGGTTTAGTTGGGAATTTGTGGTAATTTTGATTATATATATATATTATAATGGCATATACATAGACCATTACATATCACCGAACTGCCTCAAAAAACAAAAACAATAAAAAAAAGAATTTACTTAGTGTTAGTAAACATACATTACACAAGTTAGTTTTCTACTAAAATTATTTTTAAAGATTTCTTTGGTTAATAATTACATACAAAAAAAAATTTACACATCTATCTCCCCTCTTTTGGCACTAGCTGAGCATGCACCACCCACTTAACAGTTCCTTTTTACCATTTTTTTATTTATTAATTCATCTTTCCTAAAAATACCATTTATACCATATTTTACAAGTTTTATTCCTCACATTTATGCATATGTGTGCAATTTCTTTTCTTTGCCTACAGTACTTTTAAATCACATTGCAATCAATAGTTTAATGTTAAAAGAAACTACTCATTTCAAAAAAATTTCTCCTCTTTATAATGCATATGTATGATGGTAATAATAGTCATACTTTACTATTGCCTCTATTACAATATCTATATTTGTGCAATTGGTTACTTGCACAATTTTTTGAAATTCTTAGGGATGGTTAAAGTATATTGCCCCACATTGGGTGCCAATTATAATGGTCAGTGCTCTCTCTCTACCCCTCTCTGCCTTATCACAATATCACTAGGCTATTTGAACCTAGAAAAATTTATAAAGGTAGGAAGATACATATGGGTAAGGTTTAATTTTTATTTGACCAATAGCCCTAATTACTAATTTATGAAGCTGAATGATGGATTTGAAATCCTCTACATTACATTCAAATTCCAAGTATATAAATTATGCTTGTATTTTAGCCTGAGGTGTCAGAATGGTTTAAGATCAACATGGGCATGACAATAGCATTGGCATCAACAAGGGATTTGGGTATACCCTTATCAGATTTTTAATGATACAAATGGCTAAACATTTCAAGAGTGGAGTAGAGTGAAGCCTGTCCATTAAAATTTGAAGATTTTCTATATTAATATAAACTGAGCATTGATTATATATGTGTGGTGAAGATGATGATCTGGACCAACTGATGAGTGCTGGTTCAGCACAAAATATGTATATTGGAGATCATTTATCTTTTTCACATGTGTGTGGTCATATGTATCAATTATATGAGATAGTGAATAGTGGAAGGGAGCTTGAAAGTCTGTGTTCAAATTCCTTATATTACATTCAAACTCCAAGTGTATATATATATATTGAATCGGATTGATATCCGATTCAATGGTGTATTACAAAAAAAAAAAAAATTTTAAACTTTTATTTTTCATTGAATGTTTAATGTTTAAATTTTTATTATTATTATTATTTAAAAAAGCATACGTGTATCAAAACATCTACTCGTTTATATTTAAAATAGATCGTTTTAATTTTTATAAAAATTGTTTTTAAAATAGTTTTCTTACACTACTTGTTTTTACTTTTTTTAAATCAATTTAATTAAAAACAAGCTGGCTAGCTAATTACATATCTGTTGCTTTTATTTTAACCATTGTAAACTCATTCTAAAAAGCGGAGATTTGATTTGTGTTGTTGTGTTTTTTTTATAATCCCTGGGTAGAATTCTTAGTTTAGATTGGGCATGGAGATTAATATTTGCCCTGCCTAAGGCGTAGAATTCAACAACAAGGCTAGTTTTCATGGGAAATGGAATGAGGTATAAATAGCCCTGGAAATTTGGAGAGTTAGTTGTTACTTATTCTTAACTAGACAATCTGTTTCTCAAGTGAAAGTTTGTATTCTTTTACGCACTTTGATTGCAGCCGAGTTTTGATAGCAGTTCAGACATTTCATTCCTGCTAAAAACTTACAATTATTAACAGACTTCGTTGCTGTACAAGATGTCAAAATCTACCACTCTGAGTTTTGCCATTATCAGAATGTCTTGCTAACTTAACTCAAAAGATGGACCCACGCCTGCCAGCTCTCCTTCAATTCTGCTACGAACACCTAAAATAAACAAGACCCCACTGCCTCGACCTTGCCACTGTCAAAGGACCTGAAAATGGATTAAAATAAATGTGTACACTCTACACGAACTGTGCTTGACCCTCAGGTACAATTTTCTTTTATTCTTCCCAGGGTAAATTTCTTTTCATTAAATCTCTGCTCAATCTAATTATAAATCTGTATTCATAAGCAATGTTTAGCCTCCTATTTAATATTTGCTGTGTTTTCTTGTATTTTATAGTGTGTCTTGGAATCTTAGTTTTAAGATTCCAAATTTGCTTTCAGATTTTGTTTATTGGAGAGTGACAAGTGAGTTTTTATATTTTTATGCCTAACTTTTACTAAATGCTTTAGCAGTCGTGTATATTTTAAATGCTTACCTGTAATTATTTTAGTAGCCCACAATTAATTTTAAATACTGTGTTTGCACTTTTGCAAACCACCAAAATCTTTTGGCTGGCAACTTGATTTTCCTAGTCTTCTGCAGGTGGGAATTTAGTTTTTTCATTTCTTGTGTCCCCGAAAGTGGAAACTAGAATTGTTTTTGCTTTGTAATTTTATAAGTCGCCAGCAGGAAGATAATATTTATTCCTTTGTAAATCGCATGTGAGAGAGACTTTTGTGCTGCTAAAGTATTTAAAGCTTTAATATTTTCGTACTCATGTTCACTCTAAGATAGAATTATTTTGTATTTACGTGTAGCTTTAAATTTATCAGGACATGTACTCAGAACTTGTTTCATAAATTTATTTCTTAATTATCATTATTTGTAATTCATTTTTATTAATTGCTGGGGCAGATGTAACTGTTTTTCTAATGATTTACTTGCCTCCTATTGAGACCTTTAATTATGATTCTTAGAGTAATTTTTGCCATTCGTTTGGTTGGGATTCGCCAGTTTTAATTGTTTTCCTTTCATTTTCAATTTTCAGTTGTTCTTGAGGTAAATCAATAACCTTTATTTTAAACATAATAATAGGTGCAGCTTCTACTGACATATGATGTTTGAGGTCCGATACATTTTTCGGGCCTCGGAAAGCTCGCCGGCGCTGGTTTCATTGATTTACTTCAAGAACGTATTGTTTAAGTATCTGAAAGTGAAAACCAAGGTTTGGGTGAATCCTCTGCTGAATGAAACTGCTTCCTCCCTTTATAATTCATTATTAGAAAATCAGTAAGTCTGCCAGAGCATTGTGTTTAGTCTTTCTGGTACATGCCTGAGCTAATCCTATTTGTTAACTTATAAACTTTTCTTATACGTTATTCTTTTCTGAATAAAATTTTTGAAATTTGTTTAAACTTAATTTGGCTGACGTTTGTCTTGATGCTTTTGTTGCTCATTTGTCTAAACAATTTTAAGATCTCTTGTTTCTTCCTGTATCTAGTCGGTGCAAACCATCATCATCATCCATTCTGATCACAGTAAATAAATTTTTCATGTGATATGATGTGATGTATTATGGCTTCTCCTTAAACGAAGTCAAGAATATCTCAGCAACTAAGCCCAGATAAACCTGTTAGCCACTTAATTTTCCATTCCCCACTCTAAGTCTTCCCATATTCTGCTCCATTCCATTTCCACAACATAAACTTTGTCAACTCTATGGCCTTTGTATCTAAATTCCCCTTATCTTTTCCCAAACCCAGCATAAAAACCAATAATTCACTTTCTGTATAATCACTCTTTTCATATTTATTTTTCCACAACTTCATTATATGTACCCTTTCTGTTTTCAAGCATTTACATTCAATTAACAAATGCCTAATATTTTCTATTCCTTCCTTACATAATTTACAAAATCAATCACCCATATTTTTCCATTTACATGTATATTCTTTTGTAGCTAAAGATCCTGTTCGAGCCTTAAACAATAAACTACTTTCCTTACTATTATCATATATTAACTCACACCTAATATTCTGTTTATTTCTATATATATTTAAACTCTTTTTACTCTCCATACAATTTCTCCATCTCTCTAACTCCCTAGTCTTTATTATGAAATTTATTCTTTTATCCCATTCCTTACTACTATAACACTCAATAATCCTCTTAACACAATCATCCCATCTTTTGTCATCTGTGTCAGAATGGATTGAGTCTTCGGTACTATATATATATATATATATATATATATATATATATATATATATATATATATATATATATATAATGTGATGAAATAAAATTGGAATGAAGCAGCCATATATTTATATAGCCTTGATACATCTTTATGTTGTAGTACATTTATTAAAATCAATACACATATACTCCACATTTTCATGAGATAGTTCAGACACTCCATTTTTAAGAACATGATTACATGTGACACTGATTTTATGTAATACTATACAGCAAATAAAAATTAGCATATATAATAAATATGATTTACAACCAATTAAATAAATATAAATAAATATATCAGTAACATTCACTCATTGCACTGTGCTAAATTTACTAAGACAAATAAGAAAAATGAAATATGTTATTAAATTTATTTTGCTGACTATAGTGATATACAAATGTGTAACATTCTGATTTTATAACAGAAGTCAAAATATAGTCATCATCATCATTTTAGTCATTATCAATCCATTGCATGATGAAGGTTTCCAAGTTTAATCTTCTCCTAACTCCACTCTCTCTCTTCTCCATATCACCTTGAACACTTCCTTATTTTATCCACCCATCTTCCATTTGGTCTCTTTCTGGGTCATTTACAATCTTTTGGAATCTAGTCTAAGATTTCAGCAGGCCATCTATTATCATCTCTTCTAGCAATATGTGCAGCCCAACTCCACTTCAGTCTATTCATTCTCTCAGTAATGTCAGTAATACAGATATTTATGTGATAATAAAATGAACTCTAAATAAATAAGTGAGCATATGTTAGTAAAATATTCATGAGCACACATTGTGTAGTCTAATGAATTATTTAATAAAATGTATAAACTAGTAACATGGTATTCATTTCAAGATAAAATAAAACAGTCACAAAGTTGTATGCTTGCATATTGATTTGAAGTTTAAATCATATGAGATTTACACTAACATTTAAAAATATGATAATTATTACATTTCAAAACAAAAAGTAATTATAAAATTTAAAAATTATAACAAACATAATCAAAATTAAAATATTTACAAATTAAGGCTTTTTAAAACACATTTTACATTATGTAAGATTTGAATTCTCATCTATAGTTTATACTTGTAGTTTGTGCACTTTGAAATATTAGACCACTCAAATATAATAAATATAGGGGATTTGAATCCAGACTTTCAAGCACCCTTCAACTATCCATACTATCTCATACCACTGATACACATGATCATATACATGTAGAAAAGATAAATAATCACCAATATACATATTTGGTGCTAAACCAGCACTCATCAATTGGTTCAGATTATTATCTTCTACACAACTGATGAGTGCTGGTTTATCATGAAATACTGGTAATTATTTATCTTTTCTACATGTATATAGTCATGTGTATAAGTGGTATACAATAGTATGGATAGTTGAAGGTTGCTTGAAAGTCTGGGTTCAAATCCTCTATATTTCCAATTAGGCTCTAGGTATATGAAGAATACATGTACTTCAAATATTTCAAATATAATAAATGTTTTTTGCTATTTTTGTGCATTTGTTTTTTTTATTTCAGATTTTTTCAAGCATTTACCCAATTTTTAATTTTTTTTTTATTTTCAATATTTAAGATTTTGTGCAGGCAATATATTATAAAAAGTTAATTGTTATTCAAACTCATGATTTAGCAAGGGAATATTAATTTTTAAACAATTGGAGGTTTATCTGGACATCTTTCCTTTATACTGAAGCAGTCAATCTTAAATTAAGATTGACCATCATAGTTCCATCTACTAACCTGTGTTTAAAACCTATATCCCATCCCGCTCCTTTTGTCATGTATATATATTTTATGTATACATTTGAGATACACACCTAAATTATAAAATTTTAACTTTTAAATTAACACTTTTTATTATTAATTTGATGCTTATTAATTCTTTTTATTAAAATACATAGGTGCGGCTCAAATATATACACCTGTGTCTCGTTTTATGCGATAGATAGGTTCCTCAGAAAACATGTGCAAACGAAATCGTGCAAAAATAGACATAACTTACCTTGAAAAAGGGGGGTTACGGACTGTGATTTTTCAAAAATTGCATAAAAGCAAAGCACCAACGTAAAATTACTTTAAAATTCGCGCAAAAAAAACCAAGGAAATAAAACATGACTAATAAAAAATTTCAAATTTGAAAAAAATTGATACAAGACAAACTTTTTTAACTATAATATTTAATTTTATTCAAAACAATATATTTTTACGCATAATTTACATTTTTTTATACACGTTTTAATTATTATCGCCATTTGCCGATGAACAGATTCGTTTGCAAACTAGTAAAAAGTCAGATTCTTCACAAGAGAAAATACAACTAGCGCCAACATCACTCTCGTGTTGTGTTAATGGTTTTCTGGTGACAACATAATTAGTAATTAATCTAACAACTAAAAATTAAATTCTTATTTTTGTCTTCAATTTTTTAATTTTCAATTTTAATTGTGCCCACTGCTATTACTCACCTTTTAAAAATAAACTTGCGGACACTAAATGATTAATAATTGATTACATTCTTTTTTAAAAAGCAAAAACAGGATGTGATTTAAAATGCAAAATTAACATGCACAATGTTTGAACAAATTTACATTATAATCTTGTAAAATTTAATGTGTGTGTACATAAAATGTAGAAATCATGATTTTAATTTCATTATTGCATAAAATCTTACTATTATAAAGCACTGAAAATATTGAAATTACTAAGATGAAAGTCAAATTCCAATAATGTGCTATTACTTTCAATATGATGTAAGTGTGCAAAATTTATTATTTAAAGTAATAGTGCATTATCGAAGTTCGACTTCCGGAGAAACGTGAATCGCATAACTTCAAAATCGCATTAAATAAATCTGCGTAAAAAGAGACCCAGGTGTATATAGGAGCAAAATACTAACAAAATATTGATTTTTTGTAAATATTTTATTATATGTCATTTTTAAACTTTTTCTTTTTAAAGTACTTTTTTTTCTTTTAAACTGTATATTTTGTAAAATCCAATATGGAAGATACTACAGTTAATTGTCTAAAAATAATTAAAGGGTTGGAAGCACTATTGTTTTAATCTGGGGAAGGTATTTTTAATTAAAGTTTTTACTTAAAATAAAATGGGATTAAGATTAAATATTTTCTTTTATTATAAACATTTTTCTCAAATCTATTTCTAATCTGGAAATAGATTTGAATTTATATTTGGACATTATCTTACAGTTGCATCTTCAAAAACAATGAACAAAGGAAACTTAAGATTTTAGATCAGAGATTAGATTTTAAGCTAAAACTATGTAATTAAAAGCATTCCAGAAATACCTGGGCAATGGTGTAAAATGGCTGTAATTTGAATCATGGATAGATTAGCTACTCTATTGAGAACTGATTGTTAACATCACTGTGAAACTAAAAAATAATGATGTAGTAGTAAGTCCACCACCCTTCTCGCCCTGTTGGGTCATCATCTGCTGCTGCCATTATATCATGCTCCCTAGAATGAAGTAAAGGCCCAATAGAGAACTTTGGAATGTTAAATAGAAGTTTGCTGTCACCAAGAAGAATTCATTTGGATCCATTAAATGTTGTACTTTGAAAAACAGACTCTTAAATGGTGCAAGGTAAATTATTTCAAACTGCCACCATTGAAACTAAATCTAGCTTAACTAGTCTCAAATTCTACTATCAATTTCTCCTAATGTATAATTTAATTTTGTAACTTTTCTAATATGTTAATTGCTCTCAAATGATTTCTATATATTTAATTTTCTCTCATATGCTCAACTCTCTTAACCTTGGTGCGGTCAATTATTTATTACTTGATTTTATATATATGCTTTTTTAATTAATATGCCAATCTTAAAACAATCTGATGAGTTGAATTTCTCAAATCTTTTTTTCTTTTAAGTAAACTCCATAAACTAAGATTATTAACATTCCCATAAAGTATAATTTGATAAATTAATATGTTCACCAGATTGTTTTATGATCCAACATTTTATTTATGTTTTAATATAAAAAATATATTTGTTTAACTCTGGATTTTCTACCCGGAGTGAATCCAGAACTTTGGCTAATTAACACTTTAGACATTTTAAAATATTATTTATTCATTTTTGAAAGGGTGACTTAATTGTTTTCTATATATAACTGCTAGTTTTTTTTTATTTACTCTTAAAATATCAAATACAGTACTTAAATATTCCAGTTATTATAAAATCAATGAAGGTGAGATTGATTTATTTTAAATAACAGAAAAGGATGGGGTCTAATCTTAATGTATATTTTATTAAATCTTAATGTTTCTTTTACTAAATAAAATCATGTATATTTTATTAAATGAAATATTCTAGCAGTATAGCATATTATTTGTCTAAATTATAGTATTCAAACAAGGGTCATTTATTTTAAAGCAGTAAATCTTATTCAATGTGATTAGTGACATTTATCCATACTGCGTTACTGACATTCGGCCTATCTTTGTGAATTATATATATTATGTGCTTCTAATCTAATCGGGGGGTTATGACAAGATTGAACCCATAGATTTCTCATTATGTTCTGTCCCATGGGGACTTATTCCATATAAAATGCCTCTGGTGGTGATCCTGTAAGTTTGGCACACATTATGCATATTCACTTCTTTGTAAATAAAGGGCCTCTCATGTCGGTTATACCAGCAAAAGTCTGGGCCATGCCATGCCTATCCACTTTTCTCTAAGCACTTCCCAAGAAGGGGGGCTTAGACATCATTCTCATCTAGAAGCATGACCGTTTCCTCTTAGTTATTCTTTTGGCTATTATATCAGTACCGCCCAAACTTCATATTATTATTATTATTTCTTTTGCTTATGACCTAGTTTTAGTGCTGTAATAATACTGAATATAAAGTCCAACTATTACTAGTTTTATTAATTCAATTTATTTCAATCATATACAATCCCACTGTCATAACTTATTTCTGTATTTAAGAGTACCTATATGCCTTGGGAAAAATAAAGTGTTCTCCTTGTAAATGTTAATGAAAATAATCTTCAATAAATATTCTACCATATAACTAATGTAATTGTCAAATGTATTTTATTTATTTTCACGACCGTAATGGCGTGAAAATAGTTTTCTTATATATATAATGAATCTTGGAACATCCCCGAAATCATATGTTAGTCACCATGTTTCAGAACCATATATAAAAGTATTAATAGCAATTTTATGTAACTTCTTTCTAATAACTGATTGGCAGCTTAATATTGGACCCACCAAAAATGTGTGCTTATTTATCATATATTATTTATCTAATAAAGAGCATATGAGAAATAATAGTGTGAATGACACTATTCATTCACGCACATACTAATGTTTGCAATTAACTTATAAATGTATAATAATTTGTCAGTATATTAAACTATATTTTATTGTTTAACTTATTTGAGTAGTTCGAATTCCTCTTTTCTACATTCCAAACATACAGCCATGCTTATATATATTTTAGTTCAGTCATAGTTAATAGATGTCTCATTGTTTTGCTCAGCTTTGCTAGTCAACCGGATTAAGAATTAATTCTCGTGTGCCATCACTATTATGTTATTCTTTAGGTGTTAGATCTGGGGCTTAGAGAGTGGGTTCAATGTCAGGCTGGTCCTTGATCTAAATCTTGGGCTTGACTGGGTTTGAAATACATTTTGTGAGTTCCAGCTCATGTTAGATGGATAAACATGTTTTGACCAGTACAATACTTATTACAGGATTACATGGCTTTAAGAAAATTAATAATCCAAAAAACTGGCCTATAAGATCATGTTAAAATATTTACCCTCTTTGCTGGGATATATTATAATTGTAAAGATGCAAACAAATTATCATAATAAAAATAAGAGTCATAGATCACATGACCCTATTCTCTTAAGCTTGTAAGTTATAAACAATGAGGATTGCCAATTCCTCAACAAGCTTTGTGATAAATGCTTAGCTAGAGAAAGCATTTAAAATATCTCTGTCAGGACCCCCCCCCCAAACCTCTGACCATGGTTTCATGCTTTGGCACTCCTCAGAGAGGTGCTAGGATAGGTATCCTAGCACCTCTCTGAGGAGTGCCAAAGCATGAAACCATGGTCAGAGGTTGGGGGAAGGTGTCCTAACAGAGATATTTTAAATGCTTACTCTAGCTAAGCATTTATCACAAAGCTTGTTGAGGAATTGGCAATCCTAAATGGTAATAATGTTTCAATTGTATATTTTGTAGAAATTAGTGTCTTTGACTTCAATTTGGCAAATATTGGTAAATTATAATTTCTTTTATCTGATATCTATCTATAGCTTGCTAATCTGCAATTTGTTGCAAACATTGTATCAGTAGTTTTTATACTTTTAAAAATCTTAGACCTGGATAAAGAATGGAATTTATCTACTATCTATAGTGGTTGCCTTGATAACAAATTGTAGATTCTATTAGATGTTATCATGTGAATTACATTTGAAAGCCAGCTTGTTATTGGCTATTTATGGCTTTATATATATATATATAATTTTAAAACCATTGTTCAAATAGTAACTGGTATTGTATTAATACATTGCTCATCATTCAATAATGTGTATAATAAAACAGTAACCTACACTTTCATTAAGTTATTTTTGGTTACAAAGATAACTGTTATGAATAACTATTAATAAGTGGATTGAATCGTAATCAATCTAGATATTAATTAAAAGATATTTTTGTATTAAACTTATAGATTTTATAAGCAACCTTTTTTATTTAAAAGTTACAAACATTTAAATGGGAAATATGTAAATATAAACAATCACAAATGTCAATATATGTATATTGTAATGGTCCGGATTCCCTAAAGAAATCAAGGTGGTCGCATCAAACTATAATCGGATTTAGGGTCTTCATATAGGATACTATGAATGATACAATTTAACTTTAATCTAAGATTGAATCCATTTCAAAAAAAGATAATTTAGAATTAAATATTTAATATAGATACAACTTAAAGTAATTGATCCAATCTTCATCTTTGTTGATTGTTCCATTATGCTCAGTATTCGAACTCAGGGTAGTTTTTACATTTAACTCTCTTCAGGGGTTTCCATCAATATTCTACAGTAGTAATAATACTTAATATAATCTCAATAGATTTTTAAAATTAATTTCAACCAAGTTATTAGGATATTATATTAATATAATATATATGTATGGGTATGTGTATTCAATCTTATTTTGTATCGGAAAATGAATAAATAAATTAAATAAATCAGAGACCTCCTTGAATTTAAAATAAACTTTAACATATTTATTAATAGATAATTTAAATTTAATTCAAATAACAAAAAAAAATACTTTTATAAATGCTTTACATACATTTCTACTATTTTATGATATAAAATTAAATTATACTTTTCCATGTCCCCAAAGTAGTTATATATCATAACACGACCAAATTTTAATAAGTTATAAAACAATGAATGAAGTTTTATAATTTCAAAATAAAAAATTATAATAATACTAACTAGGTAAATTTAATTTAATTAATATATGTATAAATGGTGATCTTATATAAAGAGCTGGTCAATAAGCTCTTAACAAGCTTTGCTCAATATCCCTAACCCCAGACTGTTTTCTGCTACTGGCTTCCTCAGTGTGATGCTAGGATAGTCGAGCATTAGATTAAAAAAACCAGGACAAGCCCAGCACTTTATCTAATGAATAACTACTAAGTAGAAAATCTGAAATTTTCAGACATTCATATGCCTTCCAATCCAGCTATCTAACTTAAATAGCTATATGGGACTGAACTAAGTTCAGATACACCATATATTAATAACTTTAGCAATATAAAATCACCAAAGCCTTAATAATATTTACTAAGGCTGTAACCTTTAGGAATAAGCGTCTGAAAAATTTGAAAGTAGGGACCTCTACAGGTCTTAGCCACAAGCTTACACTAGAAAGAAAAGAGGGAAACCAAGGGAAACCTTCTTTACTTCAACCTACTTTTATATATGAATAGGTGAAGCTGAAGTGGTTAGATCTAAGAGTGTGAAGCTATTCAATACTTCACTAATTAAGTCCACAATTCTTATTATACATTAATACTCATGAAATCTTATGATTTACAACGAGTCAATGGAAAGATCTTATAGTAAGAAATCTATTACGATAATTTAAAGTTGTAATTATAAATTTTATTAAACACACATTATTATATTAAGTAATATTTACTAAGGTTGTAACCTTTAGGAATAAGCGTCTGAAAAATTCGAAGGTAGGGACCTCTACAGGTCTTAGCCACAAGCTTATGCTAGGAAGAAAAGAGGGAAACCAAGGGAAACCTTCTTTACTTCAACCTACTTTTATATATGAATAGGTGAACCTGAAGTGGTTAGATCTAAGAGTGTGAAGCTATTCAATACTTTGAATTTTTCAGATGCTTATTCCTAAAGGTTACAGCCTTAGTAAATATTACTTAATATAATAATGTGTGTTTAATAAAATTTATAATTACAACTTTAAATTATCATAATAGATTTCTTACTATAAGATCTTTCCATTGACTCCTTGTAAATCGTAAGATTTCATAAGTATTAATGTATTATAAGAATTGTGGACTTAATTAGTGAAGTATTGAATAGCTTCACACTCTTAGATCTAACCACTTCAGCTTCACCTATTCATATATAAAAGTAGGTTGAAGTAAAGAAGGTTTCCCTCTTTTCTTCCTAGCGTAAGCTTGTGGCTAAGATGTGTAGAGGTCCTTACCTTCAAATTTTTCAGATGCTTATTCCTAAAGGTTACAGCCTTAGTAAATATTACTTAATATAATAATGTGCGTTTAATAAAATTTATAATTACAACTTTAAATTATCGTAATAGATTTCTTACTATAAGATCTTTCCATTGACTCATTGTAAATCGTAAGATTTCATGAGTATTAATGTATAATAAGAATTGTAGACTTAATCAGTGAAGTATTGAATAGCTTCACACTCTTAGATCTAACCACTTCAGCTTCACCTATTCATATATAAAAGTAGGTTGAAGTAAAGAAGGTTTCCCTTGGTTTCTCGCTTTTCTTCCTAGCATAAACTTGTGGCTAAGACCTGTAGAGGTCCCTACCTTCGAATTTTTTAGACACTTATTCCTAAAGGTTACAGCCTTAGTAAATATTACTTAATATAATAATGTGCATTTAATATAATTTATAATTACAAAGCCTTAATAGTAAAAAATAAAATTACAAAAAATCAAGCCAGATGTCACATGGTCTAATTTAAACAAGCTTGTACTACAAATGTTATATAAAGAGCTTGCAAATAAGCTCTTAACAAGCTTTGCAGAATATTCCTAACTCCAGACTGGTTTCTGCTACTAGCTTCCTCAGTGAGGTGCTAGGATATTCAAGCATTAGATTAAAGATACCTAGACAATCCCCACACTTTATTTAATGGATAACTACTAAGTAGAAAATCTGAATTTTTCAGACAATCATATGTCTTCCCATCCAGCTATCTAACTTAAATAGCCATATGGGACTGAACTAAGTTCAGATAGACCATATATTAATAACTTTAGCAATATAAAATCACCAAAGCCTTAATAGCAAAAAATAAAATTACAAAGAAATCAAGTCAGATATCACAAGACCTAATTTAAACAAACTTGTACTACAAATGTTATATATTCTGCAAAGCTTGTTAAGAGCTTATTTGTGAGCTCTTTATATAACTTTTGTAATACAAGCTTGTTAAATTAGGTCATGTGACATCTGACTTGATTCCTTTGTAAAATGATGATCTTATATTATCTAATCCTTATGAAGAAATTTTAATTTTAGAGATCACCCCCCCCCCCCATTTATGTGTGATTATTATTATGAAATAAAAGACCTTCCATGAATGAATGTTACTCATTTACACAAAGAATAATAAACAAATATTACTATATTAATTAAGTTAGTAATAAACAAATATTGTCATGTCATTAATAAATTGAATATGAAGAACAATAAAATCTTACATTCATATTAAGTCTACCCATTTACCTTGGTCAGGTCACGTTACAGGGAAGTCCTAAATTCTATTAAATAAATAAAAAATATTAACACAATGATCTTTCCATTTCTGTTCATCTAATAATTTTTTTAATGGATTATTTCAATGTACATGGATTTTAAAAGCAAATGAAATAAAATTAGATGTCTGAAGCTGATAACACACAAAGATAATATGATATATTAAATTTTGATGGTTTTGTCCTATTCCTTTCCATAATGAGATTAATAATGTTCATTAAGGATAAAGTTCATTATTCTTCAGTCAGCAACCATCAATGAGGCAGTCAGAGTACTCCATTGTTCAAAATTCTTCATCTCACATGATGTTGACATCTTTCACAAATTGTTTTGCTATTAATTGAAGTTTCATTTTAAATTATATAGATGAAATATGCTTATACTTTAGGCATTTCTGTAGGAATAAGTAATTACATTATTTTTAATTAAAATGATAGCATTTATCCTATGGCAAGTTGGCTTTACTTATGATGCATTTTGTATACTTATTATCTTCTTAAAATAATTTAGTTTAAATATATAAATGTTTTTGATAAAATTTATCTTCCCTAGTATTATAATTTAGAATGATCTTATGAGTTTTTCTAATTAATAAACAAAAATTATATGTAATTTCATTTTGAAATAATTAATAACACTAAAGAGTAATTTACCTTTTTTATTGAATGAGATTAGAGTTCTTTTCTAATAAAATTTTTATCAAGAAAAAAAATTCATTCAAACTATTGATTTATCTTTAATATGTTTGGAATTTGAATGCAGCAAAATGACTATACATAATGACTAGTTCATTGGAAAAAGATAGAATTAATTTGGAAATTATTTGCTTTAGATTTTATAGTAGAATTGACTTCCAGTAGCATGTGATAAATATACTATTCGATTTTTACAATTTCATATTGGATTATTGTTGAAATTATTATAATTAATATTTATATAACTGAATTCTAATTTTATTTCATTTATGTTTAGTTGCTAAGATGTGACTTGACTTAAAGGTTATCTCTATGTTTGATGTCTTAATTAGTGATTTTAGTCAATGTAAATAATCATTATATATAAATAATTTTTTAAAAAAATAATCATGTTAATATTTATTTTAATTTAAAACAACTATTTATTTAAATGGACTTTTGTCATCAATGTTTTTTATAGTTTAACTTTTAAATTATATATATATATATGTGTGTGTGTGTGTAAAAGAATAATGCATGTACATATATATATATATATATTGTACCACCTGCCTTCTTTTTATATGTCAATGAAGGGATGGAAACATCTATTTACTTTTAGATTTATTTATTCGATCCCTTTTGTTTAGTTTCTATGTACTATCTTTGAAGGCTGCTGATTTTTTAGGTAGATAATAACATGACTGGTAGCAAGCTACCAATAATATCATTTCTCTGCTACTAAATTATAATACTGATCATCCAAGCAATTTATTTATTTTAAGGAAAAACCCTTTAGGTGCCAGTTAATTACAGGAGTAACTAATGTGCTTGCCCAACCAGCTATGAATCTAGTACCTGACCTCTCATCTAGCTCATTGGACTTTAGCTATTCTCAATTCTCTGCCTATACTATGAATACCTATTCCCATTATTTATGTCATAAATATTTGACCAATAGAACACACATTCGTTATTACCTCTTATGATATGAATCCTTCCCCTACTTTCAATCTTACTTAGCAATAGTTAAAAGATTTATTCCACAAATATTTGACCAATAGAATGCATCTACATGATTTACTTTCAATCTTACTTAACATTAATTAAAAATATTTCTTTCCAGCTTTCCTTAAATGCTCGTTCGTGCTTTATAATAAATGCATATACACATTATATTAGGGTAAACATTTAATATGTTGAAATCACACACATATAATAATAGAATAAATTAAAACACACATTGAATTATATAATGCACACATATAACTAATGAGGTCTTTGATTTAAAAGTCTTATTATGAAAAGCGAAGCTAATGCATGTTGATAAATCATTAATAGTTCTATATTTGGTTAAATTTAAATTATAGTTCTATAATATTCTGAAAATAAAATGAATGTTTATCTAGGATTTGAACATGTGAATAAGGCAATTTAGCTTCTGCTGGTTCTCCTGATTCCAACCGGTTGGGATGTATATGAATTTACTTGCATATTTTAACACAGACACTCTGATGCTTTTCCAGCTTTACATGGACATGATTTCTCCCTCGAACTGACTGATGATAGTATTGCAGAGAGGTTCAGGCTGGCCGCCCGATCTGATGGGTTCAGCAGCGCATTCTAGATAATATGATATTCATTTTGAGATATTTCAATATATTTAGACGAACTCTGAAAACTTAGTAAGTTTTAATGGTTTTATTTTTATGAATGGCTGAATAATATAACAATACAAAATATCCCCTTTTATAGCTAGTACTCCTTATCTGAAGATCCATCGAGCAATCTGATGAAATCCTATTGGGTATTCATTTCTTTTATTTACAAGTTCAAACTTCATTCTAGTCCTTCCATTGGTTGTTTTATTTCAATCAAACATTTATTACTTAATCCCTTTGTTTGTTAATTATTTCCATTGTTTTGATTTTAAGTTTTCAGTTCTTTTATCTACATGCATTAGCTTTCTATTTTATCATTAAAAATTCCTTTCTTTTAATTAATGTTTATAGACACACACATTCCCTATTACAAGACAAAACGAGCGATTTATTTTATTAATTTAAAACTAATAATGCTAATCGTTTTTTTTCCTTTAAATATTTATTACCGAAATCTTTACCCCTCCCCTTTCTTTTGTTTATTTCCTTTTCTCAAACTTTCATGAAAATATTTCTGTAATTTAAACTAACTTTTTAAAAATAACATTTATTTTTTAGATTTTCTTTCAATAAAATTCCTCTCGTTAACTATTAGAAATATATACAGACCTACATCGGTACAAAATATATGTATGGCAGGAGTTTTACATACTCTCACAATATATATATAATGTTATGTATATACATTCACATTTGAGATTAGTTGTATAGATAGATAGATGGATGGATGGATGGATGGATCGACGGACGGACAGACGGATAGACAGATAGATAGATAGATTATCATAATTTATTCATAATCTTTCAAAGACTCTAGATTTCTATAAATAATAATAACAAATAATGAACTTTTAAAAGAAGGATAGAAAATTAATAAGATCAATTTATGATTGTCAGTTGTATATATTTGCTTGCATTTTACATGTTTGCACTACTAATATATCAAAATTTATCAAAATAAAGCAGAGGCTAATATCTAATAACTTTTCATCTTTAGTAAAAATAAAAAGATACATACATATGTACTAAACATTTCATAATGAAATGGTTGTTTAATGTTATCAGAACTTGACTCCAACCACTAGGAACCGCCAAGATCAACCTAGCTAATTCATCTAATGGTGTCTTGTTTTTAAATAAAGTTGAAAATTAATTGAAATAGGTTCATTTAAAGATTGTTTACTCTTTTTTTAAAAATCTATGTAAAATTTATCCACTTTTGTATTATTTTTATTTACAGGTTGTGATTATTTTAATAATTAAGATTTCAGCCATGCAATATGCCTCTGATCAATATTATCCCAACAGATATACCCCAAGCTACTCTCCACCTATTTACATGCCAATACCAACACCAGTGCAATCACCTCTTTCAATAGTAATGATAAAATCAATGGAAGGCCATCAACCACCTAAGCAAAATGATTTATCTTTCTTTATTATGTTAAGTTTATTAAATGGGGCTCAAAATTCTTATCCAATGCCTATGATGTCACCATTTATGTCACCAATGATGTCATCAGTGCTACCATCTTTTTCAGGGTCAGGATTATCTTCATTTTCTCCACTATTTAACTCAGGTCCACCAATACAGGCAACTCAAACTGCTACTGTTTCAGTTTCACCTACATCATCGAGTGGAGGTACGCAAGGAACAAATGTCAATGTAGATTCTAATAATAATAACCAGGGTGGAGGTGGAGGAAGATAAAATTTATTTAGAAGGTAAGAAACAAATGAAATTTGTATATTATTTTTATGTGTATAAATCTGTGTGACATCATTGTAATTATCACGATTTTTAATTGTTACTAATACCCTGCAACATGAAAATCTCCAAGTGAGTGTTTGTCTGTGTGTATATATATAAACTAGGATAGATGTATGTTGATTTATAAAAGATTATTGCATTAGCTGTGGATGCTGTAAAGTCAATATAATTAATTTCACATTATTAATTTAATAATAACTTGACTGAAACATTTCTAATGTTAACGAAAGAAAAAGTTTTTATGTTTATTTTTATTATTACTAAGAATTACTGAGCATATTTTCAACATGGAACAGCAAATTTGCAACACTTGTGAGTAGGTTGTGGTATTTATTAATGGAAAATATCTTCTCTTTTGCTAATATTAGAAATGTTTCAGCCAAGTTGCTACAAACAATAATGAAAATAATAACAAAGAATGTTACATTATTAATTTAATAAACTAAAGATCAGCTTTTCAAGCTAATGCACATGCGCTTTATCTTGTGTTGGAAGTGAAAGTATTCATTTATTATTAAGATTCATAAAGTGCATGTGCATTAGCTTGAAAAGCTAATCTTTAGTTTATTACAATTCATAAACATCGTGCTATATAAAATAAATATCTTATTTACATTATTAATTTAGGAAAAACAATTACTACAAGTAAATGGATAGTAACACTCTAGGTATCGGAGAAGGATTGATTTCCCAAAATGTATACATCCAGCAGAGTACGTAAACATATTTTTACATGTTATGGGGATCAAACAATAAATGTTTCAATCATGTGATTAAAGACCTAAATCTATCGAAGTTTGTGTGCATATATATTTTGTGAGCATTAATTTAATTTGATTATTTGTTTAAATATTTGGTTTGTCAGTCATGGTTAGTTAATAAAATGAGTTTTACCTGATTCTTCCCTGTTCAGTGTTCAGCTATATTTAAATAGGGTGATGCATTAATATTAAATCAGTCAATTCATCATTAAATTACAAAAATAAGAGCTGGTATATTCTATGGAGGATTGGTGATGCTCTAGACAGCGGATAAGGGAAATAATTCTCAAATGCATACTGTAGATAAATTCTTAATTTTTATACAGTATGATGGTTAAACAGTAAATATTTCAAGCATGTAATTGGAATTTACATCTATCCGAAGTTTTTTAACAACTAATTCGATGAAATTTAATGTACATATGCAGAGTAACTCAAAAATCTCCATAGATAGGAAAATGAGAAACTGTAGCTAAATGTGTCTTTATTTACAAAATATTCAATACAAAATTTTTACAAAATATTTGCAAAATGTTCTCCATGTGTTGTCCACCTCTCTCTGTAATTATATGAAGTTTTTTTCCAGCACATAGCGAATAATTTAAGATATCTGTTATTATGCAAGTAATTACATTTCACATGTATTACAAGAAAAGATCAAGTGAGGAAAGAACAGGAGAACTCATGCATCATTCCACATGTCACAGTGACCAATTTGCCTATGTATATACTTTTGTGATACTCATGTGTATATGCCTCAGCAAAAGAGTTATTATAAGTTAGTAGAGAAAAGTTGTTTACCCTCAGGGGAATTGTCAATTAGTATTAGTTGATAGTTTCCTGGCAACACTAAAAATTAAAGGTTATCTCTCTTTACATGGATATTATTTTCTTACATCCATTTTTTATTATAATAACAATCCATGAAAATATGTAATTCAATATATATATATATATTGAGACAGGTACGTCTCATGGCATACAACAATATAGTAGGGTATGCCCATATATATATAAAGTTGAAAGGAAAAATAGAAATAAATATAAAATATTTAAAAAGAGGTGAAACTTTAATATGCATGTTGGTTGAAATAAAATACTTTAGCCTAAAGTCATTGAAAGTAATGGTATTGGTACTGTATGTTCAAATTGTTTATTATTATGAAATTTATGTTCAACATATTGCTGACTATCACAAGCATTTTGTCTAGGTGGAAAAACTGATATAAAGGAACATGGATGCATCCACAGTTAAAACAATGGCATTTCATAGATTAGGAGTCAGAACACAGGAAAACTTCACATCACATGAGCACTTATAATGATGATTGTTGGACATATCATAGATTAATTTGCTCCAAGATTAAAATGACAGTTGTCTTAAAAAATAGATAATCCAATCATATTCAAATTGATATTCACTATAGAAGAATCTACTATATGTACTAAATTTCAATAATTATTGAACCCTAAAATTGCTAATATGGACCTTCAGGACTATCATAATATCGAACCATGGGTGCTTGGGTTCATTAAAAAGAAAAATCATGACTGGTTTTCTGGTGATTGTTTTATTATTGGTGATTTAATGAACATGAATCATATGGCATTTCTGCTTGGGAGAATATGGATTGAAGATGGAATTTCCTATTAAATACTAAGATCTGAAGGAAGTTGTTAAATGACAGACAAGAAGACTTAAAAATTATTGGTGGATTTAAAGTGCCAAGAAGATCCAGATATTCACAGATCATGATCATTCTAGATCTTTTTTGATGCATTGAAGGCAACATATGAACCTTAAAAATGTATCCCATATGTATTAAATCCAGCATTATCACTCTCTTGCATGATGAAAATGATATTTTGAAAAAGAATTTTGATCATCTTTTGAATAATAGTATAAAAATTGAATTGACAACTTTTAATGATATAACTACTTTATTTACTCACTTAGATTTGGACAAAGATATTAGGCTTAGTGAAGTCAAAACAGGTCTTTGTAATCTTAAAAATGGAAAGACTGCAGGTTCTGATGCAATACCTGAAGAAGTTCTAAAAATATGGTCGAAATATGTTAGCTTCAAAAATATTTGAATTTTTAATGAATATATGGATCCATGATATCGTGACACTCAATCTTAAGGATACTTTTATTGTTCCAATTTTGAAAAAAAAGGGAATAGAAATTAATGCAATAATTATCATGGAATATTCTTATCATCCATTACTACAATAGTACATTCAGGAATTTTGTGGAATAGGTTGTTTCCAGTTATAAATAACTGATTACCCAGAGAATCATTGTGGTTTTAGAAAATCAAGAAAGAGTATAGGGCATTGGTTATTTTTCCAGGCAAATGAAGAAAGATGCTAGAAACAAAGGAACAATTTATATATCCCTTTTATTGAATTGGTCATATCACCTGATTCAGTTAATAGGAGAGGTCCATAGCATTGTTTGAAATTGGTTAGTTGTCTACCAAAATTTATTTATATCATACAATTCTACATGATGGAATGAGAGTATTATTACTACAAGTGGAAAATCTGAGACATTTAAAATGAAAACTGGTGTTACACAATGGTGTGTATTTGTTCCAACATTGTTTTCAAATTTTATGACAATGGTCTTTGAAATTTTCTATATATTTCTTAATGAAACAAAGATCAAGGTAAGATACATATTTGAAAGAGGAATTTTTAATCTAAACTGATTAAAGATAAAAACAATAACTTTTCATTTGGATTCTGCATTTATAATATGCTGATGACTATGCTATTCTTACAAGTCCAAACTTAATAATTTTTATGAGCCATTCATTAGATTAGAGATTATTCCTTAAGTGGATAATCTCTAGTTTAGGGAATGGCTAATAAAAATTATTAATATACTTCCATCAAGTGATTAGCATCAAAGTTGTGAGGGCATTAAGTTTGACACCTATCAATTAAACTGTACATATGTATAAGTGATCAACTGATGAGTGCTAGTTCAGCTCGAAATATGCATCTGCCTTGCAAGTGAGTAGTGTATTGAAAATTACACTGCCGAAATATTATTCATTAAGTGAATAATCTCTATTCTAACAAACGACTAATAAAAATTATTAATATACTTCTATCAAGTAGTTTGAGTGACAGTTGTGAGGGCAGTAAGTTTGATGCTTATCAATCAAACTGTAGTAATTGGCTATCTATATATACTGTACAATGATAACGATATGTGGAAAGAGATTGTGATCTGGGCCAACTGCTAAATGCTGGTTCAGCACAAAATGTGCATCTTGGGAATCATATATCCATTTGACATATCTTTGATCATATATTTATGATTACACCCTTCCACAAGATGTTAAAAGTGGATAGAAACCAGGCCCTGCCTTGTGTGGGAGTGTTGCAGTGGAAAATACACTATAGAATTATTATATAATGTACTTAATGTTTTAAATGCAATGTGTAAATTCTTTGTCAACCAGTAATGGAAGAAACATATTCGGTAATGTTTTGGATGATTAACATATTGAGGATGTACACTAGTTTAAATACCTTGGTAGTTTTATAAGTAGATGGGTTGGCTTAGGTTTAAGTTACAATACAGGCTCCAACGTGCTACTGATTCTTTTAACAAGTTCAAAAATATTTTATTACCAAGCTTCCAATAAAACTTTGTGTACATGAGAGTTGAATACAGTCATGATTCTGTTTTCTCTCTCCAATTGTCGTTTGATGTTTTGGTATAGATTCTCCCCAAAGTATACATTCTATCTGATTATTGTTTTGTTGAGAAAATGTTTATTCTTAATAGATACTGTTGTGTTAATTGTGTGTTTATAAAAACACAGACTTGTAAAAATACGATTAAATATTTATTAATTAAAACAAATATACAAAGTTGTATTTCTATTAAGTAATTAGTAATAAAAACCTAAATGCACTTATGCAAAGATTTTAAATATCATTAAATGAGTGACGTCACAAGTAAAAAAAAAACCTTCCATCAAAATATTTCAATTTTGAAATAGTAAAGATTTAAATGAGAAATAAATCACAATTTAGTCAATCTAAAATATAATAATTTTCATTTTTATTATAATTAGCAAAACTAATATTTAGTGTGTGTTGTGAATAACAAAGAATATATCCCTGATTTGGTTCATGCAGAGTGTTCCAGTGTAAAAGTGACTTGATTCTCTCCTCAAGCTTGCTGCAGCGCCACCTATAAGTCAATCCTTGTCTAATTTAGTGACATTGTTTAGCTATTCACAAAACACTTTAAGGTGTTAACATGTTTACATCACAAGTTATGATATAAAATGTGATAGTATGTACATTCAGATCTCATCTTTCATACTTTCCGTGCCATTACATAATTTTGCAAACCATTTGAAAACATTTTTTGTTATTCATCACTCCAATGACATTCACAGTGTGAATTACTTCAAACATTCAGTAACACTATGTTCCAATTTAAAATCAAATTTAACGTTAGCATTGTAAGTTACGATACAAAATATGCTCTTACATTTCACATTGTAATCTATAATCCAGACACATTAGTGCTTTAAAATTTTTGTGGTGAATAGTTCAATTGTGATACTGGATAATACATGTAGTTCATTCACCGATGGACTTCAGGATGGACTTCAGGAACCCTAGAGAGAAAAGAAATCTTCGTGGACTATTTCCGTCATCTAATATGAGTGTTGAATGTTTTTAGAAAAATTTAATTTTATTTAAATATTCCCAAATACATTCAACTGTTAGTGATAACACATCAAACTGGTTAATATATGCACATTTCAAGAGGTATTATTCTCCCCTCTTCTTCGGGTGTTGTTTGGCCTGACCAATGACCATACTAGATTGGTATTCGAACCTGGACCCTTAGATTCTTGAGTATTGAATTTTAATGTAATACTCTAACCAACTGAGCCATCCTGCTTTTGAATATTTAAATAAAGTTAATTTTTTAAAAAAACATTCAATACTCATATTAGATGATGGAAATAGTCCAATATAAAAATACAACTAGAACACCATCATCACAAACCTTCAAAAAAACAAGAAGTAATCATCTTTTCTATGGAACTCATTATATTTAGGTCTATTCATTGCTATGGTTCATATTATGCTAGTTGAGCACTTGCATTTCAGTAAACAATTAGAATTATAATTTAACATCAATAAAAGGTTCTAAAAATGATTTTATATAATTCTAATAATTGTTTTATGTTTAATTAATCTTAGGATTGTTTTCGGGTAGCTTATTTATAGCCAGCTCATGTATTCACCCAAAACTGGTTGATAAATGGGTCTCCAACTATTCTTATATATATGGTGAAACACTAATGGAAAAAACTCAAATTCTCATCACTCAGCAGTTGGAAGGACTAGTGAATACCCCATCTCCTCCACTGATTTTTTATGAGGGGTATCTGAGCAGCCTTTACTCTACAATAATCTTAATCACATTCTTAAAATTTAAAAAATAGAAAACTCAGATTACAGAATTTTTGCCTACTTCTTAATTTAATTTTTTTCTATAAAACTGTCTTATTTGATAGTCAATACATGTTTTAATGAAAAATAGTTTCCAGTTAAACAAGAAACAATTAATACTTTTTTCAGGCATTTTATGAATTTATATGTCAAATGCTGTGAGGTTATTTATTTATTTATTAGCTTGACTTCAAATTGAATATCATTGTATTGTTTATTTCAAATCTGACACTGGTTTTAGTTAATTATTATTTTATAGTTAATATTGTCATATTTACATCTGGTTCAAATATCAATTTCACTCTTAATTTTCAACATTATTACTAAGCTTAATATCTTCTGATTATTACTCTTTTCTTTGCTTTGTTTGACCACATAAATATGATGGACTTGGTTATTTATTTCACAGCTAGAGAGAGATAGTCAACTCCAATTTTCTTTCTATATGTTAAATGCTGTTAGATTATTTATTTATTAATTTTTTGACTTGTAATTGAATAGTTAATATGAAGTTTGCTTGAAATAAGACACTGTTTTTATTTTTTACTGAATTAGTTATTTCATAATTAATATTGCCATATATTTTCATCTGGTTTGAGCATCAGTTATTCCTATTTTTCTATATCATTACTAAACTAAGCTCTGAAAACCAAGAATAAATGATCCCTCTATTTTTTGTTAGTTTGTTAATGTAAAGATGATAACCTTAGTTATTTATTTCACAGCTAGAGGGAGCTTAATCATCTCCAGTTTCCTTTCATCAAATGTTAGATTATTTATGTATTTCTTAACTTGATTGTAATTGAATAGCAATGTAAAGTCTGTTTAAAGTAAGACAACCTTTTTATTCATTACCGAGTTAATTATTATTTCATAATTAATATTGGCACATTTAGATCTGGAACATATATAGTTCTACATTCCATTTTCAACATTGTTAGCAATCTTACTGGAGCACATATAATTCCACTCCCGATTTTTAACATTGTTAGCAAGCTAAGTTTAAAATCACTTAAAACAAAGAATACAGTGAGATTAAATCAATTCCATTTCCATTAATTTAAATTAAATTACATGCTTTATGCAAATTAAACGCTCATTGTCAGTAATCCTTCCTAAGGATAAAAATAATACAAAACAATACTTCAGAAGTCTATCTTGACAGGGAAATTGCTGATAATTATTTTTTAATTTGATGTTGACTACTGATACAATTTTTGGCTGACGTCATTTATTCTATTGACAAGTTTAGCTTTTAGCATTTGATATGTGTGTATATATATTGTACTGTTATTTTGGTACAACTCATATTTATATATATATGTCAAAGCATTGACCGGGAATTGAACCCAGGCCAGCTGCTTGGAAGGCAGCTACGCTAACCACTAGGCCACCAACGCTTGACAACTCATATTTATTATTCTGCTTGGAAGAAGATTGCTGAGAGATAAAATAAATAAATATAAAAATGTAGACTTTTTTCTGTTAATAAACTAGATTTATTATTTTTATTGTAACTAGTTTGGTAATCAGAGAAAAAAAAATGTGCCTGTAGATTTTCTAAGATAAGATAAAAATGTAATTAACTATAATTAGAAAGAGAGGGAAGATGTGATATTTCTTCTCTCCCTAATTAAATATGGCCGATTGGAATGTCGATCACCAATAGTAAATAAAATAAAAATTAGAGATTTACAAGCTTAATTTTAAAAAAAGTGGGGTCATGTGATACATGACTCTATTTTATATATATATAATTAAACATTGTTTAAATTTTGTAAAGTATTCATTTATTTTGGGCTGATAAAAGTTTATTAGTTCACCACCGGGAATGGGTGCTACATATATAGAAAACTATGTATTTAAGTTATGATTAATATTGTAAATTCATTATAATAAAAATAAACTTTATGAGGAAATTACATTCCTGAGGATATAAATAAAAGACAAATGTAAATATATACAGTACTTGTATGTTGGAATCAGACCAGTGGCATAAAAGGACGACTCTGAGAATCCTGATTTTATTCCTTCTTTGCTTCCATATTACTATTCATATGTTCTTCAAATTAGAGTGCTATATTTTTCATCAAGCAGAAATCACAGAGAAAGAAATGTATAAAAATATTCTGCCACATGTTTGTTTTTACCTGTGGGGGTTCAAACCACATGCACTGCTAAGAAGATATGGTCACTGCTGCTTTTTCCTAAGCTAAAGTCGAGAGGATGCTGTGGTTCAGAAATTCTATGTCTACATAATGCCAGTACCCTAGCAAGCTAATAAGAAAAGTAACATTTCAACTGGTCATAATGGATAACATATCGTAGAAATAAAAAAATCCATGGTCATGTTATATATCTATTATATCAGTCATTAAACCCATTCAAAGAAATAATTGGTAAGATTAATGAGAGTTATATACCTAACTTTAATGTTTATCTGATTTAATAATATAAACTTTTAACTAACTAATAAGATAGATGAACTAAATGTTATTATTGCTAACAGAATACTCAATTACATTTGTAATTAAGAATATGTTATATATTTATTCAATGTAATGTTGTATCTATACGTTAATGTTCAAAAATATTTAATAGGGCAGTATTAATAAATAATTTTGTATTTATAGTGTGTACATACTTGTTTATTAGATCCATGTTTTAATTTCAGCAATCTTCATTATCTAGATTCTTTCATGTAAGAATACTAATACACATAATTAATTTGTTAAATCTCCATAAATAGAAACCAGATAACAAAAACTTGTGTCCTATGTGGCCTTGCCTTTAGAAGTGGGCTATTCCAGATTCCTTGCCTGATTGGCTAGCACCTGGTCACTATCCAATGGGGATAAATTCTTCATTGGGGTTCACACACATAATCCAAGTGTTTCCAGTAATGTAGGGGATCTACCATTAAATAGTCAGCCTTTTTGGAGGCAAGACAGAAAGCAGTTACTTCTGTCAATCTGAACAACTAAATGTGCTCTCCAATAAACCCTCTGCCATCAGCAAAGGTATTTTTTCTAGTCATTATTGTGATTTCCATGCAGTGAGGGAAGCCCACATAGGGACTGGAAACTGCTATGTCTGTAACCGACTTGAGGCAAGCTGTCTAAGGGCAGCTGGAAGAGTCTGAACTAGACCTGACTCGAGGCAAGCCTTCCAGTACAGCCAGAAGAGTTGTACTTGAATTCATGAGGCAGGGTATTTATACAGCTGGAAGTTAGTTCCATTACTCGGCACAACTACCTCAGCATTAAATTGTATTTATATGTTTTATTAACTAACATGTGTGTATATTTTTGTCACTAATAAATTATACATATTAATTGTTGAGTAGTTTGCCATCATTTATCTGATATTTTGGAACCGAACCTGTAAATTTAGCCAAACACAACAGATGTGGTGCAGTTGGGGGGGATTCCTTCTTTATTAATTAACATTGTGATGATGTGTTCAGTGAAGCATTTCATTGAACACATGGGGCCTGAAACGAATAAAGCTGTCACGAGTTATAGTTTCTCTTTTATATCATATATGATATGACTCTGAGTTAGATTGACCAGGAAATATAATCGTATTTTTTCTAATATTTATTTATTAAATTAAAAAGGAGGAAGTGATTTGGTCATATTACAAACATTATCCTGTTACTCTTATATGTCATCATCATCATCAACCATTGTCAATCCACTGCAGGATGAAGGTTTCTCCAAGTTCAATCCATCTTCTCTAATCTTTAGCTTCTCTTCTCCACATCACCCCTGCACACTTTCTTTTTCATCTATCCATCTCACATGTGGTCTCCTTCTGAGTCTTTTACAATCTCTTGGAATCCCATTTAAGATTTCCATTGTCCATCTATTATCATCTCTTCTAGCAATATGCCCAGTCCAACTCCACTTCAGTCATTAATTTTTTCAATGAGGTCTTATATGTATAGTGTAAATAATTAAGACGCCTTTAGTAATCAAAATCCATAAATAAAAAATTAAAAAACGACTTCTCATAATGAAAAGACTAACGACCTGATACAACATATATCATTTTCAACTATTATCGATCCACTGCAGGTTGAAAATCTCTCCAAGTTTAATCCATCTACTATCTATAACCTTCCTTCTCCATATATATATATATATATATATATATACTATCAGAAATATCTGGTATATATTAGAGCATGTAATAATCTCACATTTGTTAACATCAAATCATTATTTTTTCACCTACAACATGGGATCCCCTTTTGTTGATAAAAAGTAACAATTTGTATATTAGTGCTTGTGAAATTTTTACATTCTTTCTTATCTATGATGTATCAGATGATCTAGAAAGTCTCACTATTCTAAAAAAATATTAAGTTGATTATACAGAGCATATAATTTAATATTAACTTTAGAAAGCTGAGTTTGTTGCCAATATTTTAGTATCCTATTCATTGTTATCAAAAGTAAAACACTTCACCATTACATAACATTTTAAAATACCCACTGTTTATTTATTTGAATGCTATTACCTGTGATTGCTAAACTTTGCACCAGGTGGCGCTATTGTGTGAAAAAATGGTGTTGCTGTTAATGGAAATTAAATTCTCTTACTTTTAAACAACATTTTTATTTTATAAAAAGTTACTTTTAAATCATAAAACGTTATTATTAAAATTTTAAAAATCATATATAATTTTACAAACAAAATTAATTTTGTAATATCCAACTTCAAATTAATAGAGTATCTCAGTAATGATAGCATCTAAAACAGTTATGGATATTATAAATGATTCATCAACTTTAACTTGCCACTAAAATGTAATACGACTAATGCATTTTTTATATCACAAAAAAAAACCTGGAACTTTAATAAACTTTGCTTTACAGCATTTTAATTATCATTATTTAATTTTAACCATACCAGAAAATTGGGTTTAAATACTGAAAACTGTTCAAATAATTCAAATTTTTGAAAACAAAATTTTTTTGGTAGTAGTTATAAATGTTTTCCCCATATACATCCACTAATTTTTTAAATACTATAATATTTGTGCTATCATTTTCAATTTTAAAGTAACCACAATTGCTGTAGTCACTATCACATATTGGTATTACCATGTAAATGTTTTAATTTTATATAACTTTTTTAATTAATCCAGTGTCCATCTCAGTATCTTCCTAAATAAATCTTTTTTGCAAAAATCAAATTAGTTTGAATTTTGTTTACTTACTTTAAATTTTATATGCCATCTTTTTGTTTTAAAAGTATCTCATGCCAGTTACATTTTAAGACAAATATAATAAAATTTATTGTAACCAATGGTAACAATAATAAGCAAATTTATTTTATTATAATAACTGATTATAAAAACCCAGTCAACTGATTATAAAAAAGCTGTCTCAAATAAAAGTAAATTTATTTCTTTATTTTTCCAATTTTATGAAGAGTTTTTCCTGTGTAAACAGCTTGTGTAAGCATAAAGAATGGTGATCGTATGATGTTTAGTGGTTTATATCCAATGTAAGGATAATTTAATGTAATTTGTATATAACAAAATGTAATTGATATATAGTTACATTTTTTATTATCATAATCTAATTCATTAAATTGTTATTTTAACATTAATAAAGAGTAGTAATTGTAATCATTCTTTATTCAATTCTCAACTTAATTGCATAGTATACAATGTACTTAGACATGTGCTCGTGGGTCTAGAAAAAGGCTTCAAACTGCTATCAAGTTGTGCTAACCACTGCTGACTTATAATAGATATAGAGAGCAACTGCTTAAGGAGTAGTAGTGATAGACAAATTAGCCCATTGAATCCAAGTACAGAATCATTTTTGCCCTCAAAATTAATAAAACTGATTTTTGAGCTGGCCAATATTGTCATAATGGTCAGTCTAGATGAACAAGCAAGAGAGATATGGCTAGGGAAATATAACCAGTTCATCGATATTACTCATTGAGATTGTGTGTTGGGTAATCAAACTATAGAGATACATGATGATGGATGAATTAGATAATAATTTAGGTGCTTATTAATATAGAGCTGGCTGAATAAAATGCTATTTGTATCCATTTTGGATTTAATAGTTTAATTTAGCAGATATCATTCAAAATATAGTTTGCCATGTGGCGCACATTTATTAGATGCTCAACTTTATCATCTGTATTTCAGCTTTGCTCATTGTTCCACCATTGGCCTGTTCAATGTGATATATATATAATGTAAATTAAATGGAAGCAGACGATTTCCGGTAGCTAGGGATGTTTGTGCTCATGCGTTAACATATATATAAAGGTTATCCTTAACTTCAGATTTATACTATTTAAAAAAGCAATGGTGATGCTGGAAATAAACATTCAATTTATTTAATAGCAGTACTTTTTAAATAGAATGTATAACTCTGAAATCATACATAAGTATAGAAGGTGAATAATACTCTCGTTTAACTATGATTTCAAGGCGGTATACTCTGTGGTTAAAATATGGTACTAGTAAATAAATTGAATACTTTATTTCCACCTTTTTTTAATATACTTGTTGATGCATGAGTACGATCATTTTTCATCGTTGAAGATTGTATGCTTCCATTTATTCTACGTACATACTTTAGGCTAAGTGTGCGGTGATTTATAGTATTTAAGAAATAGCGCATTATCGGAAGTTGACTTCCTCTTTAATAATTTAACATATATAAGTACAATTTGGTATTGGTGATCTTTTGTTTTAATATCATATCAGTATTGACGTATATTGATTTAACTACAGTAATTATTTTGGGTGTGTTAAGTTTTCTCTCTGAGATAGGCAACAAGGTATTGCAATAAAGTGAACATTTGACCATCATCACCAGTTAGGAATAATATTAAGGCTTATCTACACTTTTTTTATTAGTGAGAAAATTTCATATCTGATATCACTAAAAGAGTCTCCATGAAACATTTCTTTATACTTCATCTATTTTAGATTGATCTGTTGTGGTGGTGGTTTTTTTAATATAACGTATACCTGACATTTGTTTCAATAGCTCATTTAGAATTCTCTTTTTAAATTCTGTAAATCATTTACGTTTTCCTAAGTTTGTTTTTTTCTATTATATGCATAATGTCCAATTCTTTTAATAAAAGGTTTATATGATTTTTAATTTGCTTGCAATCATCACAGTATCTTCCGATATCAATTTTGATTTTCATATTCAAACAATCCTCAAACTCGTAATTACTTCCTTCATTTTCACACTTCTTTTGGTTCAGATCTATTTGTATCCAAAATTCTGGATTATATTTAGGACTTCTGAAAAGCCTGTATTATTTTTTGGCGTCATTTAAAGTTTATATATCAATAATTAACTTATTAATCTCACAATACATTGCTGGTCAATTACTTGGACTGTTAGAATAGTTATCTGATCTGAAATATCTCGTTTAGTAAAAATAATATGGAGCAATTGTGATTTTATTGATTGAAATGTATAAGATCTAAGAGATTATTTATGGCACCCAGTGAGTAAAGAATTCATTCTTAACAGCAAAAAAATATGACCATAAGTGATTTAGTAACGTGATAGTTACATTTTGAAGTATAAGGTCCTCAATTCAATTTCAATACCTCTGGTACTTCAACTTCTTGTGAACTTTAAGCATAAAAATCATTCAATTATTACAGACAAAAAATACTGCAGCTGCTGAAAACTTTATATGCAGTAAACAATGTCCTATTCGTTTTTCTTCCCAGATTTCTGGCTTAACGTTCTTCCCAATCAATACTAAGATCTCCTGCTCTCTAGATGTGTATCTTCCAGGTTCTATCAATTTCTTAAACCAATCCATCATTGGTTTTCAATTTCTTCTTTAAAAGATAATTGAATAGTTTGCTGTTCAAATGTCATGTCATATTTGTACCGGAAGTGATAGATTGAGTTGCAATCCAGAACCCTTTTGCTCTTGAGCCAATTACTGAACCACTGTACAAACTGTAAATAAATAAACTAGTCAGATTAATCAGCCAATATGTTAAGTGATAATTGATCAATGGGAAGTAACAAGTTAGGTTGTGAGCCAGGAACCTTTAGTTCTCAGGTCATTTAGTCTTACATTGATTTCTATATGCAGATATTTATATTGCAGAAGTGATAGATATCCACAACTTTAAATTGATAAATAAATGGGCTTGATACCCCTAACCCATCTGGTTAAAGAGGGTTGATCATATTAAACAAAATCTGAATTTGTGCAGTATGGATATTTGAATCTGGTAGTCATGAGTGATAGATGTACTAATAAAAATTGGAAAAAAATGTCTCATCAGTGCAATTATTATTTAATCTTCCACATGTTAAAAATGGATAGAACTAGTTCCTATTTTTTATTAGAGCAGTGTAATGAAGGAATAACAAGCTGTCAATGCAAATATGATTTGGGTGTTTGTTTCTCTAGTTTACTATATATCTACCTATTTTTACAGCAAAAAGTTGACTGTTTCTCTTTTTACACTGCTAGCAGACCATCTCTGAATCAACACGTTACGTAGAAACAGGGTGTAGCTATTCATTACAAAATATTTAAGGTGCTAATGTGTCTGCATTATGAGCTAAGACATGACATGGAACAGTGTTTTTATATCTTAATCTATGGTGGAAAAACACACTAACGTTAAATTTTGTTTTAACTTGTGAATTGTGGAGAAAGTGCTACTGAAATATTTAAAATGATTCATACTATATATAGAAGTAAAGCTATGAGTTATAAAAATATTTCAAGCGGTTTGTGAGATTTTAAGATGACAGGAAAACAGTGAATGTGACCAATGAAAGTTGAAATGCACAGTCACATTTCATATCATAATTCATGATCCAGATTTGCTCAAGCCTTAAATCTTTTGTAATCAATAACTAAATTCTAACAATATATAATACAAACGTTGTTTCACAGATGGCGCTATAGACAACTTGGAGAATGAAAATTAATCACTTTTTCAATAGGGCATACTGTATAAGTTTCGTTACATCTCTTAACAAGACTTCTTCTTTTTTTTTACATTATCATTTTCAACTATTATTGATCCACTTCGGTCTCTCCAAGTATGATCCATATCCTATCTCTAGCTTCACTTTTCATCAATCCATCTCACATGTGGTTTTTTTCTAGATCTTTTACATCTCATTACTATTAACATGATTTTAAAAAAGTTATTTTAAAATATTTTTTATGTTTAATTATGATATAAATATAATGTAAGCATTGCAGTACCTTCTATTAGCTCATCTTTTAACTAAGATATTAGCAATAGCTATTCGCAAATGAATATGTTCATTCCAATTCTAAAAGAAAAAGATTAAACAAATGGTAATAATATATTTCTGATGATGGTTATACAAACTGATCTGTGAAATGCACAAACACTCATATAAACACATGGATGTGTTATCCTGTTGTTGTGTTTTTTATATATTTTGCAATGTATTCTTTTAACTTCTGCAGAAAACTTAAATAATCAACACCATATCTAATTCCAACTCTCCACTAAATTCTATTCTTTTCTGTAATCTTCCCAATGAAAACCATCAGCATGGCGTGTCTTTAAACTATCTAAAATAATCTTTATAACATAAGCAGGATTTATCTCTTTCTCAAAAACTATGCTCAATTTAAACATGAATTACACTTTAAGAGATTCTTGTATAGTTCCTTCATTGCATACATCTAACTCAAAACAGCATATCTTAAAATGTTCCTGATATTTCATCATGGCCTGTAGTTTTCGACTTCACTAAGCTGAATCTCTTTGTACAAATCTAAATGATTAGATAAATTGGATAGAAGATGTCATCTCAATTCTTGTAATATACTTTTCACCTGTTTAATATATCTTTGTCATCATATAAGAGAATGCAACTATTGGGTTTAATAGGCTTGTGATACTGTTTTGCAGTTCCATATGTGGCTTTCAGTGCTCAAAAAAAAATCCAGAATGATCATGATTAGCAAATGTCTGTATCTTCTCTGTAGTTTTTAATTCATCACTCATTTAACATCTGCCTTCAGATCTCTATATTTATTATGAAGTTTCACACTTAATTTATTACTCAAACAAGCAGAAAATACCACATTTCTTTTTAATCAAACCGTTAGTAATAAGATATTTATCTTTCTTATTGCATTGCCAAATCCATATAATATTAATATATTCTATGTTTTTATCATTTTTACAATGCTTTTTTACACCTCAGACAGTTTCGGTTGCTCCAGCAATCTTCTTCAGAATTTCTATTTATTACTGTATGTTCTTTATTACTTTTTGCAATGTTTTTTTTTACAACCCAGACGGTTTCAATTGCTGAGCAATCGAAATTGTCTGGGTTGTAAAAAAAGCATTGTAAAAAGTAATAAAAAACATAGATGATATTAATATTAATAATAAGATTTATTGTCAGAAAACCGATCAAGATTTTTCTTTTTAATGATTTTAAAAGTGCATTTATTTATATCCATAACGCACTCTTTAAGAAAGTTCTTTTAATATGGCAAACTTGAATAAACAAATTTTAGTTTTTAATAACTATTGAATTATCATAAATAATAGATACTGCTAAATAACAAACATAATTTTTTTATGAATATTATTGAAATAAGACTTATTTTTTTAATGAAATTATGGTTTTAACCTTGGAACAAAAATTAATCTATAATCTCTTCAACAACATGCCCTTGTAAAATTTTGGGCTGTTATACCATAGTAAAATTCAGTAGATCATTGTCTACAAAACTCAGAAAATCACTTTCAGAAGAACTCCTACATCAGTTGTGTTAAGTTCCAACATTTACAACCATCATTCACAATAGGCCTGAATATGATTTATATTAAATAAATTTCACTTATTTTATTTCTGTGTGATAGTTGAAACACATAATTATTAAATTGAATAGTTTTATAGTTAATAAGCATACATACAATTATATTCCTGTGGGTCTTATATTCATAATTTAAAATTTGGTTATTATATAACAATTTCTTAATTGAAGAGTGATCTAGTAATGGATTCTTAAATGCTCTTATTTGTAGAATTATAAGCTGTAGATATCTCTAATGTATTATTTACATAAATGGTTACATTATATATATATATATATATATATATATATATATATATATATATATATATATATATATATATATATATATATATATAACAAACTAACCAATGGAAATACATATAAAAACAAAAAAAGACTTATAAATCCAATAAATAATATTATATTTCAACCAGAGGACTGGTTTTCATTTTACTGTGTATTTTTTTTTTCTGATGAAAACCAGTCCTCTGGTTGAAATATAATATTATTTATTGGATTTATAAGTCTTTTTTTGTTTATATATATATGGAATCTTATAATTAAATATTAGTAAATACAGTAATCAAATATTTTGAAAAGTACAAAAAATATTATCGTCACTTAGGAGCGCTTTCAACTATCCTCATAGTCTTTCTCAACTAATACTTTGAAAGCTTAACCTTCCCATAATTCCATGATCTTAACATTTGCTGCCTACCTATTGATTAAATCCTGCTTGCATTTATATATTAGCATAACTTCCTTTATTTTTCTTTCATTGTTATTTCTCAATTTGCAATATTTTTACATATACTTTGAAAGATTAATTTTTCCATAATTCTGTGATCTTAACATTTGCTGCCTGTCTAATGATTAAGTTCTGCTTGTATTTATATATTAGCATATTTTCCTTTATTTTTTTTTTATTGTTATTTCTCTCAATTTGCAATATTTTTACATTAAGTTCTGTTTGTATTTATATATTAGCATAACTTCCTTTATTTTCCTTTTACTGTTATTTTTCTCAATTGAGAAAAAATAACAATTGAGAGAAAATAATAAAATGAAAATAAAGGAAGCTATGCTAATATATAAATACAAGCAGGAAATTGAGAGAAATAACAATAAAAGGGAAATAAAGGAAGCTATGCTAATATATAAGTACAAGCAGGACTTAATCAATAGGCATGCAGCAAACTTTAAGATCACGGAATTGTGGGAAAGTTAACCATTCAAAGCGTTAGTTGACAAAGACTATGAGGATAAGTGACGATTATATTTTCTGTACTTTTCAAAATTTTTGATTACTGTATTTACTAATATTTAATTATAAGATTCCCTACATTGCTTTGAAGAAATATAGACATCGATTTATAATATTATACATATAATTTTTTTCTTTCTTTTTTTTTCAGAAAATACATATTTTCCACTTCAAAGAATTCATAAGAATTCGAAAATAAATTATACACTGTAATAAAAAAAAAAGTTCCTAACTTTGTTAATTTATTTTTATTTATTATTTTACTAATTTATTAATAAATAAAATATTTTATCCCTCAAATTTGTCTGTTCTTTGTTTAATATATCATTTATTTCAATATTTTACTACTTGTAATTATTTTAATAAGAATGTAAAATTGTAATTAGAGCATATACATATGTTATACCAAGAACAATTGTCTTCACCCTCTTTAGAGTCATCTCCTTTAAGCCTGAATAATCAATAATGATAAGTTGCTATAGTAACTGCATCTCTAAACCGGTTTCTGCTTTTATTTTCATTAATAAAGACCGGAATTCAAAGCGGAATCTAGCGAACTTATGCATCTAGCAATCGCTCTTTATTTCTTTATATTATTTAAGATAGTAATCCAAAATTCAATAAAACCCTGACTTTGAATCCAGACCAGTTTCTTTGCTTATATAAGTCTGACATCGTGTCAGTTTGTACATATTTTAAGAATTACGGTTTTATAACAATAAACTCCTAGTCTTTGTCTATAAATATTAATGCTAAATCTCCACTAATAAATACAAAAGCTAGAAATCAATATAAAAATGCGAATCTGCCATTCTTTATTTAAAGTTATATATAGTAGATGGTTTTACAGTAGTGTGAAGAGAAGCTGTCCTTGGAAGAATATGAATAAGCTGAGAAAGTCGTGTGACATTGTTGTTATTACGATTGTAGTTTGTATTTTATTCAAAAATTTACTAAACAGCAGATATAAGCAATGGAGTAATAAATGCATCGTAGGTAAAATGTATATGTATTGTTGTTCCTAGTATAAATAATGAACTCACTTCTTTTATAAACTTTATGAAAAGAGACACTATTTTTCACATTTGCATATATCTTGCAATATCATCTGTTCAACAGCTTTCCTCAGAACTTTTAATATTGATATTATATAATGTAACACTTTACTTTTCACATTTGCAAATTGCTCACAGTTTCGACTGTTCAGCAGTCTTCCTCAGAGGTTCTAGTTCATGAAAGGAATGGTTCTTGACAAAACCAAACTTTTGAACTCATGAATAATGGAGGAACAGTTTCTGGTCAATAATGTTAATTAAATAGGATGGTAGCATAAAGAATAATAATATAAAACTCTATACATCCACTGCCACTTGGTTCAAACCTCTCTTTGGTTACCTGAAATCATGGATAATAGAAAACTCTTAACAATAATAAGTTACTCATAAATGAGTATTGCCATTCCAAAAGAAAAATAGAAAAAAACGACTTTAGATATAAGTTTTGGGATGATTATAAGTCAATCTGTAAACTACAAATATATTCATATAATGAACACTTAGTTCATATTTCCATTCACTTGATATTTTATGATGCTATCTTTTAATTTATTCAGGAGATAGCTTTGTGAAATATTTTAACATTGTCTAATTGTCATCAAGATATTACAATTCTTCAGAATATATTTGAGATAATACATCCTTTTAGGAAGCCTTCCATTCTTCATTCACTTTACATGTCCGCTGCAATGGAGGTGTGATTTTACAATAGTGGACCAAGCTAAAGAATATATTAATTGGTTTTATGACCTTGCCATTGAAGTTTCCAAAGGATCCTTATATGAAACTTTTCTAATGTCTGTATATTGCACTGATAGGGAACCCATGTTTCACTTCCATGCATGTGTGTATTGAACACCCACCCTGTAATGCAATTTACATTTTAAAATATAAAGAACCTGAATTCAGACTATCAAACTTCCTACAGCTATCCTATCCAACTTATATAACTGATACACATGACCACATACATATGTAAAAGATAAATCATCTTTAATATATGTATTTTGTATAAGATCATTTATTTTTTCACATGTATGTGATCATGTGTATCAGGGTTTGGATAACTATGGCAAATTTGAAAGTCTGAGTTCAGGTTCCTTAGAATTATATTGGATAATTCAGTCTGTATTATATCCATTTCCCTTTTGTATTGAAATCCTATATGTGAGGAGTCAGATTGACTTAAGGTCAATATGGGTATGACAATAATATTGACATCATCATGGGCTTTGAGTATTGCATCCTCAGATTTTCAATTATATGGATGATTGGAGAGTGGTGAAGACTAAAGTGTGTCCATTAAAGTTTGAAGATTTGCTATCTTAATATAAAGTGAGCATTGATTGTACATGTGTGACAGATGGTGATCTGGACCAACAGATGAATTCTGGTTCAGCACAAAATACGAATATTGGAGATAATTTATCTTTTTCACATGTGGGCATGTATATCAGTTATATAAGATGGTTGGATAGCTGTGGGAAGCTTGAAAATCTGAGTTCAGGTCCCTTATAATTACATTGGGTTTAGTATAAAGTTTTTAAAATATGCAAATTTAAATATCTACAAAAGTAATTAACAAAAAATAAATAATGCAGTTTATAAAAAAAAAGACAGTAGAATAATAAATCAAGAGAAAACAATCACCTGACTGAGAATTCAAGGTGAAGAAATCAGACTGCAAGATGATTCATAATGACCCTTATAGAGGTAGGCTTGCAGTATAGTAATAAATTGAGATAAAAATAAGTAATTAGAAGACAGAGACAATTCGTGATGGCTGTGATACAGATTAAGTGCATGTAAAATGCATAAATTAAAATTTCATTTCAGATAATCAATTTTTAAACTTTGAATTATCCATAATGTTGCCTTCATTTTTTTTCTTTTATCTCTCTGCCCTCTATCATTCAATTTGTTTCTCTTCTCATACTCTTATTTTTGTTTTCTTTATTTTTTCATTTTGTTTTATGTCTCATCTATTCTTCTTCCAAGCCATCTGCTTACCACCATTCCTATTTTCTTTTCTGGCCCATTGTTTTTCGTTTTCTTTCTTTTTATCTATTTAGCTTTGCTCTCTCTTTTTTCTATTTATTTTTCACTTATTTTGTCTGCTTTCTTTAACACTTATTTATCTTTTTTTTCTGTCCCTCTTTTTTTACTCTCCTTTTTCTACATTTAATCTGCCATCACTTTTTTTCTGATCTATCTGTTTTTCATTTTCTCTTTCTTCCTGTGTTTTTTTCTATCTTTCAATCAATGTTTAATTTCTCTTGCCCTTACCCAATCTACATCTTTTTTCTCATTGTCTTTCTCTCTCTATATATACATCTTTTTATTTAATCTTCTACTTCTCATTTATCTTTTCTTTTTTACAAATTTCTTTTTCTCTATTTTTGTATTTCCATTTTCATTCTCTCTGATCACTTTTTCACTGAATATTCTACATTATATCATCTACTTTAATTTTTTCATTTTTACTTAATCCCTCTTTTCACCTATTTAATATCTTTTTTAATTTTACATTTTTATTTGTTTTTTGTCTCCATTCTCCAATAAAACTTTTATTTTTCCCCTTCTTATTCTAATGAGCTTTTTTAGTTATCATTTTTGTTTCTTGTCTTATCTAGTTCAATTTATCTTTTTCTATTTATCTTTTTTTTTCTTCTTTACTTTGTGTTCTATCTCTTTCATTCATTTACTTGTTTTTAGCCTGATCTTTCTTCATAATCTAATATTTTGCTCTTTTAATCTTCAGATTTCCCTCCAAGTTCATTCCTGTCAACATTCATTTAATTCTCTCACATGCAAACTCATCTTCATGTTTCTATCTCTTTTTTTCATTTTTATCATATACTTTCTTGTTCACTTTTTTGTTCTTCTTATCTTTAATCAATCTTATTTTTGTAGTCTCCCATAACTCTTCTATCTCTCCCCAATCTTTTCACTTTTTCCAATTTTATTCACTGTTGTTTATATTTCACTTTTTCTGCTTTAACTTTTCTTCTTCCACTCTTGCTTTTTTTTTGTAGGCACTTTTTATGTCTGTGATTTTCACTTTACTTTTTGTTTGACTCACATTTTTCCATTTTTTGTTCTTTATCTGTCTCAACATTTATATTTTCTTTTTCTTTTGCATTTTTTCTTTGCTATTTTCCCCTCTACTTTTATTTAATATTTTCTTCTCTTTTATCTATTAACTTCACATCCACTTATTTTAGTTATTTTCTTTTATTTTTTTAATTCTCCAACTTTTTTCGTTTTACATCCTCCTATCTTTTCACATTTCTTTTTCCAATTTTTATCTCACTCAATCCTTCTATCATTACTCAGCTATCTAGTAATGTCTTCATTGCATAATTTTTTATTTATTGCTCTGTTTGTCCTTCATCCAATCTTTTTTTAATTTTTTTGCATTCCATTTTCCATCAAATTTTCATCCATCTATTCTTCTTTTACCTGCTTTTTATAATTTTCTTTTTTTTTATTTTACATATTTTTCCTTTGTCATCTATATATCAATATACTTTCTTTTTTGTACATCTTCATGTCCATCTCATTTTTTGTTTTCATTCTTGCTCTTTATTTTAACTCAATTTACTTTTTTTTTCTTTCTGTTTTCTAATTTTTCTCATGATTTTCTCTCTTGTATTCTTTTTTATTCTTTCTTCACTCTCTATTCACTTTTTGATTTTACTTTTTCGCTATATTCTATTTCTCTTTTCCTTCTGCCATTTTATATTTCCTGATATTAAACTGACTTCTCATTCAATTTTGTTTCTTTTACCTCTTAATATTTTTCATACAATCTATTTTTCATATTCCTGCTGAACTTTTTTTTTCCATTGTTCTCAATTTTTTTTTTTTTTTCAGAATTTTATTTATATATATATTTTGTATTATTTTTACTTGACATTTTGTATCATTTCTCTCATTCAGTCTTCATCTCTCTTTTATATTCTTTTCATTAACCTTTTTTTACTTATATTTCCTGCATTTAGAGTTTCTTTTACTGATTTCCATTCTTTTGTCTATTTCTATAACTGTGTTATTTATTATTTTTCTATATCTTTCTTTTATTATCTCTTTAAAAGGGTTTAAAAATAACAAATAGAAAAAAATAATAGTAAAAGTGAAGAGATGAAAAAGTTAAACAGACAGTATAAAGAAGATTTAGAAAAAACATGTGGGAAAAATTAAGTGAAGATAAAAGGGAAATAAGAAGAGAGCAGTGATAGAAGTAAAAAATAAATAAATTCAAGGCAAAAAGAGAAATAAAGCAACTCCTGACAGCTATAGAAAATACAAAAAAAAATTGAAAGAGAATAAAGATCAAGCACAATAAATTACAGTGACTAGCAATGAAAGAAAGATAAAAATAGTTATAAAAATATATAAAAATTATGAATAGAAGAGATAAAAGACTGTCCAAAATAGAAAAATAAAACATTTATATAAGCAAAGATGTAAAAAACAAAAGAGAAAGTAAAAAATAAAAGAAAATAAGATGAAACATGCAAATACATTTAAAAGGTATAGAGAAAGATTAAATTAGGAAAGAAAAGATTACATAACAAGAGATTAAAAGAAAAAAATATTAAGAAAAAAAAGAATGAGAGAGAGAAAAGAGACAAAATAATGGGGGAGAAAACAGTTAAAAAAATAGAGAAAGATGAAAAGAAAAAAAAATCATGAGAAAGAAGACATTGAGATAACAAAGAATGGGAAGAAAAAGATATGTGAAAAATAAGGGAAGATATAAAGAAATGGAAAGACAAAATGGAAAAAAGGGATAAGGGAAGTTATATAAATAAAACAAAAAAATATATAGAAGAAAATTTAAAAAAAATAAAATATTGACAAAAAATACAAAGTGAACAGAAAGGAGAAAGGAAAGATTGAAAAAGAATGACAGGAGAAATTGGATTATAAATGAAATGGAGAGATGTAAGTAGAAAGAAATGCAGTATTAAAATGAAAGAGACAAGACAAAATAAGAGAAGACATGAAAGAAGAAATATAAAAAGAAAACAAAGATAAAATATTATTAAAGAATAGAGATAAAATTAGATAGAGAAGAAAATACAAAGAGTGACATTCAGTAAAAGAAAAGAAAATGTTTAAAGTCAAAGGCATTATTAAGAAAGAAAGAAATGCAACTGAATGAAGAGATATAATATAATAAGAGAGGAAAGAAAAAATTAAAAAGAAAAAGATGGTAATAGAAAAAGAAAAAAATGGGAGAACAAAATGGAATAAATAGAGAGAAGAAAAATGCAGAGGTAAAAGAAAATAAAAAGAATATCAATAAAGTCTCTTTTATACTCTGTTGGAAAAAGACAGAAAAAAAAAAAGAGAAACAGCAAAAAAAATTAGAAAGAAAAGAAGTATTTGAAAAAATAGAAAAAAAGGATAACAGGAAAAGTTAAAAAGAGAAAAAAAAGTAAGGTGAAGAGAACTGTGGGAAAAGAATTAGAGAAGAAATAATGAGCAAAAAAACAATATAGAGAAGAAGATAGATGGGGGAGATAAAGAAGAGGAGACAAATAAACTGAAGGAAACAACAGAAAAAGTTAAAAAAACAGAAAAGAGTAAGATGAAGAGAACTATAAGAAAAGAAAAAAGAATTAGATAAGAAATAGGGAAAAAGAATAAAATATAGAGAAGAAGAGAGATAGGGGGAGATATAAAAGAAGAGGCAAATAAACTGAAGAAAAATAAAGAAGAGAGCAAGAAAAGATTCGGCAAAGAAAAGGCCATAAATGCAAATAAAAAATGTACAATAATAGAAATAAAAATGATAAGAAAATAGTGAAAGATGGGAATATTGTAAAAGAGATAAAAATGAGGAAATGAGAATAAATAAAGAAAAGAGTAAAAAATGTGATTGAGTGAGAAAAAAGGAGGAAAAGAGTAAGAAAAGTAGACATGTGGATGGAAAAAGAATGGGAAAGAACAGAAAAAGGAAAGCAGAATTGATACAGATGAGAGAGAAAAGTTCAACAATAAAATATTTGTTGTAATTGTCATAATGTTTGATTCAAGTAGTAAAGATTTCTGTACTGAATTTCAGTTATACGAAGAACCTACATTACATAAAATCTCAGATCAGTAAAACGGAATTATTTCATTTAAATAGCTTTTTGAATACCTGAATGTCATAAATTATTGCATAATTATTACTATGTTACATTATAGTAACAATTGTAGATACCATTATCAAAAAATGGCAATTCTAAAGCCGTCTTGTCAAATCACTTCAAAGACTTTAAGTATTTAATTCATTTGAACAAAATTTCAAAACACTATCCAAAATAAAATGTAATGAAGCATTTTAAAATAGCATAAATTTAACAAATTGATTTTAACTGTAAAGTAATTAAAATAACTGAAAAAGCAATATTTTGAATGTTTTTTATTGGATGGAAATAATGGTAATACAGATACTTGTATCATCTTTGACCAAATCACAAATTCCCTCTAGCATCCTGATCGGCCTCAATTGCTTCAAATAAAGCCTTGAAATTTCCAGCACCAAATCCCTATTATAAACAAAATATAAAAAGTTTAGCATTGAAATGTAAAAAATAGAATGTCTAATAATTTACAACGAATAATACTTGTTAAAAAAATATTTTATACAGCCTAAATTTAATATAAAATGTATTTTAACAATGTGCAAGGCACTGAAGTTTCTAGGGGTGTTTTAACTGTAACTAATGACAACCAAATGTTATCAATTTGAGTGTACTCGATTTCCCATTTAGTGCAACCCATCCTTAAGCAAAGAACTTTACACACACACACACATATATATAAAAGACATATTTTGCAGGTTCATCAGTGTTAAAATATATGGAACCCGTGCAAATCTTCATATCAACATATATATATATAGCATTTAACATAACCAATAATGTATTTACTATTTTACAGAGATAAATAACATGTTGATGTGAAGTGATATGGCTACTATTTTATTGAAGTCAGGAATCTCTCGACCAATAAGACCAAGAGAAACCTGTTATCCACCTTCCCTTCCCTTTACATTTCACACTCTTTTTTCCATATTCTTCTCCATCCTGCTCTATCCCATTTCCACATCATCTTTGTCCACTCTATGGATTTTATATTTAGATCCCCCTTACCTTTTTCCAAACTCAGCCTAAAAAACAAAAACCCATTTTCATATAATCACTTAGTTTATATTTATTCTCCTACAACTTTATTTGTACCTTTTCTGCTTGTAAGCATTTATATTCAATTAGCAGATGCCTAATATTTTCTATGCCTTTCTTACATAATTTGCAGATTGAATCACCCATATTTCTCTATGTATGTATATATTTCCTTGCAGCTAACAATCCCGTTGGAGCCTTAAATAGTAAATTGCTTTGTTTGCTATTATCATAAATTAACTCACACCCAATATTCTGTTTACTTCTATATATATTTAAACTCTTTTTACTCTCCGCACTAGTTCTCCATTTCCCCAACTCCCCATTTTTTATTAATGCATCTATTATTCTATTCCATTCTTTGCCACTATAACAATCAACAATTCTCCTAACACAATCATCCCACCTTATAAGTATACTGACATAAAGTCATTATACAAATCTTCTGCATACTGTATTATCTTTCTCACCCATCTTGTTGCCTATCTTTTACTTATAACCCAATTAAATATTATTTTGGTTATTCTCTTATTACCCATAAATTGCAATCTATAAAACATTTTCATTTTGCTTTTTGCATCTCTCATACAAAAACTTGACCATCCCATTTCTTCTTGAATTGCCTTCTTTGCTGTTGATACATCTGCATTTAATGCATGTCTTCCTACTTCTCTTTGTATTTTTGCTAAGTAATCTAACATCCCTTTATTAACACACAACATATTGTTACCATAAGTTAACCCTGCTGCATTAAAACGCCATCTATTAACTCATTATTCCAAATAAAATGTTATCATGTCACAGCACACAAATTAGAATTAGTCTGTTATATAATATCTTTTAAAATAGTGAGCCAGTAAATGGTGCTTAAATAATTTAATTCATAATAAATTTAACATTTAATCATAAAATTTAATGCAAAAATTAAATTACTTTGATAGGAAAAGTTCTAATTTAGATCTTTAACACATTAGAAAGATTGGTTTTTCAATCCTCTTATATGAAGAATATGTCATTAGATAATAAACTGTATTATGGCTATATTAATATATAAATTATTGTCATTTATATATATATATGATCACTAGTTGGAGCTTTACCAATAGCTCTAAACAAGCATTGTTTACATAAGTGCCGAAAGAGAGAGAATTCAAAATATCTACCGTTCTCCCTACCTCCAGACCAGCTGGTTCCGAGCTTAATGGCTCATATCAGTGAAGGGCTGGGAGACTAGAAACTAGACCTAAAATACCAACTCAAAAGTCAGCAATTATCAAACATGTTTCTATCAATTTGAAAGCATAAATTTATCAAACACATAAATGTCTTCAAACCCAGTTTAACAAACTAGATAGCTATATGTTAAGCTGGGTTTGAAGACATTTATGTGTCTGATAAATTCATGCTTTCAAATTGATAGAAACATCTTTGATAAGTGCTGACTTTTGAGTTAGTATTTTAGGTCTAGTTTCTAGTCTCACAGCCCTTCACTGATGTGGGCCATTAAGCTCAAAACCAGCTGGTCTGGAGGTAGAAAGAACGATAGAAATTTTGAATTCTATCTCTTTCAGCACTTATGTAAACAAAGCTTGTTTAGAGCTATTGGTAAAGCTCCATCTAGTGATCATCAAATGCAAGCTTAAAAGCAAGTTATGAAATTTATAACTTGTTTTAATTATTATTTATATATATATATAATATTCAAATCAATATATATATATATATATGTTAAAATACAGTAAAATTCACATAAATTATAGTTATTTTATTCAAAGTACTTTCAACTATACATCCTGTAGTCTTTATCAACTATATAACATTGAATAATCAAAACATGACATCCTTTCACAATATCCATAGTTCAATTTTGGTTAGTTCTCCCACAATTCTGTTATTTTAACATTTGATGATTGATTCATTAACATTTGACATTTTCTTGAAATCAATATAGCCTCTTTTATTTTACGCCTATTGTGGCAATGTTCAATTTGATTTCAAGAAATCGTCAAATGTTAATGAATCGGCAATCATCAAATGTTAAAATAACAGAATTGTGGGCTAACTAAACTAAATTGAACTTTGGATATTGTGAAAGGATGTCTCGTTTTGATTATTCAATGTTATATAGTTGACAAAGACTGCAAGATGTATAGTCGAAAGTACTTCTAATAAAATAACTATAATTTATGTGAATTTTATTATATTTTAATATATTTTGATTTGAATATTACTTATATTTTGGAAAGAATACAGACATCAAACTTAATTTATATATATATGTCATGCACAAATTTTTCTCATTTTGTGGATTGTATAACATGCTTGCATAGATTACAGAAGATATAGAATTTTGCACAATTCACACAGAAACTCATAATAAACTAGCGAAGAACATCTCTTATTGTTTATAGTTTCAAATTTCTGTGTTTTAAGAACTTTTTTTTGCAATAGTTTATAGTAAATGGTCAAGAGTTGGTGGTTGAGAGGTGAGAACAGCTGCCTTACAAGTAGTTGTCCTGGGTTAGCGGGTTCACTTCCCGGGCGATGCTATGACACAAGGGAAAAATATATATATTATATCAGAATTCCTTTTATTATATTTGATATTTTTCTCACTGATGCGAATTGCAGTACTTGTGCATACCTATAGGACCCACAATTTATGTAATATGTAACAATTTCTCACTATTAACTTAATAAAGTGATATTTTAGGTGTTAAATATCCATATTTGTTACATTTTAAATTCCTACTTTCAAAATGAAAAATTAAGAAAACACTGTTAGAAAATGTGAGATCTTGTGGAATAATGAATTTGAATATATCATAAACCTTCTAACTGATAATAGATCTGACATTAAAAGAAGTAGACAAAAATATCATCTTAGAAATAGGTATGCTATATCAAATTTAGCAAAGTGTGATAAAAGTAGACAAAAAATGGGGAATGTAGAGGAGAGAGAAATAGTATTATTAAATGATTAAACCACTAAACATCACATGTTCACAAATGATGCGGAAAAAGAGAGTAGCTTCAGAGAAAAATTAGAGACAATCTTAAACAAGTATGTAATGGATATAGAAAAGATAATAGATGTGAAGGACAGTGATAACTAGCATAAAAGCACATACTAATGCAAATATTAGTTTCACAGAAAATAAATTGAATGAGGCAGAGAAGAAATTAAAAAGTGGGAAAGGCAAAAGGTTTAGATGGATGGGCAGCAGAAATGGTAATGAATTTGGGAAATAGGACAAAATTAAATCTATTATCATGTTTTAATAAGATGGTACAGAAGACAGAATATCCAGATAAATGGAATAATACATGAGTAAGGCTATTATTTAGGGAAAGGGTAAGGATCATAGAAAATTAAACAATTATACACCAATAGTGGTAATGTCAGTATTGTATCAAGTTTTTGTATAAATGGTAGCTAAAAGAGTGGCAAAATGGATGGAAGAAAATAATATAAAGAGAGAAGTGTAATGAGATTTTAGATCAGCTACATGTATAGGAGATAGTTTATTTGTAGTCATACTATTTATAGATATGAGTAGAAATACAGGTAATAGTTATATATGGTCTTTATAGACATTGATAAGGCATATGATAGAGTAAATATTTAGATGACAGGTAAATTTAGTAAATTTGGGAATGGAACTTTAGTGGATCTTGTTAAGAGATTGTAAGAAAATAATTATTATACATATCAATTAAGAACTATAGAATCAGTTAGAGTTAAAAGTGAGGTGGGTCTAAGCAAGGATGTCCTATGTCACCTACTTTGTTTTTGCTATATTTGAATAAAATGGAAAGTGCAATAGACAGACTAGGAAGAGGAATGGAGATACCATTAATGGATGGCAAGAAAGTGTATATATTATCAGATCTTTTATTTGTGGATGATGTCTTCTTGCGCACAGAAAGTAGAGAAGATATGAAAGTTATGCTGAAGATGTTCCCAAGGGCGGATAAAGAGATGAGGATTAAATTTAGTGAAGAAAAATGAAAAATAATGATGATAAATGCTGGGAAAAGAGAAAAAAATTTTATTGGGAGGTATAAAGTTAAAATGTAATGAATAGGTATAACTATTTGGGAATTGTCTTAAGTAATCAGAAAAATTGCTTGGAAGAATGAAAGAAAAAAATTGATAAGTGAAGCAAAGAAAAGAAAGGAAATGATAAAGAAATTAACAGTGTTTTCATATAATAAATATGATCAAGAATTTATGGACGGGAGTACCAGTAGCAGAGTTGACTTACGGTAACAATGTGTTATGTGTTAGTAAAGGGATGTTAGATTACTTAGAAAAAGTACAAAAAGAAATAGGAAAATCATGTATTAGATGCAGAAATGTGGATAGCAAATGAGGCAATTCAAGGAAAAATAGGATGATCAATTTTTTACATGAGAGATGCAAAAAGCAAAATGAAAATATTCAGTAGATTGCAATTTATGGATAATAAGAAAATAGCCAAAATAGTATTTAATTGGGTTATAAGTAAAGGAAAGAAAACAAGATGAGTGACAAAGATAGTATGGTATACAAAAGATTTGGATAAAGACTTTATATCAGTATACTTGTGCAAAAGATGGGAAGATTGTAACAGAATTGTTGATTGTTATAGTGGCAAAGAATGATAGAAAAATAGATGCATTAATAAAAAGAGAGTTGGAGAAACGGAGAACTAGAATGGATAATAAAAAGAGTTTATATATATATAGAAGTAAACAGAATATTGGGTATGAGTTAATTTACAATACTAGTAAGAAAATATAGTTTACCATTTAAGGCTCGATCAGAATCAACAGCAACAAGTGAATATACACATAAATGGAATAATGTGGGTGATTTAGTCTGAAAGTTATGTAAGGATAGCACAGAAAATATTAGGCATCTGTTAATTGAATGTAAATGCTTACAAGCACAAAAGGTACAAATAATGAAGTTGTGGAAGAATAAATATAACCAATGTGATTTTATAGAAAGTGTATTCTTGGTTTTTATGCAGGGTTTGAAAAAAAATGTGGATCTAGATATAATGGTCATAGAATGGACAAAGATAATGTTGAGGAAATGGGATGGAGCAGGATAGTGAAGAAAATGAGAAAAACTTAAGGTGGTGAGTGGAAAGAGAAGGAAAAGTGGCTAACAGGTTTTTCTGGCATAGTGGCTGAGAGATTTTTGACTCCAATAGCAAGAAGCCATAGTAAATCACAGCAATTTAATAACATTTTTAAAACCATTTTACACTCTTAATGTATATATCATATTTAGTATGTGTACATAATTACATATGTATAATAAATCAATAACTAAGTTTTCTATTTAAAAATGTTTTCTATTTTCATTTTAAAACAATTGTTTTTTTTTTAAATAAACTTGAAAACTTGCATTATTTAAAACAATGGTAAAAAGCTAAAAAAAGATCACGAATTTCTTTCTTTAGCATTTTTTTAAAAAACAATTGCTTTATAATAAATCTATCAATTTAAATAAAAAACTTAATTAATGATTTGTTAAGCATATAAGACTATGTACAGATACTAAATATAATATATATTTAGAGTATAAATAGAAATGTATATAACATTAATAGCCTATATAATAACATACAGCAGAAATATCTAATGACTTACATATGTGTAATATTGATTTAACTTAAAATTGTATGTATTAAGTGAAAGTCATTTACAATATATAACATTAATATTATGTACAAATATACTAAACATGATATATACATAAGGATGTAAATTTAACTTATATCAAAAATATCTACTGATCTATATATATATATATCAACTATAAGTGTCCAGTTACTTTAAAGTAGAATATAGTTTTACAATTTCATTTACTATGTCAATATTAAAAACTTAAAAATAATAAAGCTAAAAAAAATATTTTATATTAACTGTCAACTAAAAAATAATAATAATAATTGTTTTGTTCAACCACAATGGGATATTTTAAATTTAACTTTAAATCAATCTATTTTTATAACAAGGGTTTGACTTAATTAAATTATTGGACCCCTCTCCTTATGCTTTTATTTCAAGTTAAATCTAAAAACTCCAATTGTAGTTGAAGAAACAATTATTTTATTTTTTTAGTACAGTCAACAAGGCATTTAATATAAAACAATTTTTGATTGATTATTTATTATTACTAATATAGTGATAGGCAGTATTTAATATATAAGTAAATAAAATAAAATGCTCAATATAGAATAATTATTGTAATAAAATTGTAATAAAAAAATGAATTATAATAGTGATAATATATTTTATAAATAACTATAATAAATACCACAGATGTATTTTCAGTTAATTTCTTAACCTTCTTCAACTGAAAATCATTTATATTCGAATTTAGTTCATAGATAATGTGCTAACACTGAAATTCATGAATCATGAGATATGACATGATTTTTGCTTCCAGTAAATTTGAATTTAAATGGTTTTTGGTTGAAAAAGATTTCAACTGAAAGTACTTCTGTCTGTGTTTTGTAGTTATTTATAAAATAAATTATCACCATTATAATTCATTATTTTAATTTCAATTTTATTACAATAAATATATAAACAATTATGAATAGTTTCTTACAAAATGGTTGTGCCTTTCAATTACTTCCAGGAAAAGTGTTGGCCGATCTTGTACAGGTTTCGTGAAGATTTGAAGCAAATAACCATTATCATCGTAATCGACTAAGATTTTTAATTCTTCTAACTAAAAATAAACAAATTATACAATCAAAAGTATGCATATTATTTATTGAACCATTACAATTTGAATTGAGACTTGAATGAGTGCAGTTTTTATATAAAGTGGAAATATAAATCATTAAAAGCAGAGCTATGAAGAATTACTATAAATTAATATGACTTGGAAGAATATATTTCTCCATTCTTGATTCTAGCGCCATCTACCATATCAATGGTAGTTTAATTTAATCTGCATCCCTAGATTGATTTTCTGGGGTTTGTTTTCCATGAATAGGAATTAGATTCCAAATATAGTACTTTAACCTTACAATAGGTGGTGCTAAAATTGAATAAGAAATATTGTTAAAATCATTAATTTTTAGTCAAATGCCGATGTATTAGCATCCATAAAATTGTTAAAAATCTGAAACTTGCTACTGGCAGTCTAAATAGACATGCTAAAATTTGCTTTTGAGAGGAAATTTGTATATACTTTTCAAAAATTTATACCAAACCAGGCATCATGTGACTTTCTCCTTTTATACATATAAAAGTAATTCATTCTATATAGACAACCCCAGAGCCATAATAAGCTCTATTTGGTATATATTAATTCTTGCCAAATGACCCAAAATCCTCAAAATAAGTAAGTATAAAACTGCCATTTCTAAAAGCTGTGCTGGTATCATAACTACATAACTACGGAAGTAATATGGCTTTGATTCCAAATCTTAGCAGTTGCAGCTGATATTTAATCTTGGTAGTATAAAAGAGGATGTGAAGTTTCATAAATGCATGAATGCAATCCCGGTTTTTTCTGAAGGCTGCCAATAGCTAAAAATTAGACAGAGAATGGGGATGTAATACTAGTGCCTGATACCCAGATTGTAATAGATGGTGCTTGAGGCAGATAAATTACTGCTTTTTCTTTGCATCTTCAATAATTTGGGCATGCAATCAATTTTATTACTTTTTAGTACATAGCAAGGGTGGCCAAGATATCAACCACAAGATCTCTGGAGGTTGATCGCATAATTTCTTCTTTTTTTTTTTTGTAAAATTTGCATCCAATTTATTTTAATACAATTCTAAAACAATAATTTTCGTCTTTTTTCACTATATTTTCTTGAATTTCTTTTTAAATTCAGGACCAGTTCTAGAAATTAATCATTTATAGGTAATTTAAAATTGTAATTTAAGAAATATTTTATAAAGCAACATGGACAAATTGTAATACTAGAGAGAGCTAAGGTAATTCAATAGTATTCATAATAAAATGTCTTCTGACAGTTCGTATCTTCTAGAAAAAAAATTCATCAGTTTTTCATAACCAATATTTGTGATTACTTAAAAAGCCTTCATAAAAAAAAACACCAATTCGTAAGTACATTCTTAAAAAAAACAGGATTTCAAACTGTTATTTTTCCCCATTTTGGCAAAAACAATGTTTTTTTTTTCTAATTTCCAGTTCAAAATCCTAAAAAAAACATAGTCGCCCTCAGATACACTTTTCCCAAAAAAATCATTCCCAACAGCTAAAAGTTTGGCCACTCTTGGTATATAGTTTAAATCATATGGTTAAAAGGAAAAAGTGTACTATAATCCTGGAAGATTTGATTGGTCATAAATGTATTGTGTATATTAGTTACTTTATTTTATATATTGTGATGATCACACATGTGTACATTTCATATATATATATATAAAACAAAACAAGTTTTATATACGTAAAAACCTGCTATCGCTTGTATTAATGATCAATAGATGGAGCTTTACCAAGACCTCCAAACAAGCGTATTCTGTTTACATAAACGTCACAGTCAATATTCACTGTCTCTTTCATTTTGCTCCACCCTCAGATCAGCTGATTTCAAGCTGATTTGCTCTCATCAGTGAAGGGATAGGAGTTAGAAACTAAACCTAAATATTAACTCCAAGCGTTTATGCAAAACATTTCTATCGGTTTGCAAGCATGAATTTTTTAGACACCTAAATGTCTTCAAACTCAGCCTATCAAACTAGATAGCTATGTGGGTCTGATAACAGTTCAGTTTCTCCACATAATCAAAGGTTCTGCAATCTATATCATTGCAAAAAAAACTTTAAAGGTACATTTATGAAAAACAAAAACAAGTTTTATATACGTAAAAACCTGCTATCGCTTGTATTAATGATCAATAGATGGAGCTTTACCAAGACCTCCAAACAAGCGTATTTGAAGACATTTAGGTGTCTAAAAAATTCATGCTTGCAAACTGATAGAAACGTTTTGCATAAACGCTTGGAGTTAATATTTAGGTTTAGTTTCTAACTCCTATCCCTTCACTGATGAGAGCAAATCAGCTTGAAATCAGCTGATCTGAGGGTGGAGCAAAATGAAAGAGACAGTGAATATTGACTCTGACGTATATGTAAACAAATACGCTTGTTTGGAGTTCTTGGTAAAGCTCCATCTATTGATCATTAATATAAGCGATAGCAGGTTTTTACGTATATAAAACTTGTTTTGTTTTTCATAAATGTACCTTTAAAGTTTTCTTGCAATGATATAGATTGCAGAAGCTTTGATTATGTGGAGAAACTGAACTGTTATCAGACCCACATAGCTATCTAGTTTGATAGGCTGAGTTTGAAGACATTTAGGTGTCTAAAAAATTCATGCTTGCAAACTGATAGAAACGTTTTGCATAAATGCTTGGAGTTAATATTTAGGTTTAGTTTCTAACTCCTATCCTTTCACTGATGAGAGCAAATCAGCTTGAAATCAGCTGATCTGAGGGTGGAGCAAAATGAAAGAGACAGTGAATATTGACTCTGACGTTTATGTAAACAAATACGCTTGTTTGAAGGTCTTGGTAAAGCTCCATCTATTGATATATATGTATATATCGCATAATATGAAATGTGAGTTTTTTATATGTAAATTAATACATAGAAAATTGGATAAGAAACGTAGGAAAGAAAAGAAATTTATTGTAAAATAGTGTCAATTAAAATATCAAAATGGTTGTAGTTGAGGAATGCAATTAAAAGCAGAACCAATTATAGTAATTAAAGAAAGTGAAGGAAGGTAAGCGAACGAGATTCTTATCTTTCATCTTCCAAAGTCAACTTTTTAAAATTTTAGAATAGTAAAGTTAAGGGAATATTAAATCAGGATCATTGAAGTTGATGATCAAGTCTTAAAGGGAAAGGTAAATAAAAAGGGGATTAATGATTGTAGAATTAGCAATCATAAAATTTGATCATTGGTATAAATAAAATAAATAGATTTATAAGATAAAGATCATCTCTTTAAACTACACATTGGGATGTCTGAAATATATGTATAGCTATAGTGTGTAAATAAGAAAATTATTTTATTAAAAGAGAAATGGAAAAATAACCAAAAAACCAGTATTATGTAAGTAAAAACCAGAAGAAAATTTATGTATTTTATGAGAGAAAGTAAAATAAAGGTGTGAGATGTATTTAATGACATTCCAATAAACAATAAAAGATAAGAAAAGGATTATGGGACAAGACAGTAAGAAGTTATGAAGGAAAGGAGCCATGTTTTAGTTCTTCTTGAGAGTTTGCTGAGCTGAGATACAGATTAGTTTGAGAGCTGTTTTTTCATATATGAACTCAAGGTACCAAGAACTTGAAGCATCAAGAATGCAGAGGTAAGGGGCCACAAATGGATGCCAGTTGATCCACGCCCGCCTCGGGTGTAATGTCATTTTCCCCCATGAAGTAACAGAAGAGATAGCGCCTGCCTGATGGTTCACCTTCCCTGTCATTGAAGCCGCAAAGAATATGACAGAAGCTGCATGAAGGAATCTGAGCCGGATCCCAAGAACTACCATCTCTCCAAAAGAAGTGGAATAATCCACATGATGGTTAACTAATTATTCGTCCGAGTCCAGAAAAACCTAGGTAATTAAACTGTAGATATATATCACACGTGCACACACTTTCTTAAATGGCCAAAAGAAATTAAAATGCAATTGCAACTGTAAATATTAGTGAATCAAATAATTAGTAGGTTTTCTTTATCAAATAATACATGGAGAAAAGGACTCTAAGCTCTAGAATATCTACATATAAATTAAGAACAATTATTATTTAGGATGAAGGGTTAAATTAAATGTAATCTGTATTATTCTAATGATTTCTTATTTTATGTTTTAAATATTATATCTTAAGAGTGTATTATAGTGTATTGTATTAAACAGTATTTATTAATGAGTAGCTCTTTACGTCTCGTCTTTCTTTCTCCACCATACTAATTAGAATGATATACCCGTAGGGTTTATTAAATATTCAGTAGACATTAATTCTAGTAAAAGGTACACGTGTTAATCTGGTACAGTAATATTAAATCTCGTAAATTTTATAAATATTTCAAGTGCTGGATTGTTTTTAAATTAAATCACTCTTATGAATGGAATATCCAGCAGCCGAGGAGCATCTGACTGGGAAAAATAATACTGGAATATTACATTGGTAATCTCAGTGTTCGATCAGGAATATAGACTTAAATGATTCGTCTATATTTGCTTCTTGCTTGACGTGACAGTTGTGTCGAGTAAAAGTAAAAATCAGAAACATTTATTACGAGACGAAACGTAATTCTGTTACAATATATATTCCCTAATGTCATATTTTTGTTTCTTAAGAATGTCCTAATATGGAAGTAAATTATTCACCTATTATGAAATAAAAATCTGATGAGTTAAATGCAATATAAATTTATGCTGTTTGCTAAAAACATTTAAGGTTTTACATTAATAAAATTGCTTATAATACTTCATTCATATACACTTTAATGCAACTAATTTTTTAGTTGCATTAAAGTGTATATGAATGAAGTATTATAAGCAATATATATGATTATATGAAGATATGCAAAGAAAGTGAAAGAGAGGAATAAGTGAGCATTAATAAAATTATAATTAAGACATATAAATAGAAAGCTGAATCATCATTTCAGTGATGATGTTAAGCTGTTGTAAATCTTTAGCTCAATGATGAAAAGAGGTTGCTCTGTGAATAATAACTAGCTTTGGAGAAAGTCTGGGTTTAAACTGAAAGGGAGTAGGTTTGCGAGGGTATTCACTTTTTTGCCCTCAAAATATACCTAAAATATGGGGTGTGTCTTATGCACAGGCAATCAAAATTATGAGTTGAAATTTTAGTCAGTCTAAAACTTTTGATGATACTTTGAAATTAGCACCATAACATAATCATTTCACCATATTGATTCTAACTTTGAGAATATATTTGTCAGTATTAGTTGGTTTAACAAACTTTATCATTTAAAAATGGGGTTTTTGAGTTCAAATTAATTTTTTTTAAAGTATTCTGAATATGATATAAATAAAAGATTTAAAATTAAATAAAACTGAACTTCGAATGGTAATTTTTTTAGCTAAAAAAATATTTGATTTCTATCATATTGATAACAAGTTATTTAAAATTAAATATAATTCAAAAACTCATTTTTAAAATATAAATCTCATCTTCATAAAAAAAAATTTACATGAATTTGAATTCAAAAATTAATTTTTTTAAATATAAAGTTTTCTAATCTTTAAAAAAAAATAAAAAAACGTAGAAGTGTTAGAATCAATGCGGTGGAGCGAAAACATTAAAGCTGTGCTAATCCCAAAGTAACCGTCTCATTTATACTAATATACATATATTAATATACATATATAAGGAGTTTGCTATTAACTGAAAGAAGACCCTTTGATTCCTCTTGGAGGCCTTAAAGAAACCGAGCAGGGCAAATTCCTAATGTCCACTCCATACGTTCTTGTCGTTGCAGCTGTTATTACTATGTGATTATTCATATAGTATACGAACATAGATGGGCTGCTCACCAACACGCATTAGCCAGCATGGTGAGTTTATTGGCTTTTTACCTCCGAGTTTAAGAATATTTTTTCAATATATACAATCATGACAGACAAAAATAAATCATGGCTCTTATTCCCAGGAGGCTGTAAAGTCACCAACCAAGGTAGCGGTTGGTGGCCGAAGGCGGAGGGTGCTAAGAATCCCCTGATTGCGGACTCAGGCTGCCATTTGATGATGACTTTTTATTTAGGTACTTACAACTGCAGATCACTTTCAAGTGAAGGAAGATTGCAAGAATTAGAAGAAGAACTGTCTTATATTAAATGGGACATTATTGGACTTTGTGAAGTTAGAAGAAAAGGTGAAGAAACAATTGATTTAAAAAGTGGACATATACTCTACTATAAAGGCACAAATATTGGAAATACAAGTGGAGTAGGATTCATTATAAATAAAAAATGGAAGAATAACATTGTGGAGATTGATGGTGTATCAGACAGAGTGGCAAGATTAGTTTTACAACTTAATAGCAGATACCAAATGCAAATAATTCAGGTTTATGCCCCAACAAGTTCTCATAGTGATGAAGTTATAGAAGATTTTTATATAGATGTACAAAAGGCTTTTGATCAGAGTAAACAACATTTTAAAATTGTTATGGGAGACTTTAATGCTAGAATTGGTAAACAAATGAAAGATGAAAATGCTGTAGATAATTTTGGTTATGGTAATAGAAATGAGAGAGGACATAGACTTGTGGAGTTTGCAGAAAAAGAAAAACTTTATATTATGAATTCTTTTTTTGAGAAAAATGTTAAAAGGAAATGGACATGGAAGCATCCAAATGAAGGTACAGCAGAATTGGATTATATTTTGACTAACAGGAAATACATATTTCAAGATTGTAATGTTCTTAATAAATTTAACACAGGAAGTGATCATCGATTAGTAAGGTGTAAGATACGTGTTAATGCAAAACTAGAGAGACAAAAATTATTAAGAAAAACAATATTTACAGTTGATATTCCTAATCTTCAGAAACATTCTAATGAATTTAAATTAGAACTTACAAATCGGTTTCAAGTATTAGTAGATTTTGAACATGATTCAGATTTGAATGACATTAATAGGAAAATAAGCGATACACTTTTAAAAACTGCAACAAAAATAGCTGGTAGAAAAAAGCAGAAATTTACCAATAAAATTTCTACTGAGACTAGAGAATTTATGAAGAAAAGAAGGAATATGAGGATATAAAAACAATGATGCATTAAAAAAGATTGAATATCTTGAATTTTGTAAAATGGTGCGGAAAAGAGTAGAAAATGATATAAGAAAGTATAATTGTGAACTAGCAAGGAAAGCTGTAGAAGAGAATAAAAGCCTCAAGAGTGTAAAACAACATTTTGGTATTGATAGGAAATTTATATCTGCAATAAGAAAAAAAGCTGGAACTATTACTAAAAAGAGAGATGACATCATAAAATGTGTAGAAGACTTCTATCAAGAATTATATAGTAATAAAGAACAAGTACCTCCTATATCTATTACATCTTTCGAATGGCCCAGAATTTTTAAATGAAGAAGTGAGATATGCAATTAAATGTATGAAGAAAGGAAAGTCTCCGGGTAATGATGGAATTATAATTGATATATTAAAAGAAGCAGGTGAAGAAATAGAATTTTTTTTAGCAAAGTTATATACCAAATGTCTAAATGATAAAGATGTACCAGATGATTGGAAGAATGCAGTATTAATATTAATATTTAAAAAAGGTGATAAAGAAGATATTAGAAATTACAGACCTATCAGCCTTTTATCAGTTTTATACAAAATTTTTACTAAGATAATTACAACTCATCTACAGAAAACACTGGATTTCCACCAACCAAGAGACCAAGCTGGATTTAAAAGTGGTTTTAGTACAGTAGATCATATCCAGGTATTGAGAGAAGTTATAGAAAGGACAAATGAATATGAGTTGCCATTATGCTTAAGATTTGTAGATTATGAAAAGGCATTTGATTCTATAAACATTTCTTCAGTGATTAAAGCATTGGATCATCAAGGTGTAGATCCAGGATATTGTCATATTTTGAAGAATATTTATAAAAATGCAACAGCAACAATTAGATTACATAATGATACTAGGAAAGGTGTAAGACAGGGTGACTCCATATCTCCAAAACTTTTTACAGCAGTGCTGCAAGAAGTATTTTGTGGATTAAAATGGGAAGCTAAAGGAGTGAAAGTGAATGGAGATTATTTAAGTCATTTAGATTTTGCAGATGATGTAGTTGTTTTTGCAAATAATGCTTTAGAGCTACAGGAAATGTTGCAGGAGTTATCAGATGAAAGTAGGAAAGTAGGACTAAAGATAAATGTTAAAAAGACTAAAGTAATGTTTAATGGATTTTCTCAAAATATAAAAAGAAAGATTGATTATGATGAGTTGGAAGAAGTTAACAGTTACAAATACCTTGGTCAGATTATTAATACAGATGGAAATATAATGGATGAAATTAATCATAGAATTAAACTTGGTTGGAGTGCTTTTGGTAGAAATAACTTGATACTCAAAGGAAATATGCCTATGTGTTTGAAAAGGATGGTTTTTAACAAATGTGTTTTACCAGTTCTTACTTATGGATCTGAGACTTGGACACTTAATAGAAGAGCAATACAGAGACTTCAGACCACTCAGAGAAATATGGAGAGATGCATGTTGGGAGTAACAAGAAGGGATCGAAAACGCAATGTATGGGTAAGAGAACAAACAGGTGTTACTGACCTCATTGAAAAAATTAAAAGACTGAATGGAGTTGGGCTGGACATATTGTTAGAAGAGATAATAACAGATGTACAATTGAAATTTTAAAGTGGATGCCAAGAGATTGATAAAAGACCCAGAAAGAGACCACATGTGAGATGGATGGACGAAATAAGAAAGTGTGCAGGGGTGGTGTGGAGAAGAGAAGCTAAAGATAGGAAAAGACGGATTGAACTTGGAGAGACCTTCATCCTGCAGTGGATTGATAATGGTTGATGATGATGATGATAAGTATTCCGTTGCATTTTGGCCCAGTGGTTAGCGTAGCAAAACAAAAAAATATTTATAAATATACATGTATATTAGCATGCACTTAAGCTATATGTAGCTACATAATGTAGTCATAGCAATACATTATAACCATTGCAAATGTCAGTCGCATGTACGCGTAAAGAGAATGATTAAATGCATTAGTTGGCCCGGGTTCGCTCCCCGGTCAACGCATTTGACATATTAGTTTTAAAGAACAAGGAAAATTATTTTAAAATAATAATTTTAAAGAACAAACAAAAAAAAATATTAGTGTTTCAAGAAATTTATTAATACAAATAAGTTTACAACATAGAAAAAAGGCTAGATATCTACAAAGAATATTGCAGCATTGTTATGTGAAGAAGTTGACAAAATATGATCAGGGAAATTACACAATGACCATGTTTCATGATGTAAATGTTCTTGAGTAAAAAGTCTATCTCTATTTTTCATATTATTAATAATAGAGATGAAAATATTCTGAATTTGACTTCCATTATTATGAAAAATAATCTTATATCTTGTAAGCCAAACTGCAAATAACAAAAATATTGCCATCCTAGTGACAGAGATGGTTCCATTTTTTATAGCTTTTTTAATAGAGAGTACAATTTCATTATTATCCGGAATGCACTTAATCATAAATAGTCTCAGTTGTGCCAAGAAAGAGCACTCAAAAAAAATATGTTGCAAAGTCTTATCATCGTTAAAACAAAGGCGACAATGAGGACCAATTTTTCTAAAACCTCTTTTCCAGACTAAAAAATAACTTGTAGGCAGGGAAAAAAGATTAAACTTTAAAATGAAGTCCATATACTTTGATTCAAGATTCCATTGTTTACATTTATTTATCAATAATTTATTATTCATATTCAAAAATGTTTGAGAAATAGTTTGATTGTTATTGATTAATTTGTAAATTTGCCAATAAGTCTTTTTATTTTCTAACGTTTGTGCAGAGAAATCAAATAAACTTGAAATATAATTTTTAGTTTTCCAAATCCACTGTCCAAGAAACGGAGGACTAGGGTCAGTTGGTTCAAATGGAAAACATTTATTTATTTCCAATAAACTAATGTGAATTGATCTTAAGACAGCAAGGGCTCTTTGTACATAAAAAACAGAAACAGAATGAAGACCGAGCCCATTCAGTTCTTTTGGATTTTGTAATTGTTTTAACTAAAGGCAACACATTTGCCTCTCCATAGAATTTTTGAACATATAGAATTAATGCTATTTTGAAAAGTCTTAGTAGGTTGAATAATAGGTAAAAAGTATAAAATTTTGGGAAAAATTAACATGTTAAGAGGTGAAACTTTTCCAGGAGCTGATAAAGAAATGGAAGATAATGATTTTGTTAGATCTGTTAATTTTTCTAAAAATTGAATTTTGAATCTCTCTCCTCATAGCAGTTTTCGACAAAGCAATTGGAAAACCTAGTAACTTTTGAGGTTTTGATGTAAATTGAGAAGGATAGAAAGTTCCATTATTAATTTTCCATGTTGATGATTTGGATTAAACGAAGGTTGAATTTAATTGAATAATTATCTAAAATTTCTTGTAGAGATGAAAGATTTTGCAGATGGAAGAAAAACAGTAACGTCATCTACATATGATATATGGTGTGTTTCTTCATTAAGAGCAGGCACAAAAATACCAGGTAATTTTCTTTCAATTTCAATCAAAAATGGATTAATATACGTGATGAAGCAGAGATTGCTAAGTGGTGAACCTTGAGGAATAGACAGATGAGGTCTAAAACCAGGACCAGGTCTACCATCTAAAGAAGTAAACATGCATCTATTTAAAAATAAATGGGCAATGATTTTAAAATAAACTATTGGGACAGAATATTCCAAAAGTAAATTGAATAATGTAGAAAGAACAACTTAGTCAAATGCTGATGCAAAGTCAATTTGTACAGCAATAGGTAGAGATTTTCTATGTGTTCTAACATGTTCTACCAGGAGAAAAGCACGACGTATAGCTTCAATTGTTGAAGAACCTTTTTTTGCATATTGATGTATTGAAATGTGAGAGTACAACTGATCTTGAAATTTATCTTTAACAATTGATTCAATAGATTTGATAAGCAGAGGCATCATTGAAATTGGACGAATATTGTTGAGAGTTGATGGAATAATCTTTTTTTTTATGAAGGGAACGAAAACAATTGGATATAAATCAGGAATAAATTGAAAATCTCCTGCTAGAACATCTATTAGTTTGTGACGTATAGGAACAGTAAAATAACTAAGATGCATGAGAACAAATTTAGGAATCCCATATAGACCAGAATGAATGCTTTCAAGGTATGTAGCCAAGCGTTGAATAATAGTATTTTCTGTAATGTTATGTTGCTCTGAAGAAACAGATGCATTCCAGAAGTTGCCAATTTTGAATTGATGAGCTTGAAGTTTATTTTTAAAAAATTCATCAATTTTATCAAGCATAAATGGACCACCATAATTAACATCATTAACTGAAATCATGTCAGGAGTTGGCCACTTTGATCCACCAATGGCCCATCTGATATAACTTAGAGTCCAGTTATGCTGACCAGTGATGAAAATTTTAGTTTTCTTTGTCGCAATATCACGATATTGAGTTTTAAGATCTAGATTATCTTTAATATCACCATGCGTCAATGAAAGATAACTGACTTTAATGGCAATATCATCCAAATCTCTAAGAAGACGATTAGGTCCCTTACTTCTTTTAGTGATTGTATTAATTAAAGAACTAAGGATACCCACAAAGGCAGAGCATGCATGAAGAGGAGATAAAGAAAGAATATTTATTTTTTGAAATGTACGCTTCTGAGAAGATCCATTCCGGTATGTCTGCTTTATTAAGTAAGCGAATAGTCTTGACTGAATGAGATAATGAAAATCTTGAAGTGTTAATATTCAATGAAATTAATAAAGCAAGATGATCTGAAAATGGAACTAATTGTAATCTAGCTTCTAAATCATGATGTAAATCAGGAGTATAATATAATAAATCAATAAGAGATTTATATTGACAATTGTAGAATGAAAAGGAATTTTGAGGAAAGAATCCTTCACCACACAAAAACAATCTATTAAGTAAAGGAAGATATTTATAATTGAATTTATTATAATCCATATTAAAATCTCCAAAACATATGGCTGGAGATGAAACATTAGCAAGTAATGCATTAATTTTATTAATGTTAGATAAAACAATATTGTTGTCATTAGGAAGATGCATAAATTATGATGATTTGCATATTTTCAATTTCAATATCTAAACTTAAAAGTTCTTTATTTAGGTAAAGTGTTTTACAATGATTAAACGCAAATTTTTTGTTTATCAATTGAAAAATACCATATTGTTCCATAACTTGCTCAATTCTATAATCAGATTTAAGATGAAGTTTTGTCTCAGACAGACACACCACATGAAAATTGCTTGTATCAATCCATCTTTTAATTGCAAAAACTTTGCCAAGACAATTGAGACCCTTGACATTTATGCCTGCAATATTAAAAATCATATTTTTTTTTTTTTTAAGTGTCATGGCATCGGCCGGGACGCGAACCCGCAACCCGGGAAACTGCCTGCAAGTGCAAGGCAGTCGCGCTGACCTCTCGACCACCAATGCAAGACAAAAAAATCAAAAACTATAAAATAAAATTCTTAAAAGAAAACCTATTGTTCAAAGATAATTTCATTGACTAGTTCCACTTCTTCAGCCCAGTTTAGTGAATCTGAGGATTGACTATTTGTCCATTTAGTGATAATAGTTGATTGCTCTAATTGAGTAGATAATGCTACAGATGTTTTAGAATCATCAACATTACTTATGGCTGGACTTGTTGAATTTTCTAAAACGCTGTTCTGTTTATTATTAACGTTAAAAGTTTTTACACACAAACTTTTTTTAGAATTAGATTTTGAAGTATTAGGAGATAAAACCAAACTATCTTTGTTATTTGTAATCAAGAATTGTTCATCAGGATCATTATCACTGTCTCTATTTTTATTTTTATTTGCTTTTAAACTCGATTTACTTGATGCATGCAAATCTTCATTAATATCAGAATCCATTTTAGAATTCATAACTTGTATTCTATCCTCCAAATAGTGAAAACTACTGGACAAATTAAAATAAAGAAACGATGTAAATGTTAATAATCACTTACCGGTAATCCTGACGTTTAGCGCCCCGAACAATTCTCCCTCTATTTTTAAAAAAATGAACTATTTCTATGTAACTATATCCAAGTGTAAATGCTAATAAAAAAAGATTAAAAAAAATACTTACATTTACATGCGTATTTTTCACGTATAGCGGTCTTTGCTGTATATAGAACTGTAAATAAACGACGTATATTAACTGTAAATGTTTTTCCGTAAAGAAGAATAAATAACAAGAAAACAAACTTACATTTTTAGGAGTAATTGGAAGCCACACAAGCGAGGAAATGCACGAAAAGGTCGTCGCGTGCGTGCAGATTTCTGAAAGAAAATTCCTGCAGGTAGGATGAGAACAAAGGTGTGCTCATCCCAAATTGGTATTTTAGCTTATGCTATGCGACAGAGTGGACATAGGCATAATTCCACGCGGTCAAGCAAAAGTAGTTCAGAATTTGTCACGTGTCACAAATGACCAAAGTACAGTAGTTCATAATTTTTATAGCAACTTTGCGTGAGACTAAATAGAGCCTAAAAAATTAAGTTTTGTTACATCCATTTTATTTATTCATCTTCATGTAAAAAAGACATTTATAGTTACATATACTCTGCAATTACATAAAGAATAATAAATAACCAAAAAAATAATTACTTTTTTAGGCTGTATTTAGACTCACGCAATTTGGTCACGCGTCATTTGTGACACGAGACAAATTCTGAACTACTTTTGCTTGACCGCGTGGAATTATGCCTATGTCCACTCTGTCGCATAGCATAAGCTAAAATACCAATTTGGGATGAGCACACCTTTGTTCTCATCCTACCTGCAGGAATTTTCTTTCAGAAATCTGCACGCACGCGACGACCTTTTCGTGCATTTCCTCGCTTGTGTGGCTTTTCGGGCATTTCCTCGCTTGTGTGGCTTCCAATTACTCCTAAAAATGTAAGTTTGTTTTCTTGTTATTTATTCTTCTTTACGGAAAAACATTTACAGTTAATATACGTCATTTATTTACAGTTCTATATACAGCAAAGACCGCTATACGTGAAAAATACGCATGTAAATGTAAGTATTTTTTTTAATCTTTTTTTATTAGCATTTACACTTGGATATAGTTACATAGTGAAAAAATAGTTCATTTTTTTAAAAATAGAGGGAGAATTGTTCGGGGCGCTAAACGTCAGGATTACCCAAACGGTGTGATGTGACGATGTGATGTGATGTGATGTATTATGGCTTCTCCTTAAACGAAGTCAAGAATATCTCAGCAATTATGCCATCTACTGGCTAAATCCAAAAAAATTACTAGTGAAAGAGAATTATTACATTTTTGTTTTAATTTCGAGGCGGTTTTGAAATCGGAAATAAAAAGACAAGTTTGAAAAAATAAAGAATTTATTTTAGTTAGCACATTTTAGATTTTAAAAAAGATAAATAAGACCGATTCAATTTCCTTTTCTTTTTTTTTCTTTTTTAGAAAAAGTCTTATTTTGTTTAAAATAAAGAAAAACAAGACAAAATGCTTTCTTTAAGTAATTGCTTATATTTTCTTAAAGTTTGAAGTCAAGATGATTTTTTTAAAAAAAAGAGAGAGTTTAAATTTGGTTTTGAAGTTTTACTAATGTTATATTTGTATAAAATTGTGGTCTAACAAAACCACGGATTAAATTATTGATAGGCTTCAATCAGATTACATTAGTTTATATGGAATTAATTAAAGCTAATAAATTAAAAATAAGATAAGGAAAAAATGGGTGAAAAATAAAGTTCAGACAATGACCAGTTTAAGTATAAAAAAGGTCGTTAAAAAATTTATTATTATACACTCTTAATTCCTCTCTTGCTTCTGTAGTCAGACATCTTTTGTCATTTTTCCTTCACTTGGGCTTCTTGTCTGAGACTATACTCTCATAATCATGTCAGTATCAGAGCAAAACTTTCAAAATAATATTCTCATAATTTTTAAAAAATGTTTTAAAATTAAATGGTTAAAATACATATAAAAAAAGTTCTCTCAAAAATTTAAATCTATTCACAAGATAAATAACATACAGTTAAGAAAAAAGACAATCTTCAAAATGTTTAGCTCTGGAGATAAATTTCAGGATTTTGGGAATGAAGATTAAAAGGTACCTAAATATAGTGTTTTCTAGTTACATTTTTTATAGATAAATAATATAAAATTAGTGGAAAAAATTTTTTTTTCTTAAAAATGTGTATAAAAAGGGGGTGGGATATGTCTTATATACCACTGTGTCCTATATACTGGTAAATACAGTAACATTCTGCTTTGATGCAATGTGAAATGTGATGCAAAATGGCTTCTTAGTTTAATTATGTACACTAAATACCATGTTTATTTATTATTATCAATTCATTAAAAGAATAAAAAGTCCTTCATTGATATTTATGTTTGATTTCTTTTTACGTGCTTTTATCTAACTTGCGCTCACACTTTGTTTATATGATTGGATATACTCTTGTAACTCAATTTTCATTCACTTTCTAATTTTCTATCTAGTTGAAACTTTGTTAAAAATTACAATTTTTTAGAACTTGGAAACAGAAAAATTAACGAAATGTTTAATTTTATATGGAATTCAGTACACTTTATAGGACTGCCATCTAGTGGTATTAAATTGTATCTCAACTTTCTTCATTCCTAATTTCTAGAACTATGTAAAAATAAAAAGTAGAAAATAAAAAATACTTTTTAAAAACTTTGAAGAAACACTTTCATTCACATAAGCAAAAATACATATACTAAAAAGTAAAAATAAGTTTTATTCAGCTTTCATAGTATTACACAATCAAAAACAAAATATGAAGAATATTAAAGAGGTTAAATGAAAACCCCACACTTTTATTTTTGGGTGCATAATATAAAAAATATTGTGAAAGCTGAGGAAAAATATTTTTTTAATTTCTAGCACATTTATGTGAATGAGTATATATACATTTTCTTATATGTCAAGCATTGGTGGCCTAGTGGTTAGCATAGCTGCCTTCCAAGCAGCTGGCCTGGGTTTGCCTCCCTGTCAACGCATTTGACATTTAAGAAAATATATATATATGTGAATGAGTGTTTCTTCAAATTTTTTTATATAAATTGACTCATTTTGTCTTACATAAATATTTTATCATATGTAGATTACCGTTATTAACATGATGAATCTTATCTTTTATTCTAAATTAATTACATTATAAGAGATGTTATAGCAGATGCTTAAATTTCTAAATATTTCATACTATTTTGCAATGATAAATTATTTATGTTTATGATATTAGTTTTTTTTTATGTTTATTCATTTAAAATTTATTTCAATAGGAAAAAAGCATATGCCTTTATTACTCGGGAGTTCATAAGAAGTTTGAGTGGACTGATAAGTGCCAGAGTCGATAACCGGAGCTTCTCGATCTTGTCATGCGCTCTACCTATTACATCAACTCATGCAGGACATTTATTTTAGTTTTCATAATATACTTTCTTGCATATTTTTATAGCGTTATATTTTATTTTTATATTATAAAGATTTTCTCAAAGACATCCTAAAAAAAACAGAACCGTGATTGATATTATATCACTGGGGATAAAATACACCTGAAAAAGAACAATTTTTGACAGAAGTAGTAAATAGAATAAAGGATCATAGAGTTGTACATGTGTACACCTTTGTAATTCATAAAATGGTATTATAGTCCACCCAAAATTCATTTCTAGAGTATTATTATTCATTTATTTATTGACATTCTATCTTTTTGTTTCTTGAAGATGAAATAACTATTTTCATTTGCACGAATGATAATGAAATTTATTAAATAAACATATCATTTTTTCATGATCATTTTGAATTTACATTTTCTAATTCTACTTTCACTAAAATCTTAAAAATTAAAATTTTATACATGTGTGTTAAATAGAACAAAGAAAAAGATTCCGTTATTAAAAACCCCTATCCAAAAAATGAAGCTATCCAAGTAAAGTGTGTGCGTGCATGTGTGTAAACAAATTGGATAGTTTTTTTTTTCATATGTCATAGCATCGGCCAGGAGGTGAACCCGCAACAACTGTCTGCAACCAACTACTTGCTTGCAAAACAGCTGTGCTGACCTCTCGGCTAATAATGGATAGTTGTATGCTAATTTATTGGTTATTGCATTACCTATTGATGCTTTAAAATTAAATCAATTAAATTAAGACTATTAATATTAAAAACTACTGCTACATTTACATGAACAATTGATGACCTTCTAAGTGTGTGCATCTAGAGAGTGATTAGTCCCCTTTTTACAAAATATGAGGATCAAATATTCCAGGCACTATGATTGGAGTCTTTGTAATACAACAAGAGCAAATTATTTTTTTTACTCCAATGTTGCCATTAGAGCAGTTAATGTTTATTAAATCCATATCCTTTTACCATATCTCCGGCTAGTTTCTGGTTTATGATCTTGTTCTAGAACATATGAGCACATTACATCCAGGTTTGAACCCTTTACTGATCCAGGTTAGTACCCAGAAATGAGCACTGGATATATAAACTAAGATCCCAACTTATGAAAGCCATAAGCCAGAAATTAGTCTGAAGATTGCTCTCATATTTTGGTGCAGTAGTAGTGTGTCAGACCTTGGAGCTTTTAAGGTCCTTGGATTATGGCCCAGCTCTGTCACTTCCTAGTTCTTGAACTTCTTATGAATGCCTAAACATTAAAACTATTTGAATATTTTTTTTACTTTATTAGTCTGAAGATTTGCACATATGGTAGTACTGGATGTGTACTTAACACTACAAACTAGTATGCACTAATTACTCAAACATTCAATAGATGGCAGCACTGAAATAGAAAAAAAGATGTTCCTGTTGACAAGATGGTTTATGGCAGGGGTCCCCAACCTTTTTGCACTTAAGAGCACATTCTATAATACTGGCCAGGTGGCGGGCACCATTTATTTTTTTCAATCAGATGGCGGACACCATTTATTTTTTCAATGTAAATTTATAGTTGGATATTGTTAATAATACACATAATGTACAAAAAAATATTTATTTCAAAAATAAAATTTTAACATATAATTAACGTTTATATTTTTACACTGTAAAAGTATAGTATGCCCTACAATATAATACAATGATTTACAAGAAATTTTAAAAATTAAATTTATTTGTATCAGATAAATAATTTTTTATCGTGTTCGATTAGCAACGGGCACATGTAAAATGGTCTGCCATGGTGCCCGCGGGCATAGGGTTGGGGACCCCTGGTTTATGTGATATCTTTTGGTTAAAACATATAAACAATTATGAATTCGGTATATATGTCTATGCATGACAAAGGAAACATTCAACCTTTATTTACCTTTTTTAAATCTTGTGTAATCTTCACTTTGGCATTCTTTAAATTCTGTTTTAATGCTGTATAGTAAGATTTTGGCACAGACAAAAACTGCATCCCTCTTTCTTTCAAATTTTTAATCTAGAAATAGTGAAGAAACTCAAAATTATTTAGATATGGTTATATTTCTTAAAACTAAATTTATAATTTCAGTTATATAGTTATGGAGGGGGGTGAATATTTTACAAATACAGAAAGTATTTGAAGTTCACATTTTAATTAGCATGATAGTTCAATTATGTAAAACATCTTAAGTTCAAAAAATTTAAGATTTGATGTATTAGTAAAAAAAATCTCAAGATACTTCTAGTACAAAGAGTTAATCGTGCATAAATAATTTTAATCAAATCGCATTAAAAATTAATTGTGACAGTAATTATTGGAAGTCAATAGTCTGCCTGAATATATATATATATATATATATATATAAAAGATCCATCACATTGGAATGTACAAAGTGTTGGTTGACAAAGACTACAAGGATAGTCGAAAGCACTCCTAAATGGATAAAATTTTTAAAGTTATATTTTACATATATCTAATTACTGTATTTATAAATTTTCAATTACAAGATTATATATATTCATTATTTATATCAACTTTAAAAAAAATCACACTTTACAAATTATAACTGCCACCATCATTGAAAAGACCAGTTTTATTTTTCAAGTAGAAAAACTTTCATGACATCCTCATGTTAAGAAATTAAATAATTTTTTAAATAATAAAAAATTATTTTAACTATGTTCAGAATACTCATTCAGCTACAAACTGACTACTTGGGGGAGCAACTATTAGAATTCCACTGTTTATTACACTTCCCGGCATAGTTTGATGAAGTGATAAGTTGACTCAAAGTCCACAGATTTTGACCCAGCTCTTTCCCTTCTGCGGCTCAAACTTTTTATGAACTTTTAAGCAATAAATCATTTTATGACTTTTAAACAATAAATCATTTTATCCTTTTGCCTTGTGTAGTTTGGTACAATGGTGGAATGGCAGACTCGGGAGTTGAAAGTCCATGGACCGCAGCACAGCTTTGTCACTTCCAATTCTTAAATTTCATTCCCAGCATGCTTTGCTGCAGTGGTAGGGTGGCAGACTCAGGAGTTCAAAGTCCACGGACCGCAACACAGCTTTGTCACTTCCAATTCTTAAATTTCATTCCCAGCATGCTTTGCTGCAGTGGTAGGGTGGCAGACTCAGGAGTTCAAAGTCCATGGACCGCAGCACAGCTTTGTCACTTCCAATTTTTAAATTTCATTCCCAGCATGCTTTGCTGCAGTGGTAGGGTGGCAGACTCAGGAGTTCAAAGTCCATGGACCGCAGCACAGCTTTGTCACTTCCAATTCTTAAATTTCATTCCCAGCATGCTTTGCTGCAGTGGTAGGGTGGCAGACTCAGGAGTTCAAAGTCCATGGACTGCAGCACAGCTTTGTCACTTCCAATTCTTAAATTTCATTCCCAGTATGCTTTGCTGCAGTGGTAGGGTGACAGACTCAGGAGTTCAAAGTCCATGAACCGCAGCACAGCTTTGTCACTTCCGATTCTTAAATTTCATTCCCAGCATGCTTTGCTGCAGTGGTAGGATGGCAGACTCAGGAGTTCAAAGTCCATGGACCGCAGCACAGCTTTGTCACTTCTGATACTTAAATTTCATTCCCAGCATGCTTTGCTGCAGTGATAGAATGGCAGACTAAGGAATTCAGAGTCCATGAACCACAACCCAGCTTTGTCATTTCTGATGCTTAAACTGCTTATAAACTTCTGAATAATAAACTACTCAATTACTACATTCATTCTGAGATCCCAGTATGCTTTGCTGCAGTGGGAAAATGGCCGAATCAGATCTCAAAGGTACATGGATCTCAGCCCAGTTCTGTCTCTTTTGATGCTTCAACTTTTTATGAACTCCTGAATAATAAGCCATTCAAACACTATATTCTTTCTGAATTCCCAGCATGCTTTGCTGCAGATTTTCAGGCTCTGAAACTCAAGGTCCATGGATTTTTGCTCAGCTCAGTCTCTTCTGATGTTTGAACTTCTTATGAACTGAATAATAAAGTCATATATATATATAACTTACAATAACTTCCTTCATATACACTTCAATGCAAAATTTTAATATAACTTTTTTTCATGACAGTTTTGACTGTCCTGCAGTCCTCATCACTGTTCTTATAAAAGAATACTCTGATGAAGACTGCAGGACAGTTGAAACTGTCAGGAAAGTAAATTTAAAAATTATATTAAAATTTTGCATATATAAAAGTATATGAAAGGAAAAGAAAAGAATATACTTCTAAGAATAATAAAGTATTTAATTACTCTATATTCCCAGAGTACCCAGCATGCTTTGCTGCAGTGATAGAGTTCAGACTCTGGAGCTCAAAGTCCATGGATCACAGCCATGCTGAATAAAAAATCATTCAATTACTACATTTTTTCTGAGTTCCCAGCATGCTTTGCTGCAGTGTTAGAAGGGCCGACTCTGCAGCACAAGGCCTATGTATTGCAACCTGATTCTGCCACATCCAGTGCTCAAATGCCTAACAAACTTCCAAAAAACCCAACTCCCTGTGCATTTAGTCAAATTATACTTACAAATAAATATTTTCATTCTTTTTTTTTAATTTATTAGTAAAATTATACAGAAAAAAATTTAAAACTGAAATACTTTGAAATTCTTATAACATCATATATATTTAAACTTCGATGCATTGTCTAAAATATTCTGTTTTATTTCTTATGTTACTGTGTAAAAATTGACCAATTGCTTCATGACATGTCTTTCAGTTAATTTACACATTCAAACTTTAATATCAAATGCAATAGGTCATACTGATGAAGCTTAAGTAAGAATAGTGTCATTATGATGGTGTGATTAGCGTCACTTTAAAAACACTTGATAAGGGTGATTGATAATTGAAACATGTGCAGACATTAGTTGATTTTTGCATTATCTGGTAATATGTAAAATAAAATAGAAAGTACTGTAAATGGCATATCAAAGTTTTAATACAGCTTCAGTTTATGTTTACAATACTAATAAAATAATTATCGAATGGTTTTACTGCTCAAAAGTTCATAAAAAGTTTGTGCCCTGGAAGTGTCGGAATAGGAATCAATCCAAAGATTTCACATTCGTTTCTGGTGCTCTAGCAATACAGTAAACTATGCTGGGAAAACAGTACTAATTAATTGTTTATCACAAAACAGATATGTATAAATACTTACTGCTGTTATAATATCCTGTGTATTCAGTGCTATATGTTGGACACCAGCTCCACCATAATAATCTACGAACTCCTAAAAATAAATAATGAGACATATAAAAATGTGTGTGAATGACATAAAACAGAATTGTGTATATATATAATTTGATTGTGAAACATTTTTCACATCTGCAACTTGAACTGCTTTTTTTTTTTTGCAACTCAGACACAAATGAGTACACTTCAATGAGGTTCACCAGAATAAGAATTCTCATTAATAATATATATATATATGGAAGCAAATAATGGACATCTAAGATTGATTCATTCCCTCAGAAAATAAAAAACAGACTTTTTGAGAAATGGTTTTAATAAGTACATAAATAACTTTATGGCTTATCAAATACGTAATTCTAAATATATAAACCTGTTCATGAAACAAACCTACTGACTGGTGCCTTGGCAGGATGGCTCAGGTGGTTAGAGCATTAACTTAAAATTCAATATTTAAGAATTTAATGGCCCAGTTTCGATTCCCATGCTAGTACTGTCATTGGTCAGACCAGCAACACATAAAGAAGAAAGGAAAATAATACCTCTCAAAACATTGTGTATATAATAGTTGAATGTATTTTGAAAATTTAAATAAAGTTAAATTGTTCTAAAGACATTCAATACTCAATACTAAAGGATGGAAATAGTCCAATATATAAATACAAGTCCAACTACATCACTAAGATCATTCACAGGCAAGATTCCTAAAGAATTATTTTAATGAACTTGGTAATAATTCCCATCTTTTGTTATACCAATGCCAATCTATTTTGTAGAATCATTTTTTATCTGACAAAACAGCTTAGGATTGATACTGTAAAAGATGGGTTTTGCTTGCATATTCATTTAAATAATTCCTTAGGAAATTTTATTTGTGAGTTATCTTAATATTATATTTGTTTGTTGCATGAATAGATATATCAAATGGGTTCACACTGAAGTACTTTGATTTTGCTAAATACTGAACAAAAGATAAAGATTGGCCAACTAAAAAGCATGAGCTGCTATTGGAAATCCTTTGACTTTTCCAGATATTTTTATTCATATACAGACAGACTGACAGACACGTTGGTGGATGGATGGACAGAGACACAGACAGAAAGACAAACAGATAGACAGAAAGATAGACGGACGGACGGACGGACGGACAGACAGACAGACAAGACAGACAGACAGACAGACAGACAGATAGATAGATAGATAGATAGATAGATAGACACAATTACTTTTCTACACAGTCACTTTAATATTTTAAGCGGAAGACTGATTTTCATCGGAAATTATACATTTGCTAAATTATCATTTAAATAAATTAATTACATCTCTAAACAACTTCTAACAACCCAATCAACAAATGTGCCTGTGAAAACAACTTTTCAAATTTCTATACAGCGCAAAACTTCAGTGAATTACTCCATTGCCACCTCCAGAATAAATATTACCGAGCTTACAACACTCTTCAGTTGTTGGCTATGAGTAATTGTCAAACCTTCACATCAATCTTATAATAATCAACCAAAAACTGGTTAAATTTTAAAGCTGGATAAATCTATGTCATGATTTGTTCCTACTTTGTTCCTACTTTAAAATCTGAATACTTATTGGTTTGATAATTATAAGATTGATAGTTTACAGCCGTAATGTGGACTTTGGCACTTACCCAAAGCTAGCTGATAAAAAGTGTTATGGGCTAAAAAAACAATTGTCCTAGTGTTAATTGAAGTTTTCATATCATATAATAATTAGACAGTAGAGCCAAAACTCTCCATACAGTAGCGCTACTCAGTGCAAACCAGAGTAATCAAGAGATGTAGGAAGGTTTGTGCATAAAATCCCTATTTAGTGCCTAATCGTCCAATATATTCAGACTTAGTTTCTAGATTGTGGCTCTCATTAGTGTGGAGCCTTGGATCTGAGAGCACTGCATCTGATCTTCAGATCTAATGCAATCCTCCAACATCCACCTTTTTTTAGATAACTGTAAAGTTTGAGTCCAAAATGAAAATACAATAATGTTTTCAAGCTAAGCTCATTAGTGTGTATAGTTCTATAGATCTGAACTCAGTTCAGCATCCAAACTTTTTAGTGTCTTTGGTTCTTTAATAACCATAGTCATCATAATCCCATTGAGCAGAATTGATATTAAGCCATCAAACATTACATTATCGCCAATACTGCCCAAAAGGATTATGATGGCTGTGTTTATTAATGAGCCAAAGCCACCAGAAAGCACAGATCTATACAACTATACAAGATAACGAGATTAGTTTGAAAACACTATTGCATCTTCAATTTGCAGTCAAAGCTTTATAGTTAGCTTTAAAAAAAAGTAAAAGATGGCTACTGGTAGGTTGCATTAGATCCTCTGGAGGGTTGCATTAGATCCTAAGGTCTAGATGCAGTTCTCTCACATCCAAGGCTCCTGACTGATGAATGCCACAAGATAGAAATTAATCTGGTGATATTGAATGAGTAGGCACTAGATAGGGATTTTATGCATAAATCTTCCTGCATCCATTGATTTCTATGTCTTGCACTGAGTGGTGATACTGTGTGGAGAGGTTCCTCATGGAAAACAGCTTGTGTAAGCATAAAGAATGGTGATCATGTGATAATTAGAAAGTAATTACAAAGATTGATTGAGCATACAAATTCATTGTCACATTAAAATTATTTGGACATATAGTTTACATATGTTATTTATGGAGCAGTTAATTCTGAATGTGCATACCACAATAATTTAACTCTACTATCATTTCTTTAATAAACTTTCAAAGAACACCTATTTATATAACCAGACTACTTTTTAGGAAGTTTATAAATTATTACCAACATGTGAAAATGGCATTGTTTATATGCCTGTTACCATGATTCTAATGGGTTTTAATTTGTAAATAGTTATTGTGATATGAGCATTCAGAGTTAGGTTTTTTTATAAATATTTTTCCCACTCAGCTATGCTATGTACTGTAATCTTTAGAATTAATATAATCAGATAATCCATGTTTAGTAAATTCCTATGCAGAGTTGTTCTATCCAATATCTCCAGATTACTTTCAAGATTATGGATTTCATCAGTGAGAAGCTTTGGATTTTGGAAACAGTGCACTTGGAATTAAATTCTACTCCTTCTTCCTAATAGACATCATTTATCTCTCTTTTTTTAACTATCAAGCTATAAGTTCAAATTAAAAAACATGTAAATGTTTTCAATTTAAGCGAACATTCCTATATAATCATGTAGATCTGAAACTAGTTTAGGGTCTGCATATTATGATGCGCTTAGTTTTTTAATAACTATAGGTACCTCTATTCTGTGTCCAAAATTCGGTATAGAATAAAATATCACATGACTATCACAACTCCAGTTTATATATTATTGTTTCAGCAGCATGTGTAAGCTTAAGTTGTGTTATATACATGGTGGACTATATACAGAAATATTTGATTTCATTTAAAAAACTATTTTACATCCCAATACCATGAATAGTGTAAATATGAAATGAAATACATGTCCATAATCATATTATGTGAATTTCTGAGTATAATAAAAGAATCATCAAACATCACATGATCACCATTCTTTATTCTTACACAAGCACTACTCAGTGCAAGCCAGAGTAATCAATCGATTCAGGAAGGTTTGTGCATAAAATCCCTATCTAGTGCCTATTCATCCAATATTACCAGACTAGTTTTTAGCTTGTGGCTTGCATCAGTGAGGAGCCTTGGATCTGAGAGCACTGCACCTAGATCTTAGGATCTAATGCAACCTTCCAACAGCCACATTTTACTTTTTTAGTTAACTATAAAGCTTTTGAGTCCAAAATAAAAACAATAATGTTTTCAAGCTAAGCTCATTAGCTTGTACAGTCATATAGATCTGAACTCAGTTAGTATCCATATTTTTTTTTTTGGTTCTTTAATAACCATGGTCACCGAATAGTATTAAACCATAAACATCATACAAATACCATTCTTTATGCTTACACAAGCTGTTTAAAGAGGCAAAACTCTCCATACAGTAGTATCACTCAGTGCAAGCCAGAGTAATCAATGAATGCAGGAAGGTTTGTGCATAAAATCCCTATCTAGTGCCTACTCATCCAATATCCCCAGACTAATTTACAGCTTGTGGCTTTCATCAGTAAGAAGTCTTGGATCTGAGAACACTGAGAGGGTTGCATTAGATCCCAAGATCTAGGTACACTGCTCTCAGAACTAAGGCTCCTCACTGTTAAAAGCTATAAACTAGTCTGGGAATATTGGATGTGAGTAGGCACTAGATAGGGGTTTTATGGAGAAACCTTCCTGTATCCTTTGATTACTCTGACTTGCACTGAGTGGCACTACTGTATGGAGAGTTGTGCCTCTGGAAAACAGCTTGTGTAAACATAAAGAATGGAGATCATGTGATGTTTGTAGGATTAATACAATCTTGCCCAATAGGATTATGGTAATTTTGGTTATTAAAAAAGTAAATACACCAAAAAGAATGGATACTGAATGAATTCAGATCTGTACAATTATACAAGTTAATGAGCTCAAAGTGAAAGCAGTATTGTGTTTTCAATTTGGACACAAAGCTTTATAGTTAGCTAATAAGAAAAAAGGTGTCTGCTGGAGAGTTGTATTAGACCCTAAGATCAGGTGCAGTGCTCTCAGATCCAAGCCTTCTCACTGATGAAAGCCGCAAGCTAGAAACTAGTCTGAGGATTTTAGATGCATCACTAGATAGGGATTTTATGCACAAACCTTCCTGCATCCATTGATTACTCTGTCTTGCACTGAGTAGTGCTGCTGTATGAAGAGTTTTACCTCTGTAAAATAAAATTAAAAATTAAAAATATCATCAATTCAAAAAAAGAAAATTAAAAAAAAAAAATATTCAGTTGGAGAATATTGTAAACAGACCTGAATTTGGCTTTTCTTTTTTCCAGGTGCTGGTTCATTAATTGGCATTTTAATTGTTTCTTCATAATTGGTTACAACAATTGAGCGTAATGCAGAATAATTAGTATGAATAATACTGTCATCGACTGACCAAAAGCGATGAAACATCAGACTCTTTTCATACCTAAAAATTGGGAATATATATATATATGAAAAAAAAAAAAGATTTATCTTACCAGAATCAGTAGTACTAAATTTGGGTCAAATACTGCCCCCTTCCCCTAGAAAAGCACTGCATGAAAACAGATACTAATTCTTACTAGATTTAATCACTGGAGCATCATCGATAGAAGTATGATAGATATATATACCTTACAAATCACAGAAAGAAACAACACTCTATAAAAATCTACTTTAATATTCTTAAAAATCTCAACTTGTATTTTAAAGAAATAATATGTTACTTAGAGGAGAATAATTATATGATCTATTTTTAGCCAGTAAGCATTTTTATTTCAGAATATGTGTATCAGCATCTCTGTACTCTCAAAGTAGACTTATATTTAGCAATGTCTCTTGTGTGTTTTCATATATTCATCAGCCTTGAATAGCCAATGATTAGGTAGTTTAGCCTGATAAAACATTGTGAGGATTTGCTCTATTCTCTGCAGTATTATTCTATAGGGCCACATTTAATACAAAACTATTTTTGAATTTTTAACCCTACTAATATTCGTATGAGAAATTTTCATGTTTTTATTCATATATACTTAAGTGAAAAAAAAAAAGTTATTTCATATATATATATTGAAAAAATTAAAAGATTGAAGTGGAGTTGGGCTTGACATATTGCTAGAAGAGATGATAATAGATGGACAATTAAAATCTTAAACGGGATTCCAATATATTATAAAAGATCCAGAAAGAGACCACATGTGAGATGGATGGATAAATAAAATAAGAAAGTGTGCAGGGGAGATGTGAAGAAGAGAAGCTAAGGATCGGAGAAGATGGATTGAACTTGGAGAGACTTTCATCCTGCAATGGACTGATAATGGTTGATGATGATGATATATATATCATGATAATTTAATATTTACATTATTCAGCAGCACTACCTAGTTAGAGAATTTAAATTATTAGCTTGAAATTTGGACTTTATATCTAGGCAGTGTGACTGAATATAACCTTAAATTATTGCGATATTTGTTATTTGATATCCATATAGCATTGTGCATATTTGGATTTCATATATACAAATTAAATCATGTGTAACCCTAAACTAATAATTATAGATTAAAAATTAAAAAAAAAAAAAAACTAATATATTAATAGCACTAATCAATTTATTGAAAACTTAATACAAAATCGTAGGTCTGTAAATAATAAATAACTCAGATTATATGTAACTGGAAAGGAAGTAACTGAAGCTTCCAATTTGATATATAATATAAATAAACTCTGATGTGATGTGATGTACTGTAGCTTCTTCTTAAACGAAGTCAAGAATCTCTCAGAAATTATGCCCAGAGAAACCTCTTAGTTACTTAATTTTACATTCCCCAGTCTAAGTTTCCCATATTCTGTTTCATTCCATTTCCACAACATAATCTTTGTCAACTCTATGGCCTTTATATCTAAATTCCCCTCTCCATATAGTAGTGCTATCTAGTGCAAGCCATAGTAATCAATGGATGCAAGAAGGTTTGTGCACAAAATCTCTATCTAGTGCCTATTCATTCAATATTCCCAGATTAGTTTTTAGCTTGTGGCTTTCATCAGTGGGGATATTGCAAGAGTAGGCACTAGATAGGAATGTTATGCACAAACTTTCTTGCATCCACTGATTACTATGGCTAACACTGGGTGGCACTATTGTATGGGGAGAGTTTGTTACTGTTTTAATAGCTTGTGCAAGCATAAGAAATGATGATTATGCGATGTAAATAAACCATTCAAAAGAGAGATGATATCACGTCTCTTAGCATTTATTCTTATATATGCTTAATTTATATATATATTTTTAAATGAGGGAGTGAATTTATTTTATTGCTTATATATATTTATAGAATAAATGTTAAGAATCACCATTTATGAATATTGAAGAAATTTGTGTGTGTGTAAGTTTTTAAGACCCAAGACTCTTTTGTTTTTGTTCTAATTTGGGGGGTGCTGTTTCGAATATATATCAAATGCCAAGTAAACTAGCCAAGATATTAAATTAAATACACCAATTCTGCAATAGCCTATATTAAATTACAAATCCACTAACACTGGTTTGCCTTAGTAAGAAAACCACTGGTAATAGATTTGCAATTTAACTTTGGTTAGTATATTCATTGTGAATTGGTATACTTATTTTAAGATATATATGTAGGTAGATAAATATCATTGAATCATATTTCAGTGTCAATCTTGAATTTCTAAAATATTATCTATCCAGATTGCATTTCATTGCAATTTATCTATCCTCAAAATAAAATTTTGAATATGATACAGCAGTGACCTCTATATTTGAATCCTTTCACTAACATAATATAGTTTTGTGAAAAGTTAACGGATCTTTGCTGATGTATATACATTTGGTCACTGGTAATTGGATAGCACTATGTTTAGCTGTTAAATAAAATTATAATTTAGACATTATTATATCCCTTCCCAAAAGACAGAATAAAGCTTTTCAAAATATAACAACTTACCACGAGGCTATTGATTCCATTTCATTGTCTGGTTGGTTTCCCACAATATGATCAACAAAATCAAGCATTCCTGATTTTCTGTTTTAAAACAGTGAAAAAAATTAAAAACAATTTTTTTTTTTATTTTGTGCTTAAAATGTATATTAAAAAATAATAATAATAACCTATTTAACGTTTATCCTAAGAGAAAGAACGCATACACTTTTTTCAAAGGCACAATTAATGTTAAAGTATAATTACTCTTTCAACTAACCATTGTTTGTTTTGTTTCTTTTATTATAATTATTTAAATGCCAAGAACAGATGGACACTTTGATTGTAAACACATTAATCAAAACTATTGTAATTTGATTATATAATGATGATCAGGTTAATTGATTCACCGAAGTAAACCAACAATATTATTAAAATATATCTGAATTATGATTTCTTATTTCCTTTTGTATTGCATAACTCATTCATTAATCTACTATATAATTTGTTGTATCAACTTTTTATTTCACACTAAGCTCACATGGGGAAGCTTTAATACATTGATGGAAAAAGCACAGAAGACAGAAATTCAAGATAGCTGAAGTAATACAAAAGTAAGGAGGCTATTATTTAAAAAAAAAAGAGTAAGGACCTTAGAAAGTTAACAATTATGGACTGATAGCAGTAACTTCAGGGTTATATAAAGTATATGGTGAATGGAAGGGTAGCAAAATGGAGGGATGAAAATAATGTAGAGGGAGAAATGCAAGGAAGTTTTAGAATGGATAGGCATATAGAAGATAGTTTATTTATAGTCACATAGCTTATAGATAAGAGTAGGAATATAGGTAGTCAGTTACATATGGTCTTTATAGATATAGAGAAGGCATATAAATAGAAATAGACTATGGATAAATTTAGTAAATTTGGGAATGGAGCTTTAATGGATCTTATTAAGAGATTGTATAAAAATAATCACTATACTCAATTAAGAAATAAAGAATCAGAATTAAAAATTGGGTGGAACTAAGGCAAGGATGCCCTATGTCGCCTATTTTGTTTTTGTTATATTTGAGAGCAGTAGAGAGAGCAATAGAAAGATTAGAAAGAGGGATAGAGATACCATTAGTAGATGGCAAGGGAGTCTATATATTATGAGGTCTTTTATTTGCTGATATGTTCTTGTACACAGAAAGTAGGAAAAATATGGAAGTTATGCTGAAGAAATATGCAAGGGTGGGTAAAGAGATGGGGATTAAATTTAATGAAGAAAAATCATAAGTAATAATGATAAATGCTGGGAAAAGAGAAGATAAAGAATTTTTATTGGGGGATATATAGTTAAATGAGATGAATAGGTATAACTATTTGGGAATCATCTTAACTAATCAGAGAAATTACTTGGATGAAAGGGGGAAAAAAAATTGATAAATGAAGCAAAGAAAAAAAGACTGATAAAGAAATTAACAGTATTTTCATATAATAAATATGATGTAATAAGTATTGTATGGAAGAGAGTGGCAGTAGCAGGGTTAACTTAGAGGTGTTAAATCACTTAGAAAAATTACAAAGTAGGGGGACATGCATTAGATGCAGGAGGCAATTCAAGGAGAAATGAAATGGTCAAGTTTTTATATGAGATATGCAAAAAGCAAAATGAAAATATTGATAAATTGCAATTTATGGATAGTAAGAGAATATCCAAAATAGTATTTAATTGAATTACAAGTAATGGAAAGACAACAAGATGGGTGAGAAAGGTAATACGGTTATGCAGCAGATTTGGATAAAGACTTTATGTCAGTATACTCATATAAAAGGTGGGATGATTGTGTTAGGAGAATTGTTGAGTGTTATAGTGGCAAGGAATGGGATAGAAGAATAGATGCATTAATAAAAAAAATAGGGAGTTGGAGAACTACTATGGAGAGTAAAAAAAGTTTAAATATATATAGAAGTAAACAGAATATTGGGTGAGAGTTAATTTATGATAATACCAAGGAAAATAATTTACTGTTTAAGGTTTTAACAGGATCATTAGCAATAAGGGAATACTGCACATAAATGGAAAAATATGGGTAATTTAGTCTACAAGTTATCTAAGGAAAGCAATGGAAAATATTAGGCATCTGTTAATGGAATGTAAATGCCTACAAACAGAAAGGTTACAAGTAATGAAGTTGTGGGAGAATAAATATAAACAAAGTAATTATACAAAAAGTGAGATCTTGGTTTTGATGCTGGGTTTGAAAAAGGATTTGGGAGATCTAGCTATAAAGGTCATAGAGAGAACAAAGATAATGTGGAAATGGAATGGAGCAGGGTAGAGAAGAATATGGAAAAAACTTGGGTGGGGAATGGAAAGGGAAGGGAAGGTGGCTCTCAGGTTTTGCTGGGTGTAGTGGCTGAGAGACTCCTGACTTTAATAAAGGAGAAGACATTGTGCATTGCATCACAAGAATAAAATCTTGAGGGAAATTTTTAAATGGATTTTGTTCAGGGGATGAATGGCAGCAAACCTGGGCTTATAGATGAGATTTTGAGATTCCTACATTAAGTACCAAATTAAAAATAGACCCCAAAATGAAACATTAAAATATTATTTGTTTCATAGTTGTTGTTTTTTTTTGTCTTATTACATTTATTGCTTTACTCAATAGATTATTTTAAATAAAGCATTACAATTTGTTTTAAAATGGTCGTTTTTTAGGTTCTGGAATGAGGAATAATTTATTCATTATACCTCAATTGCTTAAATGTCTTATAAGAAAAATAAATCATTATGAATTGCTTATTTAGATATAGAAATGGCTTACGATATGATAATAATAATAATAGATTATACATAAATTTTGAAAATAATGGAATAGCCTTAGAATACAATATTAATTAAAGTCTTTATAGAGATAATTTTTATAAACATCAGTTGTTATTATAATGAGTTAGAAGAAATTAACAGTTACAAATACCTTGGTCAGATTATAACTACTGATAGAAACATAATAGATGAAATCAATCATAGAATTAAACTTGGTTGGAGTGCTTTTGGTAGAAATAACTTGATACTAAAAGGAAATATGCCTATGTGTTTTAAAAGGAAGGTTTTTAATAAATGTGTTTGGCCAGTTCTTACTTATGAATCTGAGACTTGGACACTTAATAGAAGAGCAATACAGAGACTTCAAACCACTCAAAGAAGTATGGAGAGATGCATGTTGGGAGTAACAAGAAGAGATCAAAAACGAAATGCATGGATGAAAGAACAAACAAGTGTTACTGACATCATTGAAAGAATTAAGAGGCTGAAGAGGAGTTGGGCTGGACATATTTCTAGAAGAGGTGATAATAGATGAATGATTGAAATCTGGATTCCAAGAGATTGTAAAAGACCTAGAAAAAGACCACATGTGAGATGGATGGTTGAAATAAGCCCAAGGGTACAGGGATGATATGAAAAAAAGAGGCTAGTGATCAGAAAGGCTGGATTGAATTTGGAGAGATTTTCATCCTGCAGTAGATCAATAATGGTGAAAATGATGATGATAGTTTATGTGGTGGTGGTAGAGAGAGTAATGAGCATTTATTTTTGGAGTATAGAATGCTGAAAGGGAATCAAGATAAATTTATTTGGGAATGGGAGAAATCTACAAGTAAAGAGAGTGAAATGAAGATTTTTTTGTGTACGCTCAGCTTTTTCCGCCAAAGTTAAAGAAAATGAAAGTAAGGTACGATAGGTGAACTTATCAAGCATTGATGGCTAATGAATAGCATAGCTGCCTTTCAAGCAACTGGCCCGGGTTCGCTTCCCGGTCAACGCTTTGACATATGAAAAAAAAAGAAAAAAAAGATAGGTGAACTAATGAAACAGAGTCTATTAAAATGGAATTCAGGGGGAAGGTGATGGGATAAATCAGGTCTAAAAAAAAGTGATTTGAAAATAAAGAGTAAAAAAATAATGGGCGAGTTTATAATGCTGGTTAATGAATTGAAAGGGGATAATGTTTAACCTGACTAATAGGATTTCTGGATATATGATTTAAAAAGTCTTTATTTAAGATGAAGCTTTTTTACATAACATAATTACTAGATATATCAATATTATTAAATTCTGGTTGTAATATTTTTGTACTCTAATAATAGAAGGTTTAATAAAAGGGTAATTTTTATATTTAATATATACGTTAAAAAAAATGAATGCGTGTGATTTTTTTAAATACATAAAGACGTATTTAGAATTCTACTTTGGAAAGATAAACAAAATTAATTTTTCTATTATTCATTTTAATATTATCACATTTCTATATGTTCTAGCAATTAATAAAACATTAATATTTACATTTTTCCCTTGATTAATTTTAAAATGTGCTTAAGTTTGAGAAGTACTGTAACAATATATAAAATTTATATCTATATATATAATGTAATTGTTGGGAATTTGAACACAGACTTTCAAGGTCTCTTCGTCTATCCAGTCTATCTCATATAACGAACACACATGACCACACACATGCTAAAAAGATAAATGTTCTCCAGTATATGTACTTCGTGCTGAACCAGCATTCATCAGTTGGTTCAGATCATCCTCTCCCACACATATACATAATCAATGCTCAGTTTATATTAAGATAGCAAATTTTCAAACTTTAATAAACAAGCTTCAATATACTCCACCCTCCAACTCTTCAGCCATCCATACTATTGAAAATCGAATGAGGGAATGCCCAAATCCCTTGTTAATGTCAATATTATCATCATGGCCGTGTTGACATTAAGTCACTCTGACCCCTCATGTATAGGACCTTCTCTATTTAAATACACAGAAAAGGAATAGTCAGATTATAGGCTGAATTTGTAATATTTGATTACAAGTATATTTTATATAATTGGAATTTACTCGTAATTATAAAGAATTTTGAACACTGAGTTTCAAGCTCCTTCGGCTATCCATTCTATCTCATACAACCAAGTCACATGACCACACACATGCCAATGTTGACATTATATATATATTGAATATATAAAATTATATTCCAATTTTAAAAAAAGCAAAATCATCATATATTTGATGCTTAATGTAAATCTTAATATGCATTCACTCCACCTAAAAGTTTTATTTATCATACAGAATATATATAAATGTATATCCAAATATTAAATCACCCATATGGTTAAGGAATTCAACCCTGCTCTCTGCGAAATAAATATATAAATATATTATTAGAATCAGTATTTCAAAATAGCCAACCTCAAATAATTAAATAAATATTTATTTCGGTTTAGCGTTAAGCACTGGAATTATACATGTATATGTATGTGTGAGTAATAATAGTTAATTAAGAGCTAAAATATAAATCCAAGACCAGCAACAATTTGTTATATAATATAAAGTTATCGTTAATCCTATAATTATAGGTTAAAAATATTCACATAGTTTTATTATGTCACGACGCTAGTTTACAACTGATAAAGAATTCGATATCGTTACTCGAAACAATGTAATCATTTATTTGATTAATCTTATTAAATAAATTATAATTATCTGCAAAATCAATATCCTCATGTTTTAACAGTATGTAAAAGAAGCTAATAACCACCTTGAACATGTTTAATAAGATCAGACCAAGTTTCAATCACATATGTTATAAATAATAACGTAACTTAAACCACGGCACATGCGCTTTATAGATGGAACATCATTTAAACTAAATACTCTCCTTTCCAAACATAAGATAAAGTCTTTTTAAAAGACAGAATTCTAAACATGAGGACAAATTGAATAATTAAGCTACTTGATTCGTTGGCTAAACAATAATATTTTATCATAGAGGCAAGCTCTCCATACAGTAGTGTCAATTATCATCAATTGATAATTTGCCATCTTGTCAATTAATACAATTAATTTAATCGATTCAATTTTAGAACTGTTTTATAAAAATGTAATGATAAACCATGGAGTCAGGGTCCACACAAATATGCCACCTCCTACAGTCATAGTTTTGGGTTTTACAGTTTGTGCATAGACACTCATCTGACTGCAATATCCAGTACTAGTCGGATATATATATATGGTCGAGGTTCAAGTGAGATTTATCGCACTCAACAGCGACAAGTAATTATATAATTAAACACACGAACACGGTAGTGGAGTTAATAGGTTTATATACATAAATACATATACAAGGATTAATATATAATACAATTATTACAAAGGTAAACTGACTAACACATTATTATACAACTCTAGTCTTAAAGGCCCGCAGGCTTACAATAAACAATATTAAAGTCTATACGACCTGTAATGGTCCCTAGGTCTACTTTAGTACGTTCGGAGGTAGACCTCTCCGCGAGACGAGCTGAAAGTGAAGTAGTGTCTGTGCACTCAGGAAAACGCATCCATTCCTCAACTTCACCTAGCAAGTCTGACCTTGTTTTTTCCCGCCGTCCCGGTTTATAACACTCTCTATTTCCATTGGTCATCCCATGACACGAGGTACAAAGTGGTCAGTCTGGTTATCTCTGACCAACCTTAATCATTTCTGTGATGCCTTTAGCATAAACGCACATACTTGAATATTTGTAATAGTTACATTATTATTGCGTATCTCTGTTAATAAGCATACACACACATACTTGTATTCATTTGTAACAGTTACATTATTGTTGCGTGTATCTGTTAATACACACACATATATGGAGTTAATAGAGTTATTATTATTGCGTGTATATGTGAATACACACACACATAGCACTGACCAATCAAAATTAATCTAGGACCTTTACCTCCTCTAGATGATAACCAGATAATCAATAAAGAAAAACTAATTGGATCAGCTACATGAAAAAAAAATTGTAAACCATCTTGTGACCTAAATAATTAATATTTCACCCAGTCTGAGTTGAATTTCAAATTACAGGCACAGCATGCATATATACTAACCTCTATACCTCATGATTCTTAACAACTTCTCTAAATTGTTATGGTACATATATACAGGCATAACTATCCATCCTAAGCTTGAAATCCTCATCAGTTCAAGTTTATATAAAAGTTAATTATGTTGCACTCTGTCACATGACTAAGTCATATCAAAATAAACACTATCGGATTATAATAGCTCAGTCAGCAGCACAATTAGATTCAATTCATAGATTTACCAAAGTAAATTCATTTATATACATATTCACACACCTTTGAACTTTTTCTGGAGTGGTTCTCTTTACTCTATTCCAGAGCCATCTATTGTAAGCTTGGGCAATTAATAGAAATATGGTAGTGCTTTTACAGCTATATCCTACGCCATGTTTCTGTTGGTATTTTTCATTGAGGAATTTTAATTTAAAATTGAAACTAATAATATAATCACACATGTAAAAGTCAGTTTTAACGCCTTTAAATTATGAATTCAAAAACCCTGAGGTTTTGAACCCAAACCAACTTGCCTATTAAATTATGCGATGGCACTAACATACTGTAACTAAAAAAATCAAAAGGATAAAAATAATAACTGAATAGTTAGATATTTGGGAGCTCACATTATCTTTGAGCATCAGAAGTAACAAAATAAGCTGTGATCTTCAGACCTTAAGTTCTAGAGGTCGACACTGTACATCCGCATTAAATCACACATGTCAAAGTCATGTGATATTTTGTTTGTACACATACATAATAGTCAAAGTATGAAAAAGGTTTACAATTAGCTTAAATCTGAGGTTATTGAAATATGTAGTTATTGCATTAACTATACAAATGTGTCAGTTTGGATTCAAACTTTAGGGTCTTTTTAAATTTTAAGATGCTAGCTTGCAAATATACAGGAGTTAAAGAAGTCTTCTAGATGTATGAGTATTCTAGTTGGAACTTTAAATTCGAATTTGTCATTGGTGAGAACCTGAAATTGGCCTGGGAATGTGGATATAATAGAGCTGCCATCAAGTCTCCAATAATTACTCCATACATGGCACGGGATTATAATGAAGAGAAAGCAGATGTTAAGTATCAAATTGGAAATTATGTAATATCTTGATATTACAATTGATATTTTAAGAATAGTAGAGAATACACATTGTTTGAGTGATGAGTTGAAACGATGCACTGGAATATTAGTAACATCTATTTTCAATAGGTACCCATGGTCAGATCAATATCAAAATGATTGTAGTAAGTTGCTTAGAATATATACTAAAAATATAACTCAATCTTTCATGGGAAAATATAATGACAATACCTACTGCTCTTAGTTCCAGTAACCCATTTTTCACTGAAATTCTATTGAAACTTTTTCCCCTATTGTATTTCATTACTGCCAATAAACCTTAACGTAACAGATATAGTCTAAGCAAGCAAAATCCTAAACTTCTCATGTAATTCAATGTAATAAGATATTGTGAAAGACTTCATAGTATATGGCATGAGCCTTTCTGCCACAACCAATCTCTTAGATTTGAATACAGATAAGTAAAATTTGGAATATTTTCAAATTCCGAGAAAGTTTAGGATTATTGTTTCTTATAGTTGATTACAGATAATCCAGAGAACTATTAGCAAATAAGAAATTAGTGATTTTTATCCAGAGGTTAAAATGTGGATGGAAGTCTCTCAAACCCTTCACTAGCCAGCAATTGGCAAGCCTGAAGAATAATGATCCTTATTGTTTCTCTATGAGGAATTGAAATAGATGCCCAAAATGGCCTATTTAAAATCTATTCCATATTTTCCTTTACATAGATTAGACATTTTATATAATCCATAATCTTTTGTTTCTGTACAGAATACTTCTTAATTCTTTAAAAAATCATACAAGAAGTTAATATTAGCAACTCTCTTCATACAGTAGCGCTAACCAGTGCAAACTATAGTAATCAATAAATGTTAGGTCTGTGCATCATATTTAGTGCAATATATCCAACAACGTCAGACGAGTAGGCACTAGATGTGGATTTTGACACATATACTTTCTAGTATCCATTGATTACAATAGTGTGCACTAGATGGCACTACTGTTTGGAGAGAGTTGAAACTGTTTTAACAGCTTGTGTACACATAAGAAATTGTGTTCATGTAAGATATTATTCTAAACAAACACAATATATGAATTTATCCAAAAACCTCTGTAAGTTAGTTTTGATTTTTTTAATTTTTATTAATATCCATAATAAGATTTTGAAATGGATAAAGAACAGGTAACAATAAAATCTAATCAGCCTAAAAAGTAGGTTTAAGATTTGCATTAAGAATAGTAATATTCTGCCATGTTAATTTAAATAAATCAGCAAATTTTCTTATTCTAATTCTTTAACTATAATTTCATTTCTAAATTCATGGTTAAAATAGTTGCTTCATATTATAAAATCACTAACAGTATAAACTCTGGCTTTCAACAAAATGCCATCTAATTCAGCATATAAAAAAATGTATGGGACTGGAAAGGTTTCAGAACCAATCATAATTCATTTTACTATGGCTTCCATACTATAAAAAAAATTGACCAATCACTCTGCAGTATATATGCACTTTAGGCCACAACTTCTTTCATTAGCTTCTTTAAAGCATGACCAACAAATGGCACATACATAACAGCCAACTTATACTGATATTGTAATATAAAGTATGTGTTCAACATGGTTTATTCTACTTACTGGATGTGATAATATTTGAGCCTACTATAGTAAGCATGCATGTTTATTGAAATAGACATGCAAAATGAATGAAAGTGAACAAAATACTGAAAAATTATTTTATGGTAAACATGTGCATAGTTTTTTATTACTTCAAGGACATTCTAAAGAAGTACAGTATTGATGGTTTTCATTGGAGAGGAATAGGTAGGACCTTTAACTTTTTCAGAAATAAGAAATTTCATCAGAAGCAGCAGCTAAAAGACAGCATTGTGAATGTCAAATAAATACTCTAAAGAGCTCATTTGCAAGTAAATTTTAAAAAAAAAACATTTTAGATAAACATGCAAATATGTTTATACCTTGTATACAATGCCAATATATTTTATCTGGTAAAAGGGGACCTCCTTTTATCAAATGGAATAGATTGGGTAAACCAGATTAGCAACTATTATTTAAATGGTTCTTTTATCAGACAGAATAGATTGGGACTGTGGAAGAGGTTGTAAACATATTTGCAAGTTTATTTAAAATGGTTATTTAGTACCTACTTGAAATTTGTCCTAGTAACATATCCGTATGTGATTATACCATGAAGTATTTATATTTGCAAATGTTATATATCTGAACAGCATTTATATGCAGTTAAATTTTAATATAGTATATATATGAGGAACTTATTTGTGTTTCACAGAGTGGTTGGCATAGCTCCCATACAACTTGTTTTTCACCCTTCCCTCCCTGAAGTTAAATGGGTCACATTTTTTTACAAATAACTGTTAATGAAAATGATTACAAATAAGGTGGGTGAAATCTTGGATGTAGTAAACAAAATTAAAACAGGCAAAACTTTCCATACAGTAGTGCCATCCTGTGTCAACGAGAGTAATCAATGGATGTCAGAAGGCTTGTGCATAAAATCCCCATCTAGTGCTTACTCATCCAATATCCCCAAGTAGTTTCTGGCTTGTGGCCTTCGTCAGTGAGGAATCTTGGATCTGAGAGCACTGCACCTAGATCTTAAGATCTAATGCAACCCTCCAGCAGCCACCTTTTATCTCTACTTAACTACAAAACTATGAGAATAAAATTGAAAACACAATATTTTCAATCTAAGCTCAATAGCTTATATAGTCATATAGGTCTAAACTCAGTTCAGTAACCATACATTTTGGTGTTTTTGGTTCTTTAATAACCATAGCCACCACTATCCTATTAGGTAGGAATGGTGTTAAACCACTAAACATCACATGATCACCATTTCTTATGCTTGCTCTTAACTGTTATTAAAACAGGCAAAACTCTCCATGTAGTAGTGCCTCTCATGAGTAGGCACTAGATAAGGATTTTATGCACAAGACTTCTGGAATCCATTGATTACTCTGGCATGCACTGAGTGGCACTATTGTATGGAGAGTTTTTCCTGTTTTAATAAGTTATGAGCAAGCATAAAAAAAAGTAATCATGTGATGTAGTAAACAAGTAAATGTATATATATCGTAATGGAAAAAATAAAGTTTTTGGAAAGAAAAAAGGGGAGTATATATATTTTTTGATTGGATTTAGTGAAAAGGAACTGTTAATGAGTGGCATTGGTACAGTAATTATATTTGCTTTTTAGGCTGTTATAAAAAGGATTTTAAAATTTTGATTTGCATAATGTTCTTTGTATCTCAGAAATTGCTCTGAAGAAGACTGCAGGACAGTCGAAATGTAAGATTGGGTATGCATATATGTACAATAAAAGGATTTTGCTAAAAGTGTTCAAAGTGGAGTGGATAAATTGCATTTATATAAGACATTACAGCAAAATAAAGGAAGTGGTAAATTTGATAATATTTTTGAAATTATAAATTGATTTAATTACTCAAAACATCAGAAATCAGCCGGTCATAAATGTGAATCTGATAATCCAAGAGTGATTTGTGGGGAGAGAAATGATGTTAAAAGAAAAGTTAAGGAGAAATGTTTTATTGCCATGGATGATAAAGCTATAAATAGGAAAGATGCATGTTATAAAATTTATAAGAAATAGATTAATTAGATTTACATGTCCCATATGGCTATTTAAGTTAAATAGCTGGATTGGATGTCTGAAAATTTCAGATTTTCTATTTAATAGTTATACATTAGATAAAGTGCTGGGCTTGTCCTGGTATTTTTAGTCTAATGCTTGAATATCCTAGCACCTCACTGATGATGCCAGTAGCAGAAACTGTTCTGGGGTTGGGGATATTCTCAAAGCTTGTTAAGAACTTATTTTGCGAGCTCTATATATAACATTTGTAAATACAAGCTTATTAAATTAGACCATGTGATATCTGACTCAAATTTTTTTATAATTTTATTTTTTGCTATTATGGTATTGGTGATTTTATATTGTTAAAACTATTAATATATGGTGTATCCGAACTTAATTCAGTCCCATGTGGCTATTTAAGTTAGATATCTGGATTGGAAGACATGGATGTCTGAAAATTTCAGATTTTCTACTTAATAGTTACATATTAAATAAAGTGCTGGGCTTGCCCTGGTATTTTTAATCTATGGCTCGAATAGCCTAGTACCTTACTGACGACGCCAGTAGCAGAAACCAGTCTGGGGTTGGGGATATTCTCAAAGCTTGTTAAGAGCTTATTTTGCAAGCTCTATATATAACATGTATGGTTCAATTAATTTTCATGTATTTTCATATAGAAACTTGGTTATGCTTACCTTTTATTGCCCATGATTATGAGAGCTAAGTTGGGCACAAATTATTATGTATTTATAATTTACATTAATTTTTATAATAAATTGGAATTTAACTTTAAGGAGCGCTGCTGTTATGCATTGACTTGCGCATTAAAATTATATATATATATTGTACTATTTATTTATATATGGTACAAATATATTGGCATTTGGTAAGATATTTAGCTGATAAAAAAAAAGTAAATTTAAAGATCTTATTAAAAGACGCAATTTTAATTTTTTTTTAGTTAGTGCATTTTTTTTTAAAAAAAAATGTACAATGAAAGTTAATTTTTTGTTTCGAATTATTTATCTATATAATAATGTACAAGTCTAAAACCTTTGACAGAAGCATCTTAAAAATGCTTATTTGACAGCCAATCAGATGTAATAATGACTGCACGTGGAACTCTTAATTGTGTTCTTGAATTAAGAGTTCCGCATGCAGTCATTATTACATGATGAATAGCAAATGGATTGAACAGGTTAAAGTAAAGATTAATTTTTCCCTTTGCTATCATATATATATATATATATTATAAAGCTACATAAGAGTTGGCTCCTGTTGATTAAGCTATTGTCCTATATATATATATATTGTGATGACCACGTAAAGTCGTCGTCACACGTATATATTTATTAATAAAATTAGATAAATTAGCTACTAGAAAATAATAAAGGTAAATGGATTAGCTACTAAATTTTAAAAAAAAGAAGGAAAAGAAAAAGTTGAAATTCAAATGTCGAAATTACTTTGGATTTTTGTAATAGTAAGAGAAGGGGAGGGGGATGCATAAAGAAATGCGTCTCTTTCTCTCTTTAAAAAAAAACGAGTAAGTCAAATGCTTGAAAGTTATTTCTGTTTATTGTGGGAAAGGGGAAGGGGATGCATAAAGAGATGCGTCTTTTTCTCTCTTTTAAAAAAAAAACTATATTGTAACAAGTTAAAATAAATTATGAACAAAATCTTGAAAAAAATGAATTGTAAACTTTTAAGTAAAAATTAAATGTAATATGAAATATAAAAACAATATGGCCGTATAAATTAGAGGTGTTAAAGTCTGTTGGACTAATTAAATTCCTCGGACAAAGAAAAATGTATAACAAGGAAAAGCTTATAATTACAGCTAAATTAATTAAAACCTACATTCCAGCCCTAATTAAACAAATAGGTTGATAAGAGTTCGTCGGAAAATCTAAAACATTAATTAAAAATTTACAAAAACAATGAACAAAAGAAAGACAGTAAGAGAGTTCCAAATTTACAAAAACAATGAACAAAAGAAAGACAGTAAGAGAGTTCCAATTATTATCTGATTATTCTGAGCAGAGATTTTTGAGGAAGCAACAGCTAAAAGAAAATGAAAGAAGTGTGCGGCTAGTGGCATTAAAGGGATGTGGGTTCGTATTCAATCCGTCTCACCACTGACAATGTAAGATCTATGCCTGACCTGCTAGAGAGACCGCCGCTTCTGTGACTGAGCAACCTAAAATCTACCTAAAGAATCGACAAGAAGTAAAAAACTGGAATGAGAAATAACCCCACAAATTGAGAGAGAAAATCAATCCAGTCGGCAGTGAAGGACATACCGTCTCTACAAAAAAAGGGATGACCTCCCACTGGACGGTAAAGAGCGCTCGAAGGAAATGTCCATGGAAACAACTACAACAAAAACCTAGGTAAAAAAGCATACATGCATTTTAAAGTTTAATATTCAGGAACAATCTTGATAGATTTAGAACTCTACCCAATAGGACTTCAAGATAGCTTTTATATTTGATCTGTTTTACTATGTTTTATTATAGCCACGTATTTATATGTGTGTGTTTTTTTTTATTGTTATCATGTATTTTTTTTTATATATGTGTGTGAGTGTCATTAAACATATTTATTCATTATATTTAAAGTGTTTGCACTTGCTTTATTCTCCTATCACCAAGCTACGACAGGGGGGAAATTATAATTTAGTGATTAAAGGGTAAGGCTGATTTTAAAAGATATTCATGTGCTGCTTGTTTGTGAGAATTTTCCCAATTATAAAAAAAATAAATAGCAAGTGCTGGACATTTGTAAATTTCTTGGAAATAGTTTTGCTTTGTTCAGCAGCCAAGAGTTATTGGCCGAGAAATATAACGCCAAGATAATATGTACATATTGCCTTGGGGTTCGGTCAATGGTACAGATATGAAGTAAATTTGTATCTGTATTTGCTCTTTGCTTGCATTGTAACAGCATTGGCTATTAATTAAATTGATAATAAACAAATAAATGAAAGGAAAAATAAAATGCTATAAAATAAAATGTAAGTGAAAATAAAATGTCGTAAGATAAAAATAAATAAAATAGTAAGTAGAATAAAATAATAAAATAGAAACCAACCAATGATCAAACAGGCCAGAAGTCATAATTCCGTTACAATATATATATATGTATAATATTAAATATGTAACACTTCTATTGCTTGACGGATGAGATTCTTTATTCAAATATTTCACATTTTGCTGCATATTTCTCTTATTAAGATGGAGCCATGGTTAAGCCAACATATCTTCCTTTATAGGGTAGTGCATTAGTGAACCCTGAGTTTAAGGCCAGGCTAACATGTAGGTCACCCTGCCACTTAAATTAAATGTTCCATTTTTCAAGCAGCCTGATGATTGGTCCCAGGGTACCAGCGTTTGTCGCAAGAACCCTTGATTCACTAATCCATCCACAGAGCAACTTTTATTATTATTTTCCTGTGCCATAGACACTGGCAAATCTGGAACAACCAACTTTACCTCCTCGTAATATAATATTCAGCATTAGACAAACTAATTTTTAAAACCCAAGCTCAATCTAGGTTATTTGAGTCGGTTTATATGCTCATCTTTTAGATATAATATGTCGTTAATAATAAAATGTATAATTAATTGTTGATCAAGGTCTAGTAGAATTACTTAAAAATAACAGCCACAATTCTAAAGATAGGAATTGGCTTAATGCTATAGACATAACGTAGTGATTATTTATATGTCTCCGTAATTTATCCATAAGATTGAGAGTAAGTTAACCCTCATCTCATGTAATGCTGTCATCTCCAGATCTGTAAGATGAGAGTGATTAAACCCTCTTCTCATTTAGTATAATGCTTGTGTGCATTTAATATGCTAATATTATATATATATTGTCATTCTTTATTTATCAATTATAAATAAATATATAGTTAAATTAATCCATTTCATTCTCTATCATTATTCATTCAATCCAATTCAACCCTAGTTATTTATAAAAGATGTATTTAAGAATATAGGCATTAGCAATAAAATCTTAATTAATTATACTGTATAATATATTTGGTCAATTTAATAAGTGCATTTTAATTTCATGTTTCTCCCTGACCTATGCCAGCCGCAAAGAAAGATTATATGAATGTACTCTCAAGCATGTCATCTGTAGGTTATTGAATCTTGGAGCATGCGTGAATGAGTTGAAGGGTGGTCAGTCTAGAGATCTCACCATTTCATACTGGTCAGCTTTGGTCTCTTTTCCTGGACTCTTGATTCTGTTATGTGGATGTACAAACTTGACTATTACAATATATCATATATTATTGAATGCTTAAACATTCTCATTCATAATAATAATAACCCGTATACATAACAGAAGATATTTATGAAGTTGAACGGGTTTTTTTGTTCAAAGATGCTGGCCATTTCCAATTACTTATATATGTGCTTAAGTAGGCAAAAGGTAAATATAACACAGTTTTTTCTTAATAAATAGCTAATAGCAGTGAAAGACAAGGCATTCACGAGGTTTTCTAAAATGCTGAATTGTAAGTGTTTAAATATTTTTTAAATGCTTTTATTTAACTTAGAAATTCTGTTTCTTTGTTTAGATCAAACCTTGTAACCAATTTTTAACATTGCTTCTATTGAATGGATTTCCTTCAAATTTTGTACACATATTAAGCATTAATGCCAATACAATATAGCATTGAAATATTTCAGAAATATTTCAAGGTTGTTCAACCAGTTGGGCACTCTAACAATGTTGACAGACTGAATTTCAAAACACATGTCAGTTTGGTATGTTTTCAGTGATATACAACTAGATTGTGCTATATTCTAAATTTTAAAAGACACTTTCATTGAATATTCACTAAAAAGTGTTTAGAAATAATTAAAATAGAAAGAAAAACAAGTGAAAGATGAAATCTTTATCCTCTTCTCAATAAGAAAATATCTATCTTTTTTATTTCCTAGAGTGATATATGGAAAATGGATTCTCATAAGGATTGAATCAAACATTCCACTCAAACACAAAAAAACCTATCTATTTTCAGCTTCTCTCCTACTAGTCTTTTCAGTTTATAATTCTTTCAATGTGCATTTCTTTTTTTTTAATTACATTTAAATAAAAACAGCTCTCACTTCCCATCTCTTAATTTTATCTTCTCATTTATTATTAATATAGATTTTTCTTCTTTGAATTTCATTTTCATACTTCTTCCTATCTCAACCTCCAATTCTCTTGAAAACAAAATTAATAATTAAGATGATAATGGTCATCTCTGTTTCAGCCTGATTTCATGTTTAACTTATCTTGATTATACATCTTCCACTTAAGCGCCCTCTATCAACTTAATTTGAAAATATTTTCACAATTGGCTTATCATTATCATTTTCAACTATTATTGATCCACTGCAAAATAAACATCTCTCCAAGTTTAATCCACTTACTCTGATCTCTAACGTCTCTATATCACACAAACAAACCTTATTTCATCTATCCATCTCACATATGGGTTTTTCTTAGGTCTTTTACAATCTTTTAGGATTCAATTTAAGATTTAATTGTCTTTCTATTGTCTTCTAGTAATATGTCCAGCACAGTTCTACTTCAATCTCTTAATTCTTTCAATGTTTGTTCCCTCACCATGTATTTTGTTTTTGATCTTTTTTTTTTGCTATTCTACTCATAGAGCTCTTCATACTTTTTAATGTGATCTAAAGTTTCTATGCTGTCCAAGTCTCATATCCATAAGTAAGAACTGGTAAAGCATATCTATTAAAAACATACCTTTTCAAATGCAGACTTTTTTTTAATACTAAGTTAATTCTACCCAAAGCATTCCATCCAAGTTTAATTAACCAATAAACATCACATGATCACCATTTCTTAGGCTTGCTTATAACTGTTATTAAAACAGGTAAAACTCTCCATACAGTAGTGCCACTCAGTGCAAGCCAGAGTAATCAATGGATGCCAGAAGGCTTGTGCCTACTCATCCAATATCCCCAGACTAGTTTCTGGCTTGTTGCCTTTGTCAATGAGTAGCCTTGGATCTGAAAGCACTGCACCTAGATCTTAAGATCTAATGCAACCCTCCAGCAGCCATCTTTTATTCCTATTTAACTACAAAATTATGAGTCTTAATTTGAAAACACAATAATATTTTCAATCCAAGCTCATTAGCTTATATAGGCATATAGGACTGAACTCAGTTAAGTACCTATACATTTTGGTGTCTTTGGTTCTTTAATAACCATAGTCACCATTATCCTATTAGGCAGGATTGGTTTTAAGCCAATAAACATCACATGATCACCATTTCTTATGTTTGCTTATAACTGTTATTATAATAGGCAAAACTCTCCATACAGTATGCCTAATAGGATACTGGTGGCTATGGTTATTAAAGAACCAAAGACACCAAAATGTATAGGTCCTGAACTGAGTTCAGACCTGTTATATCCGCAAGAATATCTTTGCAGTCATCAAATAAATATACACAATATTTTACTCAGTCTGAATACCGAATAGTTTGCAATACTCTATCTCCATAATTCTCTGGCAACGGATGCTCTTGCTCTGCAACAAATGCTCTACTCTGCAATGAATGCTCTGCACTGCAACTAATGCTCTACTCTGCAATGAATGCTATACACTGCTGTGGTCTCCCCATTTCTGCGGGCTCTTCCAGCTACACCCGTGGACTACATTTCCACTGGGCGCTGGTCATTTACCACAAGCACTGACGCGAGATATCTCTACTGAAAACTACTAGACGTCTACTGCTGTTGTACTCCAAATATGGCTGCTAACAACTGCCTTACCCTGCATAGTTGTTACACCATCTTTTATTGCTTGCTGATAACTGTAGCAATTAATCCTTGTCCAATCAGGTAACGTCTTTTATCCAGAAATATTCGCAATCAGCAAATATTTTTTGGAATTATTGTCCGCCATTACGTTACTTAACTTCCTCCATTATCAGCGCGTGATCTACAACAACCACTCGAACAATTCTAGTTTTTCTGGAGTGCACAAACATGTCTGCCATTTTTACAAAATGCTACAAGACCTATATGACTATATAAGCTAATGAGCTTCGATTGAAAATATTGTGTTTTCAAATTAAGACTCATAATTTTGTAGTTAAATAGAGATAAAAGATGGCTGCTGGAGGGTTGCATTAGATCCTAAGATCTAGGTGCAGTGCTCTCAGGTCCAAGGCTCATCACTGATGAAGGCTACATGCCAAAAACTAGTCTGGGGATATTGGATGAGTAGGCACTAGATGGGGATTTTATGTACAAGCCTTCTGGCATACATTGATTACTCTGGCTTGTATTGATTGGCTATACTGTATGGAGAGTTTTGCATATTTTAATACAAGTTTAATTAGCTAATAGACAGAGTGTAAATGCTTTAATACGTAAATATTACGTAATAGTGATTTTTTTAATTTTATTATCGTCTATATCGGTTATTTACTGCTTTTAGATTCTCATAAAAAGGTATAATAATTTATCCCCATCTTCCAAATGTATTATTAGATATTATTATTAAAAATAATTTTTATCTAGTTTTTAAAACACAATTAGTTTGATTGTCTATAGAATTAATTCCTTTTAAAATTATTTTTTACTAAGATTAGAAATCTATTTCTTTATGTAAATAAAAGTCAGGTGATTTTCTAAACAACCTTATCTTTAGCAATTTATGCCTAGATTGGAGTAATCATGTGATCTCTACCAGTTTAGCCGGGCGTGACGTAACAATGTTGGAACTTTACGTTTTATTCATAAGCTTTAAAACAAAAACAAAAAAAATCGGTTAACTTTCATTATTAATTTTATATCATCCATGAAAAGAATATACCCACATTTAGAAATCACTTTTAAAATAACACAGACAAACCTCCTCGATACACAAAATCTTTGCATACAATCTTAGAACCTATTAAATCAATATAACATAACTTTCTCACAAGACAAATGGCGCTACCGGAAAACTTATGTACTTCTACACACATATTATAACTTAGACTTGTCAATGCTAGGCATGAACACTGGAACCCAATTTTTTTGATTTTCTACTCAAAATGAACATATGGTTATTGCCAACATTATATTTCATAAGATATAAGAGAAACATATTTAACATAGACACTATATGTGAGTTGTGCCACAGATCAGAAGTGAACCAAAAACATATATTCTGAATGTAGTAGCCTACAATACACTCAATCTTATATTTGTAATATATCGCAAAAAGAATGCCACTGTGAGTTCAATTATAGAGTATTTTCCAAATGCCTGCTTCACAGAAATAAGACGTACAACATTTATACTATATGCCTTATGGTGCACAAGATACACTTATCTTTGTAATAGTAATGCAAGTAATTTTAATACTTTTAAAAACATATTAGAGACTGTTACAGAGATAAAAAATCGCACCATCAGACATTTTCGTAGCCACATGGTCACTTGTCCATCAGTCTTCCAACCTCTAATGAAATGTATTTTCTGTTTCCTGTAATGTTTTTAATAATAGTATAATTCGCTGAATGCTATTGAAAATGCTTTATTGTGATATTCTTTGGTTAGTTTCGTATTTTTTTTTTTTTTTAAACTTAAATACCTGCAGATGTGTATTTCCTCGAATAAACTTCCTTCTAAAAGTTTCGTGCAATTATTCAATAACAAACACAGTTAACCCTCTGTTTGTAAGCCTTTGACAAAGAAAGAGTCAGAATACTAACAAAATTACAAATATTTAGCTCTCTAGCTAAAAATTAATTTTAGACTAATGATCAGCATGGAATAGCAATCACATCCGGTTACTATGCTTTACGGCTTGTATTCGAATTCGGGCTGGGTAAAACTTAAAAAAACAAATCGGTATTTTGATCAGATTTGAGTAGGTAGCTTGCAGTCATTTGAGCTAGAAATTCAATATCAGTCAGTAAATGAGTATTTAGATATTTGTAGCTACTGGTAGACAACAGTCCAACCCCAATAACCTGGCAATTGATAAGCCTGACAAACAAGTAATTATATATTGTTCAACAGTTCATAAGAACTGAGAAAGTGTCAGTACTGGAATTGATCTGAGGACCCCTTACATTCAACCACTACACACAACCATATAGAGCACAAGCCTGATAAGTATTACTTTCCCATTCAATGTTTGATTTGTGAGGGCTATTAGAAAGATATTATCCTGCAATAGGATATTTAAAACTTATTTTACCTTAAAGCTATTGCAAAGATATTATCTTGCAATAGGATATTTAAACTCATTTTACCTTAAAGCTATTGCAGGGCAAAGGCACACTCACCCTTAACAGCACCTCATAAAGGAACAGTGAATAAAAAGAAAGCTCTCATCACATTTGCCAAATGTTGGTTATGATAGTTTGAACAGTTTGCATTCCTATTTTATCCTGTAGCTAAGAATATCTAGAGACCTATTTACTGACCAATGTTGGATGGTAAAACTACATTGGCTATGTGCTAGCCACCTGAGATAAAAATTCTAAACTTCAAAAAACTTCTCTTGACTCAGATTCAAATCCCAAAATCATAAAGATAGCAGTCAGCCGTCCTACCTCTGCAACCCAAGATCTTTTATTTGTAAATGCATTTATATCCAAGAATATTATCCACCAAGTTGTTATGCAATCACATATTTTATCTTTTTATATTTAATGTTATGATTATGACTGCTACTGCAAGGGTACATGGCACTCCTCAGAGGTGCTAGGATAGCTTCAGACACTAGATCTAAAAATACCAACCCAAAGCCAGCATTTATCCAAAAAGTTATCTATTGAGGGGAAAATCTGAAATTTTCAAACTACGTCTTCAAACATAACTACCCATTTCAAACAGCTATATGGGGCTGAGAGATCTTCAGCCATATCATATATTAGTAGTCTTAGCAATATAACATCACATAAGACTTAAAACAGAGTCTATAAATAGTCAAATAAAAAATAATAGAGTTGTAAATCACATGACCCCATTATTTTAAGCTTGTAAGATATAAACAATAAGTATTGCCAATTCCTCAACTAGCTTTGTGATAAATGCTTAGCCAGAGAAAGCATTTAAAATATCTCTGTCAGGAAACCCCCCCCTCCAAACGTCTGACCGATGCTTTCATGCTTTGGCACTCCTCAGAGAGGCACTAAGATAGCTTCAGATCCTAGATCTAAAAATATCAACCCAAAGCCAGCATTTATCTAAAAGATATCTATTGAGTGGAAAATCTGAAATTTTCAGACACCTACATGTCTTCAAACTCAGTTATCTCTCAGCCCCATATAGCTATTTGAGTTGGATAGCTGGTTTTGAAGACATGTAAGTATCTGAAATTTTCAGATTTTCCACTCAATAGATAACTTTTAGATAAATGCTGGCTTTGGGTTGGTATTTTTAGATCTAGTGTCTTAAAGGGTACATGTTTAATAATCAAAATAATAAAAACTACTCCTTTCTGGTGGAATAACAGTGATTAATATAATACGGTGTTCAAATCCAGGCCACCAAAAAAAATTTAAGTCTCAATAAACTTCGGGACATTTTTATATAGCCAATCTGGTTAACCTAACTATTTTATTCGTAAGTCGATATCTAGTTAATATTAGCAAAAGAATAAAAGTACCATGATTTGGTAAGATGAATGTCAATGCATTTATTATAAAACTAAGAATAAGATTGTATGATATTGTGGCCTTGACAACTAATAGGAGGTTACATTTCTATGGTCACACGTTTTTTACTTCTTTATAAAGCAAAGTGTTAATATATCACATGACCAACGAAATATGGCAAAAAAGAAAAATAAAAGAAAATGAGTTATTATCACTCACTTTTAAATATGCTTTTTTAGTACAATCATTATCCACCTTTACACACAAAAAAATCCTCTAATCAAACCCAAATTTTATCAGTAGTCATGCAATATGCAATCACATAGTTTATTTTTTGGATGTGCCTAAAAATATTTTGAGTATCAGAAAGGATGGAGTAATAATCCATGGATCTTGAGCTCCATAATCCATCAGTCCACCTAAAAAGATTTTGAGTACCAGAAAGGATGGAGTAATAATCCATGGATCTTGAGCTCCATAATCCATCAGTCCATCACTACACTAAATCATATGGAACAATTTAACAATAGGTATGTCAGATCACACTATTCAAATACATTGAATATGTGTTTCTCATTTCTTTGATGAACGTAATGTTAGGGTCAATTTTAGTCCAGATCACAGTTTTGAGCATAAATCCCGAGAGGTAAAGATCCATACGCTCAACACATATATATCACTTGTAGTAACTCCCATCATGTACACTTAGATGCAAAAAAAATTTTAATGATTTTTTTTATTTTCCTGACAATTTTAAAAAATAGAGAAGATTAATAACACTCTGATGAAGACTGCAGGACAGTTGAAACTGTCATGAAAATAAAGAAATCATTAAAAACATTTTTGCATGAAAGTATATATGAGGAGAGTTATTATAAGCAATATATGTGAATATATGAACAAATGCAAAAAAAGTAAAAAAGGAGAAAAATAAGAATACACTCAACACATAGCATTTAATTAATCTTTTTCTTGAAATATATATTTTTTCTCTTAATAAATGCTTCATTTGCTGATGCAATTCTTTGTTTGTCTTCGTCTTCTTCCATCCTCACTCAATCAACTTACTTCTTGAACTATACTATCATGGATTTCAATTGGCAGTCTTTTGCATTCCTCCCTATCCACAACACTTACTCTTCTCAACATTAATCTTCGTTTCATATTCCAAACATCCTTCCTCCAATTTATTCAACATTAACATATTTTAAAAATGATTAAAGAAAGCAAACTTTTTAATAACTTACAATTTTGAACTGAAGTTATCCTCATACATTGGTTTTTCATATCCAGGTAAAAATAACCCAGAATACTTTTGGCGTTCAACAAATGTGTGAGTGACGTCACCATACTGAAAAAAGAGAAAAACGATCAAATTGATTAAAATAGCATTAGAAATAAAAAGCATTTAAAATAAATTAATAATTGTCAAAATTACAAAAGTAAAATTATTTCTACCTTTTTTTTTTTTTTAAGTGTCATAGCATTGGCCGGGACGCGAACCTGCAACCCGGGCAACTGCCTGCAAGTGCAAGGCAGTCGCGCTGACCTTTCGACCACCAATGCAAGACAATTACTTCATCCCTTTTTTTATTGATTTTACTTTTTTTTTCATTATTATTTTTGCATTTTTTTTTGCACCTTATTCCCATAACAATTTTTTTTTATTTGTATACAATAGCCTCATATCGATCAATGTAATCGTAGTTGAACAATATATAATATACAGAGACCAAATTTACATTAGATGGCAATTATTGTTATAAACGTGCACTAGAGGATGCTAAACATATTTCCAGTTATTACATGATGCCCTATGTCACCTATTTTATTTTTGTTGTATATGAAAAAAATGCAGAGAGCAATAGAAAGAATAGGAAAAGGGGTATAGATATTAACTGCTGACAAGGGAGTATATACATTATCAAGTCTATCATTTGCGGATGATGTCTTCTTGTACATAGAAAGTAGGGAAGATATGGAAATTATGCTGGAGACATGCATAAGGATAGGTAAAGAGATGGGAATTAAATTTAGTGAAGAAAAATCAAAAGTAATGATGATTAATACTGGGGAAAGAGAAGACAAAGAATTTTTATTGGGGGATATAAAGTTAAGAGTGGTGAATAGGTATTACTATTTGAGAATTGTCTTAAGTAATCAGAAAAATTGCTTGGATGAATGGGAGAAAAAAATTGATAAATAAAGCAAAGAAAAGGACTGATAAGGAAATTAGCAGCATTTTCATATAATAAACGTGATGTAACTAGAATTGTATGGAAGGGAGTGGCAGTAACAGGGTTAACACATGGTAATTATGTGTTGGTAAAAAAACATTATATTTCTTAGAAAAGGTACAAAGAGAAGTAGAAAGATGTGCATTAGATGCAGATGTGTGGACAGCAAAGGAGACAATTCAAGGAAAAATGGGATGGTCACATTTTATATGAGAGATGCAAAAGGCAAAATGAAAATATTCAGTAGATTGCAGTTTATGGATAATAAGAGAATGGCCAAAATTATATTTAATTGGGTTATGAGTAAAGGGCAGGCAACAAGATGGGCGAGAAAGGTAGTATGGTATGAAGAAGATTTGGATAAAGAATTTAGGTCAGTATACTTATACAAAAGATGGGATGATCATGTTAGGAGAACTGTTGAGTGTTATAGTGGCAAAGAATGGAATAGACGAAAAATAGATACATTAATTAAAAAATAGAAAGTTAGAGAGATGGAGAACTAATATGGATGGTAAAAAGAGTTTAAATATATATAGAAGCAAACAAATTATTGGGTATGAGTTAATTTACAATAATAGTAAGAAAATTAGTTTACTGTTTAAGGCTTGAATAGAATCATCAGTAACAAGGGATTATACACATAAATAGAAAAATGTGAGTAATTTAATCTGCAAGTTGTGTAAGGAAGTATAGAAAATATTAGACATCTGTTAATTGAATGCAAATGTCTGAGAGCAAAAAGGGTACAATTAATGAAGTGGTGAAAGAATAAATATAAACAAAGTGACCCTACAGAAAGTGGAGTTCTTGGTTTTTATGCTGGGTTTGGGAAAAGATATGGGATTCAGATATAAAGGCCATGGAATTGACAAAGATTATGTCATAAAAATGGAATGGAACAGGATGGAGAAAGATAGGGGGAAAGCTTAGGGTAGGAAATGGAAAGGAAAGATAAAGTGGTTAACAGGTTTCTCTGTGCATAGTGGATGAGAGATTCCGGACTCTGTATAAGAAGAAGTCACAGTGCATCACATCTCATTACATAACCAGCTATTACATAAATGCTATGAAGAAGTTTGCAGGAATACTATTGGCTGAAGTATTTATTTTCAGAATCTTCTTGATTTGGTTACAATCAGATATTTTTGTTTCAGTTTGTAAAATTCACTTGCCAATTTGGCTTGTCTATTTATTATGTGATTTTATCATTTGAGATTTTTATTATTATCACTTTGATTGAGTATAATTTTTCTGTTTAATCTAGGCTAAGAGTCTCAATGGAGTGATACATTTCTAAATATTATTTATCTGAAAGTTTATGGTGATCGTATTGTAGTTATAATTATATATTCGGCTATTTCCATTATTTAATATTAATTATTAAATGTTTTTAAAAAAATTCAAACTTTTCAATTATTCAGCTATTGGCAAATAGACAGAGAAAGCATTTAAAATATCTCTGTCAGAACCCCCCCCCCCCAAACCTCTGATCATGGTTTCATGCTTTGGCATTCCTCAGAGATGCGCTAGGGTAGCTAGTGTCTAAAGAATGCAAGTTAATTTATGATAATAGTAAGGAAAGTAGTTTATTGTTTAAGGCACAAACAGGATCTTTAGCAACAAGAGAATATACATGTAAATGGAAAACTATGGGGGATTTAGTGTGCAAATTGTGTAAGGAAGGTATAGAAAATATTAGGCATCTGTTGATTGAATGTAAATGCTTGAAAGCAGAAAGGGTACAAATAATGAAGTTGTGGGAAAATATTAGGCATCTGTTGATTGAATGTAAATGCTTGAAAGCAGAAAGGATACAGATAATGAAGTTGTGGGAGAATAGGTATGAACAAAGTGACTATACAGAAAGGGAGTTATTAGTTTTTATGCTGGGTTTGCGAAAAGATAAGGGGGATTTAGATATAAAGGCCATAGAGTTGACAAAGATTATGTTGTGGAAATGGGATGGGGCAGAATATGGGAAGACTTAGAGTGGGGAATGGAAAATAAAGTGGCTAACAGGTTTATCATAGTTGCTGAGATATTCTTGATTTCGTTTAAGGAGAATCCAAATACATCACATCACAGCTATCCTAGCACCTCTCTGATGAGTGCCAAAGCACATAACCATGGTCAGAGATTTGGGGGGGGGGGGTCTTGACAGAGATATTTTAAATGCTTTCTCTGGCTAAGCATTTATCACAAAGCTTGTTGAGTAATTGGCAATGCTCATTGTTTGTATAAAATACGTGTTCAATAGTATTCTCCTTTCTTCTTCAGATATTGCTGGCCTGACTACTGACAATACAAGGCTAGAGAATCAAACTTGGTATCTTTAGATTCATGAACACTAAATTTAAGATAATACTCTAATCATTTAGTTTATTTTATCAAAGCATTTTTTTATAAAATATTTTTTACATATTAAAATTTCAACTTCTTTGTACCAATGAAATTGATATGTAAGAGAGAATCAAATTGTTCATTATGTGCTATATTAGCAAACCAACAGAATATCTCTTGATCCTTTCAAATTATTACAGCATTGTGGGTAAAAGCAGTTCTCCTTTCTCTAACCTACAGCCATCTAGTGTAAAAACAAGTAATTAGTTGTTATTATGTAAATTACTAACACAACATCACTTGATTATTTTAGCTTGTTACAGTGTTATAAAGAGGAATAGGTCTCCTTTCCCTACTCCAGTGCCATCTATTGTAAGATTAAGAAATCGGTAATGACTTATTACTTTGTTAGCATAACATCATTCAATTTTATTTACAAGTGCAGAGATAGTATATAATTAAAGAGTAAGGAATTTTTATCCTAACACATGCATTATAATATCTCAATAATATTTTGTTGGGTAATGAGGAAACTTTCAAATTAAGACACACAAAAGAGACTTTTGAAAAGATAAGTGCAGCTGTCTTATCTTTGAAACAGTAAGATTCGTATTCGAATCTTAAGTTTCACCTTTTTTTTATCATCTCTCACTGACCACTCTATCCTACCCAAATTTAAACTTTTTGGTATCAAATTGTGTGTGTAGCAATATTAAAAATATATAGATATATGTAGAATTCACCATAACCACGCACACATTTCGATCTCAAATTTAAGGCAATAAATAATATAATTTAGATTTCTTCTTTTAGTTATATATATATTTTAACCATTTATTTTAAATTGTAAAATCCGTTATTTATTGCTTTGTTTAAATTTCATTTAATAATAATTTAAAAATAGATTGTAATATTTAATTAAAAGTAAAAATAATCATGTTCCCTTTTGTATTTGAAATTTTAAAAGCAATGGTCGGTGAGAGATAATAGATTAATTAAAAAGAAAAATTCCCTAAAATGTAATTAAGTAATAATTACTAAGACTGTAACCTTTAGGAATAAGCGTCTGAAAAATCCGAAGGTAGTGACCTCTACAGGTCTTAAACACAAGCTTATGCTAGGAAGAAAAGAGGGAAACCCTAAAATAAGGGAGGGAAACCCTTCTTTACTTCAACCTACTTTTATATATGAATAGGTGAAGCTGAAGTGGTTAGATCTAAGAGTGTGAAGCTATTCAATACTTCACTAATTAAGTCCACAATTCTTATTATACATTAATACTCGCGAAATCTTATGATTTACAACGAGTCAATGGAAAGATCTTATAGTAAGAAATCTATTACAATAATTTAAAGTTATAATTATAAATTTTATTAAATGCACATTATTATATTAAGTAATATTTACTAAGGCTGTAACCTTTAGGAATAAGCGTCTGAAAAATTCGAAGGTAGGGACCTCTACAGGTCTTAAACACAAGCTTATGCTAGGAAGAAAAGAGGAAAACCCTTCACACTCTTAGATCTAACCACTTCAGCTTCACCTATTCATATATAAAAGTAGGTTGAAGTAAAGAAGGGTTTCCCTCCCTTATTAGGGTTTTCCTTTTTTCTTCCTAGCATAAGCTTGTGTTTAAGACTTGTAGATGTCCCTACCTTCGAATTTTTCAGATGCTTATTCCTAAAGGTTACAGCCTTAGTAAATATTACTTAATATAATAATGTGCATTTAATAAAATTTATAATTACAACTTTAAATTATCGTAATAGATTTCTTACTATAAGATCTTTCCATTGACTCGTTGTAAATCATAAGATTTTGCGAGTATTAATGTATAATAAGAATTGTGGACTTAATTAGTAAAGTATTGAATAGCTTCACACTCTTAGATCTAACCACTTCAGCTTCACCTATTCATATATAAAAGTAGGTTGAAGTAAAGAAGGGTTTCCTTCCCTTACTGAGGGTTTCCCTCTTTTCTTCCTAGCATAAGCTTGGGTTTAAGACCTGTACAGGTCCCTACCTTCAAATTTTTCAGACGCTTAGCCTTAGTAAATATTATTTAATATAATAATGTGTGTTTAATAAAATTTATATAACTAAAATGTAATTATAAAATATAAATGTAAACAATAGAAAGGCAGCTTTCTCTATAATTAAAATTAACAAAATGCATTGATTATCCTCAGGGCAGATTAATTGGAATCCAAAAATAAACTAACAAAAATGTAAAAGATAAGATCTAAGAAAGGAGGCCATTTTAGACTTTCTAGAAACCTTCAGTTTAACTTTAGCTTCTCTCTCGATTAGTTGAGAGTCCCCAAAATATATATTGTTTTATGTGCCATGGTATGCATGAGTAGAAAGCACCCAGACTATTTTCTGTCCAGAGATGGCCTATTGTATGCCAAACCTTCCATTGCCCTTCATAAGTTCAACCACAAAAATCTGCTGCCTAAAATAATTTGAAAGCTGCTGCTGTTAAATTACATGAATCATCTAAATGCTGTAAAGAACTGCTAATGCTAGAATCATGAACAATTTGCTACTGATCACTGAATCGGAAAACTTCTCATAAAACAGGTACCTGTATCCAAATTCTCTAGAGTACTCTACTAATATCCTGCTATAGCTTATTCATTCTTTATATAACTTATAAACTATAAATTCTCATTTGTAATGCTATAAATTTAATAATTAATATGTAAATTTCTTTAATAATCTATCCTTCCTAACTCTATCTTTTTTGGGTACGTATTTCTAAAATCTACATTTTATTATATAATTATTGCATGCTCATAATTTTCTAAGTATAAATCTATGATCGCTTGAAACAGTGGATGCATGTCAAATTTTCATTAATATTTACTTTAATAAATAACTTAATATTTTCATATAAATCGACACGCATTCAATGCTTCCTTAATTGTAATGCAAGGGTCTACTGCTTAGCAAATGGCTGATGTATTAGTTGTAATAATCACCCATTTTATATATTGTTTTATATTTTATTAAATCTTGATTAATAATTCCATAAAATTGCATTTCTTTGAGAGTCGCAAACATTCATTATTAAATGTTGATAATGTAGGGCCGAGTTATAAAATATATTTAAATCTTAACAGAATCGTCTGTACATTATACATGTGTTATGTTTTAGAGACACGATGACTCATTATAAGCCTTGAATATTCCGGATTCTATAGGGTTGAAATTAACCCCAGTCATTCTACACAAGTGGACATAATGCTCCTGTAGGGCTTGACGAAAGTCACGCAGCCAGCAGGCAATCGTGGTATGAACCAATTGTCCATGGTTATGCTTATGTGACACCTTACCTCTTTGAGCCGATGGCAAATGCCAGCCCGTCATTCTTATAAACTCATTCACGGCTTTGCAGTTTCAATACTGCCATTCCATATCGCCTTTCTAAAATGTACCATGTGTTTCTTTTATTAACTTTATTATTCTATGTATAATTCCGTCCCTGCATTAGTGACATAATTCACTCTCAAATAAATGTTTGCCCTTAGTAATTAGTAAATATCTTTAATTAAATAAATATATGTCCACTGCTACTCTTATAAATCTTACTTTAGACTCTTGCATTGCCAAGGTATAAATCCCTAAAGGCATGCCTTAGAAATACTTGCTCAAAAATTTTAGGTAGCTAGATTACGTCATCAAATAAATGTATTTCTTGAATATATAACAGTATCGGAAAATTTCATTACTCAACTTAAATACTAACAAATATTATTAGTAAATGATTTATTACTAAAATGTTTCAATAAATAATGTCAAACTATACATCTGCCATTACTTCTTTATTTATTTATTCGATAACCATTCTATATGTTTCCTCGATTCTTTAATATAAATGTTTAAGATTAATGTTCTGATTAGCTGACTCGAAATAAAATCATGAATCTCTTGCATATCCCTGACCACCATGGCTAAAGAAATATTTACTAACGTGGCATCAGATGCATTGTTTCGTAGATTGTATTGTGGAACTGATAAACTATGTTCGAACTCAGTACTACGGGTGGCTTCTCTATCTAGATGGTGCTGCCATTCTGGGTGGTGGTCAAATTCTGCACTATGTTAACGAATCACCATTTCTGACTGTTACATCTTTAAACCTAATTTTCAATTATTCCAACTTGCTACAGTATTATAAACAAAAACAGTGATGTGATGTGATGTACCATGACTTCTCCTTAAACGGAGTCAGGAATCTCTCAGCAACTATGTCCAAAGAAACCTGTTAGCCACTTTACCTTCCCCTTCCATTCCCCACCCTAAATTTTCCCAGAATCTGCTCCATCCCATTTCCACAACGTAATCTTTGTCAACTCTATGGCCTTTATATCTAAATCCCCTTTATCTTTTCCCAAACCCAGCATAAAAACCAATAACCCACTTTCTGTATAATCACTTTGTTTACATTTATTCTCCCATAACTTCTTTATTTGTACCCTTTCTGCTTACAAGAATTTACATTCAGATGCCTAATATTTTCTATATCTTCCTTATACAATTTGAAAACTAAATCACCCATATTTTTCCATTTACATGTATATTCTCTTGTTGCTAAAAATCCCATTCAAACCTTAAACAATAAACTACTTTCCTTACTATTATTATAAATTAACTCGCACCCAATGTTCCGTTTACTTCTATATATATTTAAACTCTTTTTACTCTCCATACTAGTTCTCCATCTCTCCAACTCCCTATTCTTTATTAATGCATCTATTCTTTTATCCCATTCCTTACCACTATAACACTCAACAATCCTCCTAACACAATCATCTCACCTTTTATACAAGTATATTCTTTGCATACTGCATTACCTTTTTCACCTATCTTGTTGCCTGCCCTTTACTCATAACCTGATTAAATACTATTTTGGCTATTTTCTTATCATCCATAAACTGCAACCTACCAAACATTTTCATTTTGCTTTTTGCATCTCTCATATAAAAACTTGACCACCCCATTTCTCCTTGAATTGCCTCCTTTGCTGTCCATACCTCTGCATCTAATGCATGTCTTCCTACTTCCCTTTATACTTTCTCTAAATAATCTAATACCCTTTTACTAACACATAATGCATCATTACCATATGTTAACTCTGCTACTGCCACTCCCTTCCATACAATTCTAGCTGCATCATATTTATTATATGAAAACACTGTTAATTTCTTTACTAAACCCTTTCTTTTCTTTTCTTCATTTACCAATTTTTTCTCCCATTCAACCAAGCAATTTTCCTGATTACTTAAGATGATTCCCAAATAACTATATCTATCCACCACACTTAACTTTATATCCCCCAATAAAAATTCTACATCTTCTCTTTTCCCCATTATTAATCATTCTCTTTTCTCTACTTTAGTGCCATCTATTGCAAGTTTGAGTAATTAGTACCTATAGTTCTGGCTAGGATTAGTTAAATATATATAATACTCATTTGGAGTTACTTTTATTTAACTGTACAAGTAGGATGTCCTTGGCTCAAAGTCTTTGCATTTTCAGATTAACTTTGAATGCCAAGTCTTCATTGATAAAGGCAAAATTCAAACTGATCTAGGCATAGCACTTAAATTGCTTTTCCATCTAGTAACACCTAATTATTTAAGCTTGTGCAGAGACAGGAAAACTGCCTTTGCTTATAAAATGCATGAGTAGTCAGGTCTAAATAAATGTAACCAAATAGTTAACGACATCATTCGTTTCAATAAGAATCTTGCTGACCTAGCGGTTAGCATAGCTGCCTGCCAAGCAGCTGGCCCAGGTTCGCTTCCCGGTCAACGCTTTGACATATTTTTTTAAAAAAAGAATCTTTTAGTTCATTAACACCAGATTTGTTTTATAAGACAAAAAGTTTAAAATAACAAGACTCTACTTTCCATTAAACACACCTGAGGTAGCAATCGGGAGATATTTATAATAGCAGTAAATGAAATATATTGTCTTCATCTAATATTAATTGCTAAATGTCTTTAGAAAAATTCAAACTTTATTTAAACTTTTTCAAATGTATTCAGTTGTTAGAAATAGTATATAGATTAGTATATAATACAATATTTTGGAGGCTTTATTTTCCTCTCTTCTTCAGACATTTCTGGCGTAACCAGTGACAGTTTTAGCAAGGGAATTGAGCTTAGTATCTTTAGATTAGTGAATATTAAATTTAAGGCAATGCTCTAGCCAACTAGTCTATTCTGACAAAGGCAAACAGACAGAAATTTCATGTACTTATCTACGAGAATCCTTCTGATTTCTTCATTTTTCCCTAAGATCAAGGTTAATAAATGGCTTCTAACAATATAAATTAGTGCACTAAGTTGACTTATGGAATTATTTATTATTATCATGTGGGTAGCTTCTTTGGATTCGCTTCTTTGCCCTCTCTGTCCATTTCCTAACAGTTGAATGTATTTTTAAAAGTTTAAATAAGTTTGAATTTTTCTAAAGATATTTAACAATTAATATTATAAATATTTGAAATATCAGGCACTCTTAAACCTAGAGCCTAATTGTAAATATAGAGGATTTGAATTCAGACTTTCAAACCACTGCACTATCCACCCTATCTCATACTACTGATACACATGACCACACACATGCAGAAAAGATAAATAATCACCAACATACATATTTCATGCTAAACCAGCACTCATCAGTTGGTCCAGATTACCATGTCCCATACCTATATATAATCAATGCTCACTTTATATTAAGATAGCAAATCTTCATACTTTAATGGACAGGCTTCAATCCACTGCAACCTCCAACTTTTCAGCCATCCATATCATTGAAAATCTGATGATAGATTTCCAAATCCCATGCTGATACCAATACCGTTGGCATAAGCATGGGATATTGGTGATTATTTATCTTTTCTGCATGTGTGTGGTCATGTGTATCAATAGTATGAGATAGTGCTTGAAAGTTTGAGTACAAGTCCCCTATATTTACAATTAATATTAGATGGTAGAAATAGTCCAGCATATAAATACTAGTAAAATATTACATGTATTTCTGGTGCAATCAGCTTTATATTATCAGCCATATTATTCAAGATATTTAGCGTACAATATAATAGTTTAAGCACCTGAAATAATCACATTAAATGTTTTCATTTTAATAAGATTATTCAATAAATACTGTATCTCTTTGGATTAATCAAAAGGCAAGCTAAGTTATTACGTAAGTGTATATAGTGGTATCTATGGTTATTAAAGAACCAAAGACACCAAAATGTATGAGTACTGAACTCAGTTCAGATCTCTATGACCATTTAAGCTAATGAGCTTGGATTAACAATATTATTGTGTTTCAATTTTAGACTCTTAGTTTTGTAGTTAAGCAGAGATAAAAGGTGGCTACTGGAGGGTTGCATTAGATCCTAAGATCTAGGTTCAGTGCTCTCAGATCCAAAGCTACTCACTGATAAAAGCCACAAGCTAGAAACTAGTCTGGGTATATTGGATGAGTAGGCACTAGATAGGGATATTATGCACAAACCTTCTGGCACCCATTGATTACTCTGGCTTGCACTGAGTGGTACTACTGTATGGAGAGTTTTGCCTGTTTTAATTTCTGAAAGGAGATGATGACAGATCTGAATAAAATGGTTTTATCATTACAATAATAAATGTACTTTTGTGCAACTTAAAAAATTAATTATTGCCAGGTCACTGATATCTAACAAACGTTATTTATTTTATTGTCAGGAATCAATATTGAAATAACGGAATTGAATAATAACTCATTCAGATATTTACATAATGCTATATTTTAATATTTATTAAATAGTCCACTATTGGACAGAAACTTCTCCAGTAGTTTTTTTTTAGATAAAGAATGAAGAAAAAAGCATTATTTTTCATGGTTTGAGCATTTTTTCCATCTTTATTTTATGCTCATGCTGTTAAAATATTAGATTCCCATTTACTGACCAACAACAGATAGTCAGTTATAGTTAAGATGCAGATTCCTAAAAAAAAAAAATCCTGAGCCTAATTGGAATTCTAAACAATTTTCTAACTTTACTCAACTAAAATTCCAACTCAGGTTATGGCTATGGTAGAACAGATGTTCCCCCATTATGCCATGAGATCCTTAAGTCGATCCACATATACAAGAATATAAAAATCTACATATACACTTTATACTTACTGTTTGCACAATAGCAAATTTTACTGTTCCATATTCATCTTTTTCTTCCCATATATCCTTGACAACTTTTCCTCCTTTTTCTCTAGTCATTTTTACAATATTCTCAATATCTTCCACACTAAATGCAATATCTTTGACACCATCACCATGCTGAACCAAATGGTTTCCCATTTCTTCATTTCCTGGATTTAAAGCAGATTGGAGAACAAATAATATTCTGTTTTGCTTGATTACATGACAAACAACATCACGACTTCCTGTTTCTAATCCTTTGTAAGCGTAGGGTTCAAACCCCATACGCACACAGTAAAATGTTGCTGCCTACAAAAGATGTAAATATAAATAAACTTAATAGTAATTTATCAAATATATTTCAAAAATTACAAACTATCCTAAACACATTCAAATGTCATATCTATTTTGGTAGCATTTAAATATTTAAAATATTATGAATTTATAAGTATCACTATTTAACATGACACAGCTTAAATAGCTTAGCCATTAAATATATTTGCCAAAGTAAATTTTAATAATCATATCCTAAACATAAAATTATTAAATTTCATATTCACCTTTACCTTGTTAGCAATAGATGTTTATGCAAAAATTTACCATAGTGATTAACATCAATTTGTATCTTCTATTGTACAGTATAGAATTTATTCATAATAAAGTGTAAACTGACAGGTGCTACCAAGCTTGTCAGATGATTTTTTTTTAAATATACAGTTTCAGTGGCATACAAATAGCGATTGTACTTTTTTTTTTTAATTATAATGTTATGTTTTATATTTTTTTATATTAATACAAAAATAAATAAATAAAGTGAAATATTATAATTAACAATAATAAATAAAAAGTAAATATTATAAGATGTAAGCACTGATGTTTATATACATTAAAACAGTAATGAAATATCCTAACTCTTTACAAATAACGCATATAAAGATGTTTCATTATTTATAAAGAAGAGTGAGGATATTTGATTACTGTTTTAATATATATATAGATATCAGCATTTACATATTATAATAATTACCTTTTATTTATTAGTGTTAATATTATAATTAATTATATTTTTTCTACTTTATTTTTTTGTATTCATATAAAAAAAATAGAAATGTAAAGTTATAATAAAACAAAAATAAAATGTAGATATTAAATAGACTGCTACTTGTCAGCCATTTTGTTTTTGACATTTATTGTATGGCCCTGAAACTGTATATTTAAAAAAAATCATCTGCCAAGCTTGGTAGATAGGATAATGCACAAGTATTCATTATTGTTTTGATTATAAAATTAAAATATGATTAATGTATTTTATCTGATTTTAATCCAGTGTATTGTTCATTTGAAACTGATCCTTTTAAGAAACTATTAAAACTCTATATATACAGTATATCAGATTGTGCTTTCATTAATAAAAAATGCCAGGAGCAAGTATTCAAAAATATATTTTGATCACATGACAGTAAAGTTTATTGATATGACATTTTAAAATGTATACATTAGGTTAAATTATTGCATATTCACTCAGTATTATGGACTAAAATTATGAATGCTATTTGGCTTACTACCAAAAATAGTCTAAAATAGTATGCATAATAATTTTAAATTATTTTGAAAGGAAAAAATAAGTCCATGCATTTTGCAGTTTATAATTAATTTTATATGATGAAAGATTACTAAACATAAATTTAAAATATCATTCACGTGCACAAATTTAAATCAATAATCTGGCAATTTGTTTCGAATAATAGTAGCAGTTATAAAAATCCACCTTTAGTACTGCCAAAAAAAGATTCAATCATTGATATTATTAAAACACTGGTAATCAACTTTAGATTAGTCTAAGCCAATAAACATCACATGACCACTATTTCCTATGCTTGCTCTTAACTGTTATTAAAACAGGAAAAACTCTCTATACATATAGAGAGTTTGCCTGTTTTAGAGTTTTTCCTATTTTAATAACAGTTAAGAGCAAGCATAGGAAATGGTGGTCATGTGATGTTTATTGGCTTAAAACCAATTTGCACAAATTATTCCTGTGATCTTGAGTTTGTCCTGGACATCCAAAATTTTTTCTACATTATGATTTAACTTACGATTTTTCTTTCAGATAGCTAACCCATACACAACATATCTGGTCAGTATGTATTGGTCAGTAAATGGGAAATTTAGCTGTTTTTAGCTAAAGGGTAAAACTAAGATGGAAAATCCTTCAAATCTTCACAAACCAGCTAGCAATCTTTTTTTTTTTTTCGGAATTCTTTAACAGGAGACTCTTAGAAAAATCTTTATAGTATCTTATTTAATTAAAGACTTTTTTCTTTATATGCACATATATACGTGCACACACAGATGAAATCTTCAATTTTTTTTAGTGTTATTTAATATTTAAAGGATAACGATAAGTTGACCGACTAGTTTTAGATCTTCTAAACTTTATAAAATTGTCTCGTCTTTTGAAATAGCTTTTCAATATTTTTTATAACTTACAACATCTTGTCATTCAAGATTTTTAAAATTTAAATTATTATTAATAATGTTGTTTGGACCTGTTATAGCTACAATCTTTGAAATAAATATTATTTAATAAACAGTATTTTATTATTATATAACTATTGATAAAATATAAATTTTAAAAAAATCTTACAAAGGCATTTATTGGTTTGCTCATATATATATATGTAAATAAAATAAAATGTTCGTTATGGGAAAATATTGTAATAAATTATAATTGTGATAAAATATTATATAAATAAAAGTACATTCTGTTAGTTTCTTGACCTTCTACTAAAAACGATTCAAATTCAACTATAGCGGAAGTAAACGTCATCACATCATTTCCCAAGATTCGTGGATTTTAACATTAGCAATTTACCTATTAATTACAGACATTCTATTTATAAATATTACCTCCTTATTTTTTCTTTTATTCTGGTTTTCTCTTCATAAAGAATTTAACATTTTCAAGATTTGCTCATATTAAAATTCATGAATCTTGGGATATGATGTGATTACATTTACTTCAGCTATATTTGAATTTAAGTAGTTTTTAGTTGAAGAAGGTTAAGAAATTAATTGAAAGTACAATACTTGTGTATAATCTGGTCTACCAAGCCTGGAAGCCTTTTTTTTATTATACAGTTTGAATATCATACAATAAATAAGGCAAAACTCTCCATACAGTAGTGCCATCCTGTGTCAACGAGAGTAATCAACGGATGCCAGAAGGCTGGTGCATAAAATCCCTATCTAATGCCTACTCATCCAATATCCCGACTAGTTTCTGGCTTGTGGCCTTCGTCAGTGAGGAGCTTTGGATCTGAGAGCACTGCACCTAGAGATTGAAAATATTATTGTGTTTTCAATTTCACTCATAGTTTTATAGTTAAGTAGAGATAAAGGGTGGTTGCTGGAGGGTTGCATTAGATCCTAAGATCTTGGTGCAGTGCTCTCAGATCCAAAGCTCCTCAATGATGAAGGCCACAAGCCAGAAACTAGTTTGGGGATATTGGATGAGTAGGCATTAGATAGGGATTTTATGCACAAGCCTTCTGGCATCCATTGATTACTCTGTTTGGCACAGGGTGGCACTACTGTATGGAGAGTTTTGCCTTGTTTATAAACAATTATGTGCTAGTATAAGAGATGGTGATCATGTGATACAAAAAATATTTAAAACAAAATGGCTGAAAAAAAATAATTGTATTTAATATTTCCAGTTTAATTTTTTTTTTTATCAGTATTATTTTAAAAAGAGACAATTATCTGTCAAATTTATTTATAATACTTCATTTCTTAATATTTTCTTTTCTATTAATTGAAGTTGTAACATAAAAATCTAAAAAAATGTAACAAACATAAATAATAATAATAATAATAATAATAATAATAATAATAATAATAATAATAATAATAATAATAATAATAATAATAATAATAATAATAATAATAATAATAATAATAATAATAATAATAATAATAATAATAATAATAATAATAATAATAATAATAATAATAATAATAATAATAATAATAATAATAATAATAATAATAATAATAATAATAAGTAGATAAACAAAATCTCATTCATTATTTATAAAGAAGGATAATTGAGAAATATTCTTGTCAATGGCCTGAAATTTCTTAGGGCATGTAAAATCATCACAAATAGATCTTAATCTTTGTGTAGTCAGGCCATATAAATTCTGCTATATATGAATCCAGGTTGTGTAGTTAACATGGTGTTTTGTTTCACCGTTTGTTCAGACCCTGTAGTCTCTCTATGTTTTGCATATGCACATCGTTAGTTGGATCAACAAAGTTATAGTGGTAATTTACTTGGAAATGTTCAAATCCTGCATTTCATAATTCATCACTTGTATAGGCCTTCCAACAGGGTGAATACATAGTACATTCATCATCAACATTTTCATTTATTGCATCCATAAAAATAGCCACTGTTATACTTGGAATAGTTATAATGAAGCATTAATTGGTCTCTCTGTCCAAGTCATCAAAAAACCACTGCTGTGAAAGTATTCTCCCCTATTGATTTTTTCTCTTTGTGAAAAGACTTTTGTCAATTTTTATTATTTTGTTAAGCCTTCTGATTTCACAAGAGGGATGAGATAAAAAGGCGATTCATGCACATTTCTCTAACATAATTTGTCCGCTCAATGACTGTCTTGTTGGATAAATCCAATAGCTCTTTTCCCCATTCAACTGACATTAAATCTCTAGACCAGCCATAAATAAGTCTGACTGCCATCAGAAATGGAATTTTGGAACCCTTGAAGTATGTTTCTTTCGAATGGATATTCTGTTTTAAATAAATTTTGATACTGTGACATCATTGGGAATATATTTGAAGGTGAAATATCATATCATGGCCATTAGCAGAGATTTTTCAGAAAGACAGGATCCCATATATTTGGAAATACTCCACTGCAAGCTGTTCCATTTGAGGAAGATTCCAAATTTTCAGCATTTTTTCATAACGATAGTGACAAAAAGATGCTGATGTTAAACAAATTATGAAAATGATTTGAGCATGTTGACATTTAGGTGTTATAATATAAATTAAAAAAATTGAAATAAACATTCTGAATTGAATTTATAATTGACTTTAATTTTTTTAAACTTAACAACTAACCCATATTCATTAAAATAAAATTGAAAAAATAAAAATTCTTATAGTGCCCATGAAATTGTACCAAAAGTACTTCTATGGTTTATTAGTTATCATCATTGTAATTCATGATTTTTATTATATGTGTAATTTCCATCCCTATTTTCTCTGTTGTCTGATTGGTGAATGTATGTTTGTTTGTAAGTCTTGGGGGAAATGAGTACATATGCTTTTGAACCAGGTCTGCTAATGAAAAAGATTATTCTTGCTCAGTTTAACTGTATTAACCTTTTTATATAATTTTAAAAACATGGGAATGGATTGGCCCTTCCAGCAGAGGGGAGAATACCATTGATAGCAGAGTCATCAACGATACCCATGACCAGATCAGGCTATGCAAAGCATAACATAATCATATTTCCAGACCATGGCCCACCTTGACTGCTAGATATAAATCCCTGCCATCCAAAGCATTTTAGTTATTTTAAGGATCAATCTCAGGTGCCAGCCAATCATAAGTTATATAATCAGCATGATTTGAACAACAGGACCCACAATGCAGTACTTGAAATATTCCATAACTAGCTCACACTCTGTCTCAGGGTCTAGCATATTTACTTAATACATAAAATAACTCTATACTAATTTACTGATGGTGCAGAGAAAGAGGAAATAGACAAAATAACAATTAAAGCAAACATTAATATTTATTTATGCACACATATATGTAACCACTATAACAATAATAAATTTGACATAAGAAAAATATAATGACTTCAGATTATATTTATAATAGTCCATTAATGAAAGTTCATTTAAAGAAATGAGTCTAGACTATGATCAGAACATATTTAAAAGTATCTTTACCTAGGTTTTCATGATTTTCAATTTCCAACTGGTTGGCTTTTTGGCCTTCATCGATGGTTCCAGGACTTGTTTTCCATTCTTTATGTTGATAATGTGAGAGAGAGTTTGCAGCAGCATTTACTTACAATATAGGCATTGTTCCAAGTGTTAGTTCAGGCTAAGTTCAGTTGATTTTCTTTTTGTTGAGGGTTTTTGGGGCTTTAAGCCCAGTTGAATATCCTCAAGTTGTCTAGCAAGGCATGTTGCTAGATCCATGGCTTTTGCATGGATGTTAACCACAGCAGTAATTGACTGGCTTACTATTGTGTTTACAGTTTCCAAATATCTGGATCTCTGGTTGTCTGAATTCGGCATTCTGTCCAAATTGAATAATAATAATCTGAACTGATAAATAATCTAGCAAATTGCAGCCTCGACTGAGTAACAATAGAGAGAGTGACTTTATATACTTTTTTTCTCCTATTGTTTTAATTTCTTATTGTTATTTTTAATTTTGATATTAACTTGAAATCTGTCTAATTAATTTTACATTGTCTTAATCCTTGTTCAGATTCAACTAAATGATTTTGATAAGATAGTTTACAGTTTTTTAATTAATACAATTTAATTAGGAGTCTTATAAACTAATTAATTACATTTTGAAAGTTTTACAAACAGTTTATTTTTAATTTTTAGTCTGATTTCACATTTGTTTATTGTATACATTATAAAAGTTTTTTTTTACTAAGAGAGAGCAAAAAGAAAGTTTTAAATCTATTTTCTAATTCTATTTTAGGCTTTCCCCCCACTTGCAAAGAAGTTTTATTCTAAAAGAAAAATATGATGCAGTACTTTTATTTTGCAAACTTTTGTTTTAAAAATCTTAAAACTAATAATTTTTTTTTTTTAAATTATGAAACATATAATGCTATTCACTAGCGGTATACTATAGAGGTATATAAATCATGAAAAAAAATGTGATTACAGTACATAAATTTATGTTTGAAATGTGATGTTTAGTTAGATATTGTATTTATATTTAGTTTTGGCTAGCATATAATTATTGAAGTCAAAATAATTGTTTTTTAGGCTAGCTATATTTCTCACATTTAATATATAATATTAAAATCTTTTGTTTACATTTAAAAAATTTTTATTAAGCAATCAATTAAAAAAACCAATGTATTTAGGTTGGGTACATCTTGTACATTTATAAAAAGATTGGTGTTTATTTAATTGCTTTTCTAAAGAATGTCTTGAGTCATCTACATATGATTTAAGACATTTGCATATAATTTAATAATAAAATATTTTTTTTATCCTGTAACTATAATCTTTTTTAAAATTATTGATTAATTATTTACATATGATGGGAAATAAAATAAAATATAGATATCATCAAATGTTTTACTGATAAATATAAACTGGTTATTATAAAGAATATACATATAGATATCCATTTTTTCTATTTCTATTTTCATTTATATTATAAAAAAATTTTTTAAATTTATTTAAAGTGACAGATATTTTGTAACATATAATATTGTGTATGAGGATATTACTTATTATTATTTGCATATACCATTATTGTAACTTAAAATAATTACATATACATCATCATTCTTTTCACCCATTATGAATCTATGGCAGGATGAAGGTCTCTTCAAGTTCAATACATATTTTCTGATCTCTATTATTTCTTTTTCACATTATCCCAGCATACTTCCTTATTTCATCCATCCATCTCACATCTGGTCTCTTTCTAGATCTTTTACAATCTTTTGAAACCAAGTTTAAGATTTCAACTGTACATCTATTATCCTGTCTTCTAACAGTATAATGTCAATAACACCTATTTGTTTTCTCGCCCATGTATTTCACTTTGGAACTCTTCTTGTTACTCCTAACAAATACCTCTCCATACTTTGTTGAGTGGTCTGAAGTCTTTGTATTGACCTTCTGTTAAGTGTTCAAATCTCAGATCCATAAGTACTAAAAATCTGAATTGAATATGAAATATTTTAAAATTTTAAAAGAAATACCATCAAGTGAAATATATATGTGCATGTTGAAATATATTTTAATTACACACATATATATAAATATATTAGATGTCTGAAAGTTTCAGATCTTCTTAATAATTAAGTATTAGATAAATGCTTGGTTAGAGTTGGTATTTTTGAATCTGATATCCTAGCTCCTCACTGAAGAGAGCCATAACTCGAAACCGGTCTGGGGGTGGGGACAATCATATATAAAGATTTGAATGCTTTCTTTTATAGCATTTATCATTAAAAAAATAATAAAATAAGCTTGTTTAGAAATATTTGCTCTTTATTATATATATTGAAGTGGATTCTTTATGGGTATTCATGGTGATTGACAAGAATCTAACTGAGAAAATAGGGAAGGCATATAAAGTTGGTAAGAAATAATGGAAATAAATTATTTAGTTATAATTAAACTTTATTTATTCTTAATACAAATTCAGACTTAAATATTTTATATATTTATTTGTGTGCATGTTGGAATGTTTGTGCATAAAAGTTTAAGAATATTTCTTTAAATTTTTTTTAACAGAAAAGTTATAAATAATTCTTTAAATAAGTTTCCTTTTAATTAAATAAAGTTGTTTTTATAATTATATTTTTTATAAATTAAAATAAAAGAATGTGTTAGATATTTTTTACTAAGCTTGTTTAAATTAAAAATATTTTTCCAAAACAAGATTAATATATATAATTAAGATTAATAACAATTTACAAACCGGAAACAAAAAGAACCAAAAGCTATTTTAACTTTCTATTTGAATTCTTAAATAATTATTAGTACAAAGTATCTAACATGCTTTGGTACAGTTAGTAGAGGATCTAATTTGGGGTTGGGGTGTCTGACACTCGGACTTCTTATCCCACAACTTCATTATTTGCACCCTTTCTGCTTGTAAGCATTTACATTCAATTAATAGATGCCTAATATTTTCTATGCCTAGACTAAATCACCTATTTTTTCCATTTATGTGTATATTCTCTTGTTACTAATGATCCTGTTCAAGCCTTAAATAGTAAACTACTTTCCTTGTTATTATCATAAATTAACTCACACCCAATATTCTGTTTACTTCTATATATATTTAAACACTTTTTACTCTCCATACTAGTTCTCCATCTCTCCAACTCCCTATTTTTTATCTCATTCCTTGCCATTATAACACTCATATTGGCATAAAAGACTTTATCCCAATTTAAGTACTATACTATCTTTCTCACTCATCTTGTTGTCAGTCCTTTACTCATAATCCAATTAAATATTATTTTGGCTATTCTCTTGATGATATGATGTGATGTACTGTAGCTACTCCTTAAACGAAGTCAAGAATCTGTCAGCATTTATACCAAGAAAAACTTGTTACCTACTTCATTTTACATTCCCCAGTCTAAGTTTTCCCATATTCTGCTCCATCCCATTTTCACAATATAATCTTTGTCAACTCTACAGCCTTTATATCTAAATCCCCCTTATCTTTTTCCAAACCCAGCATAAAAACCAATAATCTACTTTCTGTATAATCACTTTTCTCATATTTATTTTTCCATAACTTCATTATATGTGCCCTTTCTGTTTTCAAGCATTTACATTCAATTAACAAATGCCTAATATTTTCTATTCCTTCCTTACATAATTTACAGACTAAATCACTCATATTTTTTTATTTATATATATATATTCTCTTGTTGCTAAAGATCCTGTTTGAGTCTTAAACAACAAACTACTATCCTTACTATTATCATAAATTAACTCACACCTAATATTCTGTTTATTTCTATGTATATTTAAACTCTTTTTACTCTCCATACTATTTCTCCATCTCTCTAACTCCCTAGTCTTTATTAATAAATCTATTCTTTTATCCCATTACTTACCACTATAACACTCAACAATCTTCCTAACACAATCATCCCATCTTTTGTACAAATATACAGATATAAATTCTTTATCCAAATCTTTTGCATACCATATTACCTTTCTCACCCATCTTGTTGCCTGCCCTTTACTCATAACCCAATTAAATACTATTTTAGATACTCTTTTATTATCCATAAACTGCAATCTACCAAACATTTTCATTTTACTTTTTGCATCTCTCATATGAAAACTTGACCATCCCATTTCTCCTTGAATTGCCTCTCTTGCTGTTCATACCTCTGCATCCAATGCATGTCTTTCTACTTCCCTTTGAACTTTTTCTAAGTAATTTAATACCTCATTACTAATGTATAATGCATCATTACCGTATGTTAACCCTGCTATTGCAACTCCTTTCCATATAATTCTAGCTACATCATATTTATTATATGAAAACACTGTTAATTTCTTTATCAATCCCTTTCTTTTCTTTGCTTCATTTATCAATTTTTTCACCCTAGCTCCACCTATTGTAATATTGAGTAATCAGGGGTTATTTAAGTTTATTGTAAGTTATAGAAAAGTATGAGCGAAGACCCAGAAAGCTGAAATTGTTTTCTAGAGTAAGATCACATTGTGGTACATGCTTCTGTTGCTAGTTACTTTGAGGGAGGGGAGCTGCATGAGTCTGCTGACCATTATTGAGTGAAGTCATGGTGTCATGTAATAAATGTTTTTATTAAGTGGGTCATGACTGAAAAGTTGGAACATTTCTGTTTTCTGTTAAGGAAAACACAAACAGCTGGCAAGTAAGCTGCTTTGAGGAAAACACAAGTTTACGAGTGGTTTGATGGAAGTGTCAAATTTACATCCCAACTGACAAAATGCTGTTTTTTTATGCAAACAGCACTGTTCACTAAGAATTGTTTGTAATAATCAGGCATTTTACCTACAAGTTCTGAAATGTTTGCATGATGCAGAAAAAAGGGAAATGTCCCAATTTGTGCAAAGTGGGAAATGTAAGCTTCACTGCAACAACCTACCAGCTCACAAAGTCTTGCATGTGAAACAATTTTTAATTAAAAACTGTATGACCCAGCTTCTCCATCAGCCCCATATTCACTGATGTCATTCCGTGCAACTTATTATTCCCTCAAATTAACAAATACCTTTAAAAAAGCTTGGTGGACTTGACTGGTGTAAATTGTAGGAGGGGTCAATTTTCCTCATATATACATAACTGCTTTTATTTATAATACTCAGAAATGTGAAAGAATAAAGTTGTGTTGGTAATGTAATAAGTATTCAGTGACTACTCAATCTTCCACTAGATGGCACTTGAGCAGAGAAAGGAGAACTGCTCATTTATAATTCTGTGGCAAGCTGAAATAATTAATTGATGTCGGATTGATAGTAGTGATATAAGAGCACTAAAAGAAATAGATTGAGTTTATATCAGAATTCTACAGCTCTTAAGTCTATTACTCAAGCAAAACATTTTTGTGTAATGTCTCTTAATTTTTTGTTCAAATCTGCTACTTATAAAATATGTAATTGATTTCCACCATTATCATTTTTTCCAAATTCAATCCACTTTCTCTGATATTTACACACACACACACACACACACACACACACACACTCTCTCTCTCTCTCTCTCTCTCTCTCTCTCTCTCTCTCTCTCTCTCTCTCTCTCTCTCTCTTCTCTACATCATCCAGAAAACTTCCTTATTTCTTCCATCTATCTCACATGTGGTCTTTTTCTAGGTCTTTTACAATCTCTGGGAATACACTTTAATTGATCAACATTTTTTTTCTGCTCCTTTATAAAAACTCTAAAAAAAAATCCTATTGTATCTTGAAGTTCCACTATCAGATGTCATGGTATTTTTTGAAACACACAATCTATAGGGTTTGTTTTGTATTCAAATTTATTTTAGAAATGAAAGAAAAATTCTATGATCAATGCCGAAGAATTCCCATGGTTGAAAGACATCTGTTATAGACTTTGGTATTGTGAAAAAAAATCATGAAGATAAGACATTCATCTTCTGTATTCATTAATCTAAAGATCCAGTTTCAATTCTCATACTAGTGGTGTCACTGGCCAGACCATCAACACCTGAACTAGATAGAAGAATACCACTCAAAACGCTGTGTTTTATACTAATGGTGTGCTATTACTAAGAGTTGAATGTATTTGAAAAGTTTAAATAAACTTTGAATTTATCTAAAAACATTTAACAATAGATGCTGGATGGTGGAAATAGTTTAACATATAATTACAGGTAAAATGGCATCTTCATAAACCTGCAAATATGTCACTTAGACAATTTTAATGCTGAAATTGATTTCGTATTTTGATTAGTTACACATTCAGTTCAGCTAACTTTAAAAAAATGAAATAGAAGCACACCCCCACACGTTTATATGCTATAATTTTGACAAAATTAACATAAATACTATATTGCAAGATTAAAAACATTTCCCTATATTTTACTATTCTATGAACTCGGACTTTCAAGCCACTTCAACCATCCACACTATCTCATATTACTGATACGCATGACCACACACATGCAGAAAAGATAAACAATCACCAATATACATATTTCGTACTGAACCAGCACTCATCAGTTGGTCCAGATTATCTCTCCCATACATATATACAATCAGTGCTCAGTTTATATTAACTGATGAGTACTGGTTCAGCATGAAATACATTTATTAGTGATTATTTATCTTTTCTGTGTGTGTGTGGTCATGTGTATCAGTAGTATGAGATCGTGTGGATGGTTGAAGTGGCTTGAAAGTCTGAGTCCAATCCCCTATATTTAAAATTGGGTTCCAGGTATGAGTCCCTGGTATTTCAAATCTTATTTTAAGAATACTAAATAATATAAAAAACATGAAGTTAAACTCCTTCATAATATCGCTACAACATAATAATCTTATATATGAATGTATTAACCATCATTATCATTAGTTATTTGCCCAAAAGGAAGTCCTGACTACCAACTCTGCAAGCCTTTCAACGTCTTTTTATTTGGTCTAATCTTCAGACATTCATTTCTACTTCCTTTGCCAACATCAATCAACAACTTTTTTCCACTTTTTTCTCTTATCTTTCTTAAATTCTCCCAATATTTTCATAAGTCTACTATTTTTTTTTTTTGGTTCATATTTTTTACAATATATATATAGATAAATATCAAGAGGTTCTTTTAGGTTTTCCCATATGTAAAATGAGGCAAGAGACTATTTATGCAGCAAAGATCAGTAAATATTTAAAATTACTTGCTAAGGTTTTAATAACTGGGGTATTATTAAATAACTGGATTGTTTCAACAATTAAAATATTATTGAACAACCAGCAAATATTTTTAGTTACCAAACCAATTACAATGATTATAACCATTTACATGTTAATGAATTCTGACCAATCCTTGCATATAGAAAAACTTAAAACAACATTTAACATCTTTTACCTGTGAAAATATTTAAATTAATATACATACTTATACAAAGCAATAATGAGGTTTTTAGCACCTAAGGTAAGCCAAACACCTAGCATACCTCTTTTCATCCATTCATCAAACAGGCAGTAGCTAATTGACTTCCTACACAATGAGTAGAGAAATCTTGCAAATCCAGTCTTATATATATAATCCCTATTTCCTCTGTTGCCTGATTGGTGGATGTATTTTTGTTTGTAAGGCTGTCACATGTCAAATTCTTGACCAATTAAAAAAAACTATGTTTGTCTGCATTACGAACAATATTTTATGTGAAGAAAGTAATTGCACCATTAATAATTTTCCATAATGGTATCAAATTCAGATATCAAAAGTAACAGGTACATTTAAAAAGTTTTAATTTTAATTTAGAGGCTTGATTTGATTACAAGGATTTTATTCAAAGCAAGTGATTCCACAAAGCTGAAAAAGTTATTAAAGCAGCCATTTTAAAAATAAATATGACACAAACGATGACCTTTCAGGTCAGCTAGAAGTAATTTTGTCATTAATGAACTATAATACAAAAATAACCAGGTACATTTATCACATTTATATATATATGATATATTATTTGCTGTATTGATTATTATAATTTTACCTTTATGGCTTTAGCTATGCTGAGGCTATTAATATATGGTAGATCTGAACTTAGTTCAGTCCCATATAGCTATTTAAGTTAGATAGCTGAAGTAAAAGATATTTTCATGTCCGAAAACTTCAGATTTTCTACTTATATATTATATATGAAATAAGTGCTGGGTTTTGAGTTGATATTTTAGATCTAGTGTCTAAATATTCTAGCTCCTCACTGAGGTGAGCCATAATCTTGAAACCAATTGGTCTGGGGATAAGTGTATTCCGGATAGCGATTTTAAATATTTTCTCTTACTGCACTTATCAATTAAGAACATGTTTGAGCTATTGGTATGCCCTCTGTATTGCATTTTTGTAACTACAAGCTTATAAAAGCAATGCCACATTATATATCAGTTGCTTTATTGATTATTAAATCTTTAAAAATATTTGATAAAGCAACTAATTAAAAAGTAACACAGCCTTTATAAGCAGGGTATCTCTAGTGATAAAATAAATTTCAAATAAATTCAAATTGGTTGAAAAAATGGCATCAACAAAATGCAGTAGAGTTATGGGTACTCAATCAGTACCTTTAGATATTTGTCTATTTGTTTATCTCATCATTATGAATCTGTACATATATATATATAACTTTTTTTTTTATTTATTTATTTATTTTTTTTAAGTGTCATAGCATCGGCCGGGATGTGAACCCGCAACCCGGGCAACTGCCTGCAAGTGCAAAGCAGTCGCGCTGACCTCTCGACTACCAATGCAAGACATATATATAACTTTTTGTTTCTAAATGCATGCCAAAAAACTACTGTTTGGTTACCAAAGCAAATAGTTTAGCTTGGGGGCTATCAATAAATAATTGAAAATCATCTTATAACACCACTAACATATTTATCTAAATATGGGATACCCTCACTATTTTTGGTTTATATATTAATCCATGAAAATACTTTGGTTGTGTTTTAATATTAATAATTTTTTGCTGGTCTGGTTGAATTTTGGATTTGGGGTAATTTTAATTATATATATTGTACCCTCCTCCCCCGTCGCCTCTCACGCGTGCACTCCATAGAAAATAATTTATAATAATGTTTAAAATATATTCCCGGGTTCTCTCTAGCTCAGTCTTAACAAAATGAATGAAATTAATTTATTAAAATGATTACTACTAGCTCTAAACTTTAAAATATAAATACAGTTATATTATTAAAAATTTATTATTTTCATGAGACATGGAGCGACGACACGGGGAGCGAGACAGACTACATTGAGATATATCCACATGATACTATCCCAATGGCATAAGAACACTATACTAAATAATCAACTTATGGTATTCTTATGACTTTCCAAGCTCTTTTCATTACGATTAAGATAATAATCATATCTTATTATTCTTTGTAATAATAATCTAGCTCAATTAAATAATTTAAGTAAATAAATGAAATAAAATCAAATCAAATAAATCTCAGGTTCATAAATTGCATTTAAACTGATTTAAATTACGGTAGTAAACTATGAGAAGGGAATTTTATGTCATAAATTCACTACGTAACAACTAACAATAATAAATAAGAATAATGATAATAATAGTATAATGTAATCCTATTTCTTCTTAAATGAAATAAATAAATAAATATTACGTTCGTGGTAGTATTTAATAATCTGACAATCAAAATACGTGTTGTAATATTAGCATATAATTTATTTTAATATTGTGGCAACCAACTTATGACCAATAAACGATATAATTATAATCCTTTAATTTTATCATACAAATAAATTTTCAAAAATTATTATAACACTTTTATGTTTATCTACTTTGTGCAAAATTATATGTCTGTTGCAATTATAAATGTGTATTGCGATATCATGCATTCTATGTGGAGAAATATAACTAAGACACGAAGCTTACAAATAAATTTACAACATAGTTTATTAATAATTATACAAATAACAATATTTACATTATGTACATCGGATATCCCTACTTTCCTGTTACAAAATTACTTTACTAGTTTATCTCTTAACATTAAATTTCTACTTATTTTATTTTTAACTCTTATACAGTATTATTATTATTAGATATCTGATTTTAGTTTAGCTTGTTACAAAAATGTATCTATCAATAATTATCATTAATACTTTATATCTCTATTAATTTTAAAATTATATTTTTACAAAATTTTTACCTTCGTAGTAAAAATTATACAAAATCATAAAATTCTATTTTTATATTATTCGTATGGAATCCTAAAGATTCAAACCCTTCTTGACATTTTGATGTTCCGTTTTATTATTGACTATACAATAATTATTAATCCAATACTTATCCAAGCCTTTGCTTCGTATGGTAATTACAATCATTAACATACCATGCACAAATACATATATCTGTTACACATTATTGAATCATTTTTCAACCAACATGCAATCTCTATTTTTAAATATCATATAAAATATTAAAATTTTATTATTACTTTAAAAACTTTGTTTAGATTTTTCCTTTAAAATCTTATATTCATTTCAGAATTACTTTTTAAAACTATATCATATGATTCTTCATCTCTTTATGACATTTATACTTTCACTTTTAAAATAACAATTCTAACTCATTCTAGTAAATAAACTATTCTTACATAACGACAACCTAGCCTCATTTCTATTTTATGTATCATTTCTATAAAATATCTTTCTGACGATGTATATTCATGAAACAAGGATAGCGAAAATAGATGCGCAGGATCAAAACAACTAGAATATTATCCGTCATAAAACTTGACAATGATGGCACAGTGAATTTAAAGAACACCATAGAGGAGTGACCTTTATCTGTCTATCCACCTCTACTATAGGAGTGATGCTAAAGCTATTCCTTCAGCTTTATATAACATCAAAAAGTTTCAAAGATACGTAAAAAAACACTGTCCAAAATATATGTGTTCAGTGATAGGACTTAGTTAGCTATACTGAAATCACACAAAATACTATGATCCAAATATTTGATTTTTCTTATTTCTTGGCAAAAAACATCATCTTGGTTTCCTCTACACCAGTACTACCAAGTCACTATCCGATTTTATTTCTCTAGATTTATCTATGCAGTACATCGACAAATTTCTGTCTACATTTCTAACAATAATAAAATTCATTTTTAGTTCAAACTATACAGCTATTCTTAAGAAAATCTTTTACTACTTATCTCGTATATTTATAATATACCAACTATTTTAAAATTATCTGAAGATTTTGCAACATAAAAGTTCAAAAGAATCACATAATTATTATGATACTTATTATTAATTATATTTTTAAAACAACTTATTGCATGCACATTTAAAATTACTACTATCTCAAATATATGTTTTAATGTTGGATAAAATGTGTACTTATAATTTAAAAACTTTCATACATCATTCTTCATTAATAGATGACCTAAAAAAAAATACATTATGCATTATCAATAATATCACAATTACCAAAACGATCTCTATCTTCTTGATCGTATTCTGAAGGCTTCACCATTCCATTACTTCTTGTAGATATTTAAAACTTCCATACATACATTTTATTTTTATAATAATATTTCTATCATTCTATTAAGCTATTATATTTAAAATCTCATTATTCTTAAATTCATGTTTATATGTTTCCCTAAGCTAATATAGAATTTTTATATTTTAAATACAATCAAATAAAAATATTAAATTATATTTACGATACTGCTTTGTCGAACTTGCTTGAAAATTGTTCATAGTAAAGCTAAAAAAAAATATATACTTTATTTTTTCTTCAGTCACTTAATGTTCTATAAAAAAAATAACTCTGTTTAATAATCTTCATCGACGATGATCCTTAGTTTTCTCAATATTTTATACACTTATTAATTCTTGATATCTCCTTTAACATAGTCTGCTAGCTTTTTCCCGCGCGTCTGGTTTCCCCCGATGCATCTTGTACGGACTTTTAAAATCTTCAATAAAATTTTGGTTTCCATGGATCCATTTTCATTTAGTTGAGCAATTTAATTTTAACATTTTAAATCAAGCATTTTTCTTCATTGAATACTTTATAATATTTTTTCTAATAAGATAAAGTTTTAGGCACCTTGCCATAAAATACTTATAGCACTTTAATCTTTTTACTTTCCTTTATTTCACAATTCTGGAACTATATCTTTTAATAATGTTTTCTTTACAAAATAAACATTCTTTCTCCACCGTTATTTTTCTTGATACTAGAACGCATATTAAAATTTTGTTCATAGAGAAGTATAACTTAGTTTTAAGATAGCTCTGTAAATTTATCGTCATAAATTGTTCTTGACGACCAGCAGCTTCTTTTTCAGATTTTCACATATCGTCCCAATTGTATTCCTTTCAGTTATAAGATTAAGTTTCAGGTTGAGCACAACTAAGGTGGCATTAAGATGATTTCCAATTATTTTTCTTTCAGCAATCACTTTAAATATTTTTTCTTGTACTTCCATGTTACTGTAGGCTTTCTGGTTAAATTTGAATAAAATTTCCTGGTAAGATAAACTTAAAATTAGCAATTCATATCTCTGTAGTCAAAAATATATTATATGTTACAGAATAACTTTTAGAATAAATCCGAAATTATAAATTTATATTACTGTTCAGCTACGATGTTATCAGCCATAAAAATTTGTTACTTTCTCTTTCACTTACACATTACTTCTCCCGCTCTGTATAATTCTTAGATTTTTGTCTGTTAATTTTACATCCTTTGATTGGTTAATATTTATTTTAGCGCGAACAATTTATTCATTTTATTTTGATAACAGAATGGATGTTTTAAAATTAAGAATTGATGACGTAATGTCTGGAATATTTATACCAATATTTTTAAATTCAATTATAGTTTTATATAAAAAAAATCATCTAAGTTTTAAAATAATTATTAAAACAATATTTAATATTTTTAACTTTCACTTTAAAGATCGATGGCAATTATATCTAGTTTTAAATTCACACAGTTTATTATTATTTTAACAAGAGTGTGTGTGAAGGCATATAATATACGGTCACGTGTTTACTAACTTTTATCAAATGATTTTTTATTTACGTCTTGGTTTAAATTACCAAAACTGATATATTTTTTATAAAATTTGGAAAATAATTTATAATGTTAAACTAAATATAACTCTCACCATCCCAAAGTTTATTTTAAAACACAATCTATTAATTTTGATTATTAAATATAATTATACACTACATATAGTATTTATTTAATTTATTAGTTTTAAAATATTATATTCAAATTATTAATCTACTTTTAACTATCTATAGCTGTATTATTTTATATGGCCAGCTTTCACAACCATAAGCAATGATATGATTAAGCTTTATTTAACTGTTTTCTTTTAAAATAATTTATTACACTGTTACCTACCAGGTATTTTTAGCTTTAAATTGTATTATAAAATCTACTTATCCCATTATTATTTATATCTCTTACAAATATAACTTAAAATTTAAAATTTTTTAATAATTGACCTTTCTACCCTACCTATGACCTACAGACAAGGGCACAATATATACACACCACACACACACACAGAGAGAGAGAGAGAGTAAATGAATGTCTAAAAATATTTTTAATTTTCAACTGTTTTAAACTATAAGTTGTTGAAAATAATGTTTTTAGGACATTTTAAGATGTTAACAAGATTTTAATCTGCAGAAAAATCCAAGACCAATTAAAGTTAGCCACAACATAACAAGCCCATAGTCATTTCAATCAGTCACCTTAGCTAGAAGATAAAAATCACTAACTTACCTGTGATCTACAGATCCTCGCTGATCGATTGACCATAAAGTCGGATCATGATTGTGATGTAATCTTGATCATTAATAGTCATGTTAAATCCTTATGTTTTGTTTACAGTCAATTGCATCTTATTAAAAGATAAAGACAAAGTTTAGAAATATATGGTATATACCTTACCATTGTCAAGACAGCATATTTCCAATAGCATTTTATTTTATGATCAAAGCATTCAAACTGTGATAGTGGAAGACCACAAACTATGGTGCATATTTATAAGGAGTATCCAATTTACCAGGCCCCTGTTGGCCTCTTTGCTCTTCATAACTTGGAAGAGTTGGCTCTTAATTGGTTAAGATTGAAATGTGCTGACCCTATATACTAATTAAATAAATAATCATAGTGTTTATATCTATATGACTCACATTACATTATGTCATTGTGTTAAAAGAATAGCAAGCAAATCACCATTTGGTTATGGCAACATGCCTACTGGCACAAAAAAAATACATTTATAAATTTCTCAGCAGTACAGAATAGCTACATATCTATTTAGTGATAAGTACTAGATATCTGGCTAGATAGGTGTTGTGTCATCTACCTGAAGAAAAATATTTTCCCTTTATTTGGGAATGTCCCGATTTTGTGGGGAAAATCTCTAATCTTCATTCCAAATTTGAACCTCATATTAGGGTATAAATGCTTTAATAAATATTTCCCAACCATTTTAGTCTAAGGATTACATTTGCAAATTATAAGTTGCTGAGACATTATGTTTTATACAATGTGAATTAATTTCTATAAGGAACATCAGAGCTATGGTAGAAGACAGAGGGATAAACAACATACGGATATAATTTTTCCATGCTAGCAAAGTATAGCATGTAATATATACTGTGATGTCTCACCTTGATTTCAAATAATAGACTAGTCTGGATTGCATCTTTTCTTGATCGGATTGAGTATTCATCACCATGAAACTGTGCATATATAGACAGATAATGCATAGCTAATGGCAATGATGCTCATTGAATCTGAATGTTTTATTAAGGATGGAGATCTTGCAATAAATAATCAAATCTTTTGAAGTTAGAATCAGAGAACTACTGTCACAGAACTGAAAGACAGAACCCATGTTCTCCAGATAATTGCTAATAAGCAAAACGGTTGATGGAATGAGGCAAGTCCACGTTCAGGAATGGAAGCTGCTAAAACCAAATGCTAACATGAGGCAAGCTATCAAATACAGCTGGAAGGATCACCATATCCTACTCATGTGGCAGGTTGTCACAGAACAGCTGGAAGTGGAGGGAAACCTATAATGGCATGTGCAATACCTTCTTCCATAGTTCACCCTTGAACTAGGAGTTATAATTCGCAAACGGTAGCAGGTGGAGTATATCCATTGTAAAGACAGTGTATATATGCAAGAGTATATTTATCTTAATTAAAACATAATTACATGTGTGTGTGTGTTTATATGTAGATTCATGTGTAAGCATAACTTATACAATCATTAAAATCATAGAAAGAATTAGAAAATCAAAGCAGTTAACACAACGCCAATAATGCAATAATGGAACAATGCATCACAAATTGCCCAGAATTTTAAATGAAGTGAGACATGCAATTAAATTTATAAAGAAAGGAAAGGCTCCAGGTAATGATGGAATTATAATTGATATATTAAAAAAAGCAGATGAAGAAATAGAATTTTTTTTAGCAAAGTTATATACCAAATGTCTAAATGATAAAGATGTACTAGATGATTGGAAGAATGCAGAAATAATATTAATATTTTAAAAAGGTGATAAAGAAGATATTAGAAATTACAGACCTATCAGTCTTTTATCAGTTTTATACAAAAATTTTACCAAGATAATTACAACTCGTCTACTACGGAGAACATTGGATTTCCACCAACCAAGCGAACAAGCTGGATTTAAAAGTGGTTTTAGTACAGTAGATTATAAACAGGTATTGAGAAAAGTTATAAAAAGGACAAATGAATATGAGTTGCCATTATGCTTTGGATTTGTAGATTATGAAAAGCATTTGATTCTATAAACATTTCTTCAGTGATTAAAGCATTGGACCATCAAGGTATAGATCCAGGATATTAATATATTTTAAAGAATATTGATATATTTTAAAGAATATTTATAAAAATGCAACAGCAACAATTAGATTACATAATGATATTAGGAAAGTCAAGATTGAGAAGGATATAAGGCAGGGTGATTCCATATCTCCAAAATTTTTTACAGCAGTGCTGCAAGAAGTATTTTGTGGATTAAAATGGGAAGCTAAAGGAGTGAAAGTAAATGGAGATTATTTAAGTCATTTAGATTTTGCAGATGATGTAGTTGTTTTTGCAAATAATGCTTTAGAGCTGCAGGAAATGTTGCAGGAGTTATCAGATGAAAGTAGGACTAAAGATAAATGTTAAAAAAACTAAAGTAATGTTTAATGGATTTTTTCAAACTATGAAAATATAGATTGATTATGATGAGTTAGAAGAAGTTAACAGCTACACATACCTTGGTCAGATTATTAATAGAGATGAAAACATAATGGATGAAATTAATCATAGAATTAAACTTGATTGGAGTGCTTTTGGTAGAAATAACTTGATACTAAAAGTAATTATGCCTATGTGTTTGAAAAGGAAGTTTTTTAATATATATGTTTTACTAGTTCTTACTTATGGATCTGAGACTTGGACACTTAATAGAAGAGCAATACAGAGACTTCAGACCACTCAAAGAAGTATGAAGATATGCATGTTGGGAGTAACAAGAAGAGATCAAAAACGCAATATATAGGTAAGAGAACAAACAGGTGTTACTGACCTCATTGAAAAAATTAAAAGAATGAAGTGGAGTTGGGCTAGACATATTGCTAGATGAGCTAATTTATGGACAATTGAAATCTTAAACTGGATTCCAAGAGATTGTAAAAAACCCAGAAAGAGACATGTGAGATGGATGGATGAAATAAGAAAGTATGCAGGGGTGATGTGGAGAAGAGAAGCTAAGATTGGAGATGGATTGAACTTGGCGAGACCTTCATCCTGCAGCGGATTGAAAATGGTTGATGATGATGACATCACGAAATACTCGCATTACCTAATTTAGTATACAATTGCCGAAATTTATTTACGATATATATATCTAATACAATTTTTTTTTAAAAAAAAAAACCCTCAAGATTGTGGTCTTAGTTTGTTACTTAAAATAGTATTAATTTCTCATAATTTGATTTGTCTTCTAAAGTCACCCTTCCAGATAATGGGTTTATTAAACTGTTAATAAACGTAATTATTGAAGTTTTAAAATAAAATTTAATTATCAAATATATCATCTAACATTTTATTTATTGCGCAAAATACTGATTTTTAAAAAAATGAGGTATATATAATATTAATGTTACTTATAATTTCCAAACGATTTAATTAATTTTTTTAAAGGTGTTTCTTTTTTTAAGATAAAAAAAAAGCTTTTAAATCTTCAAAGTTTGCGTTGTTGTTTAATTAAAATAAAATTAACTTACCTGCAGGGCATTTCCAACCCAAAGGGTCACATGGTCAAAATGAAGGAATTTGCCAGCAGCGGGCTTAAATCAAGAAAAAAAAAGGTTTTATTAATTTAATATATGGCATTGTTAATTAGAATTACGAAATTGCCGTCTTGTATATACTTAACAAGTTTCTTTGCTTATCTGAAAAACTTCTTTACCTTCTCGCCTTTGTCGGTATAAGTCGTCTATAACAAAACGTATATACAGTTACATAAATTTAACAGAATGAATCATACTTTTAAATGAATTATATATTATTAAAAACAAAACTACTTACCATTATTACGGTTGTTAAATAAAGGCGGAGAGTTGTTCAGTAAAAGCGCTGACGGTTCAGGTGACTGGAGGCGGTGGCGTCCAGAACCAATCAGAACAAGAAGAATTAGGATTGGTCAAATTTATTACCATTCAAGAAAGTCCGGATGGAATTGTAAACAGGGTCGTATGCGACTTTCCTGCTTTAAATAAAACATTGATTTCAATTTTTAATAATAATAAAAAGTAATAATTTAAACAAGTTAATATTACTTAATATTTTTCATATTTGCAGTAATATAAAGACAAATATATAAAAAAATTATATACGACTTTAATTAAATCAACTTATTGATAACCCAATCAACTTTTGGCCCTATTAAAAAAAATTAGCATTCGTTTGCAGAAATTATAATTACAATTAACTAATTATTTTTAAATTCTTAGATTAATAGTTTATTATTGCAATTAGTTAATTATTTTCTATTATAGAATAATTGTAATATCAATTTTTCTAAATATAACAATTTGATTTTAATATTTCAGATTTTATTATTCAATATATAGGGCGCGCGTTTGTGTGTGTGTGTGTGTATAAGATTAATAGCTTTCATAGACAACTATAAGAAATCACGTCTCGACAAAGATCTACTTTTCATATTAATGATTCAGAAAATTTATTGATTAATATTTTTCTTCCTTAAATTATTATAATTTTTATCTTATCCGTAATCAAAAAAGAAATCACTGGTCGATTTCTTAAGGTGTGACAGTCTATTTCTATCGTGTTTCATTAATTGCTACAATAATATCAATTAATAACAAAGCTTGTATATATTCATTTCTATTTTTATATCTCTTTTGTAATTCATCGCCTACTTATTTTCAGTTTTTTTTCAGCATTAATTACATTTTTTTTTTTTTTTGTTTTACAATTAAAATTTCATCTTTTATAAACAAATTTGATACCATGAGTAAATATTTTATTTTTAATTTTAAAACTGAATTCCTTTTAAGTCCAAAGTCTGACGAAAACATTCCATACCACTAATTTTTTTCTAGTTATTTCGTAACATTTGCGTTTGCTGGTAATCACGGCTGGTCCAATCAGTTTTATCCTCTGAGACAAGGCTTAAAAAGTGTATCAGTGTTATGAGATAGAGTGGAGAGTGGTGGGTCTCACTTGAACACATATGTTCAAGTGTATCAATTTATGAAATAGAGTGGAGAGTGGTGGGTCATGTAAAAGTCTGTGCTCATATACCCTATATATTACATATATTGATACAGGTATATAATAAGCCTGTATTTCAGTTATTAAGTCTATCTATGAAACCTATGACCCGAAATTCAAGCCAAATGAAATTCTTTTCAAAAGGCTTAAAAGTAATTTCTTCTATAACTAGCCTAAAACCAATCTGCTAATTATTCACCATTGGTTAGTAGATGGATAATTATCTACACTTAATTAGAAGATACTACAACAATGGAAAACTATCAAACCTTCACGATCCGACCATTGATAAACATGGTGAATACTGTCTTTCAGTATCCCCCTCAGAGAGACTCTTGAAGAGGCCTACCCCTTGCAGTGGGCTAATTATTATAAAAGATTGCTTTTCTACTTACTTAAAATGTTTTCCTGAAAAAAGCAATAAATAATAATAGCAAAACATATTAAAACACATAAGCACAAATAAAAAAATTATTAAAAAAAAATTTTTTAATGTAATAAAAACTTATGTAATGAACGATAGAGAGATGAATACTGGAAATATCAAGAAATCAAAAGTGAAATATATAAATAACAGAATGTAAAAGAGTAAAATAGTCTTGCATTGGTGGTCGAGAGGTCAGCATGACTGCCTTGCACTTGCAGGCAGTTGCCCGGGTTGCAGGTTCACATCCCGGCCGATGCCATGACACTTAAGAGAAAAAAAAAAAAGAGTAAAATATATAATATTAAAAAGGTAATAATTAAATAATGATTATAAGATATATATATAATGTAAATTATATGTTCATAATAACATGAAAGGCTGAAACCTTCGACAGACGCACCTTAAAAATGGTTATGTGATAGCCAATCAGATGTAATAATGACTGCACATGGAACTCTCAATTCAAAAACACAAGCCAGAGATATGAGAAAAAAATGGAACCACTTTCTTCTCTACTTAAATTTATTATATGTTCATGTATATTTATATTCATATATTTGAATTATGTTATAGTTCTGAAGAAGATTGCTGGAGAATCGAAACTGTCAAGAGGGCTGTAAAAAAAGCATTGTGAAACAGTAATAGAGAGTATAGATGATTTAATATTATATTAGATAACAGATATTACTGATATATTGAAAGAATTAAGAGACTGATATGGGGCTAGGTTGGACATATTGCTAAAACGGGCAACAATAAACCAAAAATTAAAGTTATCCTGGTTTTTAAGAGAGGGTAAAAGTTTAGAAGAAGACCAAATATAAGATGGAAGGATGAAATAAGATGTGGAAAAGAGAATGATTGGTTCAAAGAAAATGATAAATTTAAAGAGATCTTCATCCTACAGAAAATTAATGTTTGTAAATGATGATGATGATCTATTTCTTTGACTATATCCATTCACTGGATAAAGCACATCTGTCAATTTGTTTTACTTAACTCACTTCTCAATTGCCTCTTCGAACCTTAGAAGTTAGGCTGAGTTGTGAGGTACCTTATCGAATTTTAGCTAATGAAAGTATAATATAGTTTTGTTATTTGTGTCAATTGCTGTACTCATAGTTCTCAACCTCTTTTGATCTCCCAAGAAACTGACCAGAAACAGATTTCTAATTTGTTGCTGCAATTTCGCAAATATTGCTAAATTGATAATCTTCAGATTAGATTATTCCTAACATCAATTTTTAAAAACTTTTTAAAAAAAGGTGGAGTGACCAAAATTGTATTGAATTCTATCTGCAAAGTTGGCATTTGTTCACTAGAATTAATTTCTTTCTTTCTTAGATTGTCTTCATTTGAATATAAAATGCATCTTTCTATATAAATTATTATCATGAGCATAGTGTGTGTGTATATATATAATGAAGCAGTCTCTTTGTAGAGAATAAGAATCATTGATAAATATAAAAAGTAGATATAGCAATGGATAAAATAAGTCAAATTGTTCAAATTGATTTATTTTGTTGATCTTGCCTTCAGAAATGGTCTAGTCCAGATTCCTTCCTTATCTGATCAGATTGAGCGCCCATTGCTGCTAACCAATGTGCAAACATGCAGATAATCAATGTATAAACATGGCCCAAAGGGTAATGTGTGAACACGTATACAAAATCCTGCCATTGGTTAGGCTCTTTGAATCTGATTGCTGCCAGTAAGGTAAGGGATCTGGCAATAAATAGTCAGCCCTTTTGGAGGCAAGCCAGAGAACATCTCTCTAACCATAGTACAAGCTCTTAAGAAAGAGAGACTATCTGTCTAACATAAATGACAGTACAAGCTCTTAAGAGAGAGAACATCTGTCTAATTGAATGACTGAAAGTGCTCTCCATTGGAATGGTATTTCTACTATATTCACTACCGATATGTCTACACAGTGAGGCAAGTCCCAATAGGACTGGAAGCTGCTATGACTATATCAGATTAGAGGCAAGCTGTCTAGTACAGCCAGAAGAGTCATTTAACAAACTCAAGACAAGCTGTCCAGTACAGCCGGAAGAGTTAAGACTAGAACTCATGAGACAAGCTAATATATACAGCTGGAAGTGAGTCCAGTCATTCGGCATGACCAGCTCATTATTGACTAAGTTATAGGTCAAATTGTATTTATTAATTATATAATAGGTATGTATATTTGTTCTAATAAATTATATATATTAAATAGTGAGTGTTTATATTTTTATTGATATTACTGTTGGCTTGAGTCTGAACCTGGAATTCAGCCAAACACAACATGTCCCAACCAAATATTTTTGTGAGTTAATAAACTATGATTCTATATAAATAGTGAAATATTCATACTATAACGATCGGGGAGATGATTGAAGCTAGCAGCCTTACCGTATCTGCACTACAAGGGCGCCATCTAGGCGTTTGAACCTAGAAAATTTATAGAGTAGGCAGATATGCGCTGTTAAGATCCCACTTTATTTTATATTTTGACCGTTATCCCAAGTCACTAGCTCAGTGGAGATGCAGAGATTTATATTTTATAAATTCTTATCTAAGAGTATTTCAATATTAAAAAAAGAATAAAATAAGCCACTGCCAGTAATTATACACAAAAGCATTTATTAATGCACATATACATTTTGAATCATTTTTAGCATTACTTTTACTTTATAATCTAACTTGATTTTAGAATTAAATTTATGTTTTAACTTTTATAAGTCCGCACAGATGAGTTGAATATTTTATTAAAGTGTCAAGTATGAATAGACTACATAGATCGCATTTGAAAAGAAAATATTTTATCCCTGATTTAACCTTAGGCCAAAAGTTACTCAAAACCAATGCCAATCTATCTGATATATTGATGTATTCAATGTAGCAGAATACGCACAAAATGACATACTGTCAGGAATGTACATCTGAACAGCATGGTTAATAGACGACATTGACTCTCAACCAAATAGGAATGCTACATCTATCGGCAAGAAGAACAATAAACAAAAAACTCCATAGAAGGAACTGTGTTTTCTGCTTACATCCCTTCCATAGAAAGGGGGGGTGTATAAATGATCCTGCAAGTACAATCTCATACTACATCACTAATTACACCAATATATCCAATCCATTGACCCAATTTAACTACGAAACAACCTAAGATTACCCTCCCTTAAACTAACATATATAATTTTACAAATCTATGCAGTCATTCATGCCCGACTTAAATTTAACATTTATTAAAAGTTGTTAAACAAAAAAAAAATCATAATAAAAACTTAAAAGAACAAAAAAAAAAAAAATTAAATGGAAATGATTTTAAAAAATACATCAAATGGCATTATTAATATTAATTTACATTGGTCAGATAGGATTCTATTGCTATCATTTAAATACTGGGAAAGTTTATATTTTAGAGTTCTTATAGTTTTCAAATTAATTAATGTTCATTAGATTTCATAAAGTTCTTACTATTTTAGCAAGTCCATAGTTTCTAATTTTTTGCAGTTGCTTGTCATTTGGAGCCAGCATTAATTCCCCAATGTCCTGTGGTCCTCAATATAGGAAAAACGATGTTATTTCTCTTTCCTTTTAGCAAAACTGAAGGGATTGAAGAGTGCGTCTTTTCAACCCCTTCTCCTTCAACTCCGCACTAACACATATCACCACTGCTATCACACATCTCCCCTTAATTAATTTTCACACACTTTTTATGGTAGACGTTCGGATCCAGAGGACATTACGTCACGACGATGGTGATGGTCTTTTCGCTAAGGTCCGATTCCCTGATGGATTTCTTTTATTGGCCATTCTGTTCCTATTGTTTTCCCCTATCTGACCTTTGCTTATGCATTTTGAAATGCCCAAGGGCTAGTTTACTTTTACTAATTAAAATAATCATTTCCATTTTATACAATAGAATTAATTAAATTATTTTACAAATTTAAAGATATATTTTTATCTCTAAATCTTTTTAAGTTTTTGCTTTTAAACTACTTTTTCTCTTTTTAATAAAGTTTTATTTTAATATTTTTTTTTATCTGTGTGATTTTATATATACATGGTTTAAGATAGAATTAATTTTCAATTTTTATGACTTAAAAAAAAAAGAAGTTTTTAAATGCGAACTTTTCAATGTCTCAATTTTTAAAAAAAATAATGTAACGGCGTATGTGCCCGTTACAATACATATATATGTGAGTGTGTATATGTGAGTATAAAATTGTAATTTTATAAACATTTAGTTATTAAATAAAATATATTCATGTTAATTTTATAATAAATAAAATCTAATAATCATTTTAATTATTTTGAATATATATCTCTAATTTTATTGTTATTGTTGAAAGTTAGATAAAATTATTAATAATTTTTATTAGCCATTCGTTAGATTAGGAGTTAGATTGACTTTATGTCTCCATGGGTATGACTACAATATCAAATCCATCAAGGGCTTTCAGCATTCCACTGTTAGTTTTCAATGAAATGGACGACTGAATTGTTGAAAGGATAAGAAGATTGAAGCCTGTCCATAAAAGTTTAAGGAATTACTATCTTAATATAAGCCGAGCACTGATGTGTGGGGGATTGTGATTCGGCCCAATTGATGAGTGCTGGTCCTGCATGAAATATGTATATGGGGAATCAAATATCTTTTTCACGTGTGTATGGTTATGTATACAGACTGAAAATCTTTAGTTCAAACCCCTATATTTAAATGAGTAATATTTCTTTAGTTTAATTTTCATCACACCACTCTCACTCATGGTAGTAATAGTTCCTATCCACTTCATAAATATATAACCAAAGATATATGATCCTGAAGATATACATTTCATGCTGAATTAGCACTCATCAATTGGCCCAGATCACCTTCCCTTAAATATATCCATATCATTCCCCAGTGTATAGATAGATAGATAAATAGATAGATAGATAGATAGATAGATAGATAGATAGATAGATAGATAGATAGATAGATAGATAGATAGATAGATAGATAGATAGATAGATAGATAGATAGATAGATAGATAGATAGATAGATAGATAGATAGATAGATAGATAGATAGATAGATAGATAGATAGATAGATAGATAGGCAGGCAGGCAGGCAGGCAGGCAGGTAGGTAGGTAGGCAGGTAGGTAGATAGATAGACAGACAGATAGACAGATAGACAGACAGACAGACAGACAGACAGACAGATAGATAGATAGATAGATAGATAGATAGATAGATAGATAGATAGATAGATAGATAGATAGATAGATAGATAGATAGATAGATAGATAGATAGATAGATAGATAGATGTGGAATTACTACAGATTAATTGATAAGTGCCAAAGTTATTGCCCTCACAACTTTGACACAAGCCGCTTGATGGAAGTATATTAATAATTTATATAAGTCATTCATTAGACTAGAGATTATTCATTTAATGAATTAATATTTTTGTAGTGTAATTTTCACTACACAACTCTCATGCAAGGTAGATACTGGTTTCTATCTGCTTTTAACACCTTGTGGAGAGGTGCAATCATAAACATATGAACAATGACACTGGTGCCAACCAGTCCCTATCTTGCGTGAAAATGGTGTAGTGAAAATTACACTACAGAAATATTATTTACCAACTAAAAATATTTTTTAGATTTTGTTTCTATTGGTTAATAAAATTAGACACAAATACAAATGGATTTGTCCAAATATCCTGAAATACAAATGTTATTTTAATTAAATAATATCTGATTTTTTTTTTGATTTTTTTTGAAAGCTAAAATTAAAAATATGTAAAAGCCTTTCTTTTCTTTATAAAGAAAATAATATTATGTTACAGTTTGAAACAAAGGTGTCTACTTAGTTTTTAAGATAAAATCCTAAGTTGTTTATAGTAGTAAATAAAGCAAGTCATAGATAGCATGGCATTGCTTTTTTAAGTGTTTATTTACAAATATGTAATATAGAGGGCATACCAATAGCTCAGACAAGCTCTTAATTGTTAAATGTGGTAAGAGAAAATATTTAAAATTATCCAAAATGATCATATCCCCAGACCAATTCTAAATCCTCACGGAGGTGAGTCATAAGCTCAAAACCAATTGGTCTGGGGAGAGGAACATTTCAGATAGAGGTTTGTCTTACTGCACTTATCAACTAAGTTGTTTATGTATATGTATAAAATATTAAAATATGTAGATGTTTTTTTTTCTTTTGTTATTTGTCATAATTAGTTACAAAGACTTTTCAAATGTTTAAATTAATTCATACAAAAGTCACTAAATGTCACATGATCATTCTTTATGCTAAGCCTGACTAAAAACTATTTTAGAGAGAAAATTTTTCTGTTTTAGGTAATGAGTGCTTTATGGGTGTATACAGTTCATTCAGCGTGTATCTAGCACAATTAATAATGTATAGAAAGAAGCTATCTTCTAGTGTATATCCTGATCAAAAAAAGTAAAGCATCAAATTTCTATCTAAGATCTAACCCGATTTATTAATTCTTAATAATGAAAAATATTTAACGCTTGTGTATGGATTATTCAGAAGTATGTGTGCGCATGTGTAGATGTTGAAGGGAAAAGATTTGAATTAATGATTACAGTACTGTATCTAGTTTTGGAAATGTATAATAAGGATAATTAGATAATAAATAATTACATGATTTATTAATCAATGAAAATATCGGTGAAATCTTAAAATAATGAAATAAAAAATTACTTATCACAACAAATCCTATTTGAATACAATTTATGTGGAAAAAGAAATATATAAAGTAGTGATCTTTTTATTTTACTGACTAAAATACAATCTATGTTGAGTTGATATTCATATGTGTAGATTTGATGGATGATATGAGTTATGTATACCCAAGAAGTGAGTTAAGAAGTGGTCGTTATTAAGATATGTTCATGCTTAAGAAAAATATTAAACCAACATAGAGGTCACTACCTTCGAATTTTTCAGATGCTTATTCATAAGGTTACAGCCTTAGTAAATATTACTTAATATAATAATGTGTGTTTAATAAAATTTATAATTACAACTTTAAATTATCGTAATAGATTTCTTACTATAAGATCTTTCCATTGACTCGTTGTAAATCGTAAGATTTCTTGAGTATTAATGTATAATAAGAATTGTGGACTTAATTAGTGAAGTATTGAATAGCTTCACATTCTTAGATCTAACCACTTCAGCTTCACCTATTCATATATAAAAGTAGGTTGAAGTAAAGAAGGTTTCCCTCTTTTCTTCTGAGCGTAAGCTTGTGGCTAAGATCTGTAGAGGTCCCTACCTTCGAATTTTTCAGACGCTTATTCATAAGGTTACGGCCTTAGTAAATATTGGACTTCAATATAAAATTATTTAAAGCTACATCAGTTTTTTCATGATCAAAGAAAATTGTATGATTGTTTTGTAGTATTTACACATTGAATAAATATTTAGTTTTAAATATCAACAAGAATACTCCAGGAAGTATAAGTAACAAAAACATCAAGAAAAGATTAAACGTATAAATTAAAGAAAACAGAAAGAGAATTATAAATAGTCAATAAAAAAATAGAGTCATATATCACATGTCCTAATTTTTTAAACCAGTAAATAAAAACAAAGAGCTTTGCTAATTGCTCTAACAAGCTTTGTTGATAAATGCTAGCAAGAGAAAGCATTTAAATTATCTCTATCAGAAACTACACCCCCAACCTCAGACCAATGGTTTCATACTTTGGCACTCCTCGGTGAGGCGCTAGGATAGCTTCAGACACTAAATCTAAAAATACCAACCTAAAACCAACATTTATCTAAGAGTTAACTATTGATTAGAAAATCTTAAATGTGTAGATACCTATATGTCTTCAAACTCAGTTATCTAAATCAAATAGCTATATAGGACTGAGAGCTCTTCAGCCAAACCATATATCAGTAGTAGTCTTAGCAATATAAAATCACTTAAGAGATAAAGAAAAAAAAACTACTTAGGAATTTGATCATAACAGAGATAATGTAAAATTGTGGAATTAATAATCTTAAAAAAGTAGAATAGTTGTGTAATTAGAAATTTTCTTTACAGACTGATTAAAAAGTATTAAAAAGAAAGTTTGAAAACTCATTGGAGAAAAAATAAACAGCTTAAAATAGAAGATCCGGAAAGTGTCATTAATTAAATTCTTGACAAAGGAATTTAATTAATGAGAAAAATCAGATGGAAAAAACTGCAAACTATATTAACTCAGCATTTTGCAGTGAAGTGCACCAGTCTGCATCAAATCATCATGTTCCAGCATGGGCGTAAACCAGAGACTCTGATCTGAAGGTACAAAAACTCGACTAGATTTTAAATAGATCTTCTTTATCTCTATTTTTTTATGTAACCTAAAAGGCTACTAGGGTTTAATATTGAAATCTTGTGACATACTTAGCTGAATGTTGAAAGAGAAATGTGATAAGGACTATAAATTTTGGGCAATAAATTTATAAGTGCTGTAAACATATTTAAAAGCTGAGAGTATCAATTTATCTATATATGAGACATATGTATTATTTAAATACATGTATTTTCTATATTAAACTTAATGTAATTATAAGGTACTAATGATATGGATGACTGAAGAGTTGGAGAGTGGAGAAGATTGACGCTCGTCCATTAAAGTTTGAAAATTTGGCATCTTAATATAAACTGAGCACTGATTGTATATGTGTGGGAATGGTGATCTGTGCCAATTGAAGAGTGACAGTTCAGCATGATCTATGTATATTGATCATTTATCTTTTTTCACATGTCTGTGGCCATGTATATCATCAGTTATATAAGTTGGATTGGATAGATATAGGATGCTTGAAAGTCTGAGTTCAAGTCATTTATAATGAGATATATATATATATATATTAGATGTAAGTGTATATAATCAAATTTTGATAAATTTGAAATATGTAATAAATATTGTTTGACTAAGATACTCTCAATGTATTATTTGGGGATGTTTCTCAGTCAAGTGGCCAGGAGAATACACCACAGGTTTATTAAAGATATGACATATTAGTGATTAAGAATGATCCATTGGAATTAGAAGTTGATTACTTCTTAGTATATTACTAAGTATAGTTATCATGTTCTATATTATGAGACATGTTACAACACCTAATGTATTATTATTAAAGTTATTTAATTGTTAAAACAAGTTGCTTACATCATAGTAAATTTGACTTGTGTGGTGACATGGCCAATACCATATGCTTTAGTATAATGCCCCATTTGATATATTACTTCATGTACCTCATGGCTGAAGTAGTAACTGTAAAATTAATAAAAAGAAATTTTTTGTACAGAATTTAAATTAAAGATTTAAAAATATTGAGCTTACATATTTATAAAGTTATTAAAAAATATTGCAACATGGTATCTAGTATGCCATCACTATGACTACAATAGTAATTTAAGATTATAGGGTCGGTTATGTGCATGAATTAAGTCAAAATATTGAGCCTGTACATTTATAAAGTTATTGAAAGATATCGCAACATGATACCTGATATATCCAAAGTATAACTACAATCATCATATAAGATCATCGGTTAAGTTAGAATAAACCCAATTCACAGGCAATTACTCTTAGGAAATAAAATGCTAGATGATAATTAAAGAAAGCTTAATCAGATATGGTGATTAATAAAAAACTAGAGTAAATTAGCATTTAAAAGAAATAAGAAAAATGTATAGAGAAACTTCAATGATACACAAATAAAATTTGTACCCCTGGGCAAATAAATCTTTGTTACATATTGGTAGGAAAAGTTATAATGATTCACAAAATATTGTTTTTCTGAAGGTTTGTGATGATAGTGTTCTAGTTGTATTTTTATATTGGACTATTTCCATCATCTAATATGTGTGTTGAATGTCTTTAGAAAAATTCAATTTTTATTTAAATATTCCAAATACATTCAACTGTTAGTAATATCACAGCAAACAGGTTAGTACAGGGGTCCCCAACCCTATGCCCATGGGCACCATGGCACCCGCAGACCATTTTACATGTGTGCCCGCCGCTATCCAAACATGATAAAAAATTATTTATCTGATACAAATAAATTTAATTTTTTTAATTTCTTATAAATTATTGTATTATATTGTAATCAAATTGTAGGGCATACTATACTTTTACAGCGTAAAAATATAAATGTTAATTATATGTTAAAATTTTGTTTTTGAAATAAATATTTTTTTGTACATTATGTGTATTATTAACAATATCCAACTATAAATTTACATTGAAAAAATAAATGGTGCCTGCCTCCTGGTTGAAGAAATAAATGGTGCCCGCCACCTGGCCGGTATTATAAAATGTGCTCTTAAGTGCAAAAAGGTTGCACCAACTGTTAGTAATATAACCAGGTTAGTATATGCACAATGTTTCGAGAGGTAATATTTTCCCTCTTCTTCAGGTATTGCTGGCCTGACCAGTGACAGTACTAGCATGGGATTCGAACCTGGATCCTTATATTTTTGATTATTGAATTTTAAGTTAACACTCTAACCAACTGAGCCATCCTGCCAAAGGCAACAGTCAGTAGAAATTTCATATACTTATCTATAAGGTTTCTCCAGATTTCTCCACTTTTTCTTCTTAAGAGCAAAGTTAATTAGTGGTTTCCATACATATGTATAGTCACACTAGGTTGGCTTATGGGTTTTTTTGCCATTGTCATGTGAGCAGCTTCTTTAAATTTTCTTCTTTGTACCTCATAGATAAGTATATGAAATGTCTACTGACTGTTACCTTTGGCAGAATAGCTCAGTTGGTTAGAGCATTACCTTAAAATTCAATAATCAATAATCTAAGAACCCAGGTTTGAATCCCATGGTAGTATTGTCATGGTCAGGCCACCAACACCTGAAGAAGAGGGGGAAATATTACTACTTGAAATGTTGTAGCGTATACTAACTTGCTTGCTGTGATATTATTAACAGTTGAATGTATTTGGAATATTTAAATAAAATTGAATTTTTCTAAAGACATTCAACACACATATTAGATGATGGAAATAGTCTAATATAAAAAAAATTCACAAAATATGTTCATTAGTAAAAATTGTATATACTAAATTGATCATTAAAAGCCAGTCAACAGTTAGACAATCCCAATATCATTAACAATCAACAATTTCAAACTGTTGTCATGGCAACCTTTTAAGTATAAAGATGGAATTAATTATATTGCCATTATATTCGCATTAAGTTATTTTTTTATTATCTTCAAGGAATTCCAATTAGATATAGCATCATAAAGCTTCATGATACACTGATCGAAACTGAAATAAAAACTACTAAAGTAAACATGGAGAAGAAACAGGGATAAGAGTGGGCAATGTAAATGGAAGAAGCAGAGAAAGATAAATAAATAGGTGTTACATCATAATAAATATCTATCACTAAACATTACATGATCACCATTTCCTATGCTTATACAAACTGTTAAACAGTAGTAATTCTCCATGCAGTAGGGAAAACCAGTGCAAGCCATAGTAATCTGTGAAGGCAAGAAGGTTTATGCATACATTTTTCTATCTGGTACCTATTCCTTCAATATCTCCAGACTAGTTTCTATTTTTATAATTAACCAAAAATATAAAAGGTGACTGATGAAGGGTTGTATTAGGTTCAAGATTTTGATGCAATGCTCTCAGATTCAAGATTTATCATTGATGAAATCCACAAGCTAGAAACTATTCTCTAGGGATATTGGATGTGAAGGCCCTAGATAAGAATTTTATGTGCATATCTTTTTGCATCCACTAATTCCTATGGATTGCACTGAATAACACTACTGTATGAAGAGTTTGCTAGTGTTTTAATAAATATCTCTATGATGTTTTTTGGGTAAGAAAATTTTTATAGTACAAAGATTTGATTTGAGAGAAAGGTTAAGAATGAATTCAATCTAACACATTGTTAAAGTTCTGTATGGACTTAGTGGCATCAAGTGCATTGTGAAAAGCAAGATCTAAGATAAGTATCATGTATTGTGGATTATAGAATAGAGGAACTGTTATAAAATATATTAAACCATAAAATCACATAGCTAAATAGTTATCATATATAAATCACTGCTTAAAATGAATCAAAAGAATATGAGAAATCTGTTGCCAAGGCAATATTTGGATGATAAATAGAAACCACACACATTATTAGATTGTTTTTAATTATTCCATGAATGACCACAATTGCCTATAACAAACAGAGATTAAAATCACCTAGTTGTTTCAAATAAATTCAAACTATTAATCAATGCTTTAAATATAACAAATCGTAATCGTGCATAGCTATGTGCATAGCTAATTAGTTACAATATGTAAATCACCTTACCTCAGCTGATGTTAATAATTAACCAAGTAGAATATCAGCAATGGTTGCCTTGACAACAGATTTTTGATGTCCTATTGGTTAATTTTAAGCATTGGCTGAGGTGATGTGATATGTATATATAATGTTAGTAATATTTATATATTAGTGAGATATTTTATAAATAAATTACATGTGTAATTATTTGAAAGCAGATTATTTTAAAAATAAGTTTAATTAAAAGATTTGCCTTGCATATAAACCTTAAGCCAATATAAAAGGGGTTTCATTTAATTCAAATTTTAAAATTGTATTAGTCATAATGATTAAGCTTATATAAAATTTACATTGGGGTGTTTGGTAGGATCTCGATTAGTTTCAAAGGCTTATAATGACATTATTATTGACAGAAACATATGTCCAGTAAGATATTGGTTGTTTTGTCTTTAAATATTGCTACTTGAAAGTTCATGAAATTTTCTATAGAGGACATGAGTACACTTATATATGTACAATTAATCCCCTCATATCTATGTCATTTGTTTCCAAGCTGTGGTATAGATACAGAAACTCATAGACAATAGCTGTACACTTTTCTACTTTTTTTTTCATGTGTCAAAGCATCTGCCGGGAAGTGAACCTCCCAGGACAACTGCTTGTAAGGCGGCTGCGCTGACCATTTTTTATTATAATGTCTAATGTTTTGATCTTTTTTATACAGAGTAATGAAATACAAAAAAAAAAAACTTTCCTTTACGAATTATTCTAAGTCTAATTACTTATTACTTATTATTTTACTTTATTAAATCATATTAATCTTTAATATGATTTTCAAGACCCCGTTACTCAAGCAGGGGAGTCAGACCAAAATTTAATAAAAATATTAAGATGACGATCACTTCTCCAGACTGAGGTAACTCTCTCTGGCTGCATAAAATGTGAAACATCATATGGGGATATTTATAATGGGAGGGCACCATCCTGTCAACTAGACTAGACCCCAAGAGACAATGCTAACATGCTTCAAGCACTTGACCCATGACTAGCTATTAAAACGAGATTGGCATCACAGAATATTTAAAAATTGTCTATTTACTGATAAGTAAATTGAAAGAGAGAGAGACATAAAATGACACTAATAACATAAAATGACACTAATAATTTACAGCACCTTTATTCAATAATTTAACAAATAATAAGGGATATTCAAAACATAAAACAAACTATTAACACTTAAGAATGCTATCTAAAGTTCTATTTAAGATAAAATTTAAAAGTTCAATACTGGTATTAAGAATTCAAAAGTTCTATTAATGACGTCAATGAATATATTTATATAGGTTTAAACACAGTCTCTGGTTTTTCATATGGGTGATCACCCCTGTCTTCTGATCTGATCAGATTCATGGTAGACGTATATTTTTAGTATTGTGACACTTCTTCTTTGCTCTGCATCCTACAACATGGGCTGTTTTCATTGATTCAGCATGGCAGGTTCAAACATCGGCAAAAAGGCAGGTCAGAGTAATACTACTGTCTGGCTATTGACACGCAGGAGACGAGCGGAGGAAAAATGAACGAACCTCTGTGATGGTCTAGCAATACATTTCTCTCTCAGCATGACGTAGACAGATCGCTTCATCGTGCTGGACTTTGTTGTTTTAGCTCTTTGTAGATTTTTTCAGTGCTGCTGGCTGACCTTGGTTAACTCTATGGTCAACTATCTACTTTTTTTTAACTCTCTTCTATAAAATTCTCTGGATACTAACAATTGGTGATTTCAGCTTTTTATACTCTCTGACACGGCCCCTACTCGAGTTTTCACCCATGCTATCATTTCATTTGATCTTTATTTTTAATTAATAACATTTTTTTTATTCCCTTATTTTTCAATTTTAATTACATCGAAATTAGTTATATATTGTTTATTTAATCAGTCTGGAATCTTAATCTCCAGAACCCGATTTGATTTAAAATTTGTTTCAATTAATTATAAACCTTTAATTAAAAGTTTTTAATCAAAAGTACTTTTAAAAGAATTATATGTTAAAATAGAATACAAAAAAAGAAAAGAAGGATAAGTTATAATTAATATTTTAACCTATTTCCCAATATTTGAACTTTGTATTTTAATTTTTTTCCTTCAAACTTATTAAATATTGAAATATAATTTTATTTTCCTATTTTATTTTAAAATAAATAAATAAATCATGTACCTCATATATATATATATACACGCACTTATGCAATCTGTATATATACACATCTTTACAATAGAGATACAATATACATATGTAAAAAAATTACATGCAGTTCGTTATTTAAACAAAGAATAAAATAAAACAAATGTTAATATTATAATTAAATTTTCATCATTACTTTTCCAAATATCACCACATACATTTATATTTCTTATATAGTATTAATATGAAAGTTTTTACAATTACTGATATCATTTTTATGACATTTCTTTTTATACACATACTTTACATATACGCACATGCTATAAATACATATAATAAAAAATTGAATCCCCATTTATTAATATATTTTATCATATATAACTTACTTTAAAAAATTAAATTATCTTATATATATAATATTAAAGTTAGTGTATAAAAAATTTGAATGTGCCAGCAATATATCGCAGGTTAAATAGGTAGGTCAATGAAAACTAGTACTGCAGTCTATTATAAACGTCATTTGAAAAGAACGTGCAAATATTTTTCTAACACATCAATCCAAGGTTATATTCTTGTCACATCTGTTTGTGTATCTAGTCATGAGTAATTTATAGCTAATCAAAATATTTTAATAAATTATTTGTTTTTGTTATTTAAAACTAAATTTAGTTTCCGTGCCATTCTTATGTAAGACCTGTCTCGTTACATAATTAAATAGCCTAAGCTCTAAGCTGGGGAATATATCTGTACATCAACAGGAAAGAACATTATGAGAGAATAGTACTTCATCTCATAATGAAAATGGCACTCCAAAAATCTATTTAATATGTTATGATTATAAGTGAAGCTACTAAATAATGTATCTCTTAGCTTTACCCTCATATCGATGGTTGTAAATTGATAATGCTCAGGGAATATAACTCGTGTTTCTTTTATATTTCTTTTATATGGTCAATTGACTCTTAGCCTGACCCTCATATAGATGGTTGTAAATTGATAATGCTCAGGAAATATAACTCGTGTTTTTTCTTATATTTCTTTTATATGGTCAATTGATTCTTAGCCTGACCCTCATGTAGTTGGGTGTAAATTGATAATGCTCAGGTAATATAACTCATGTTTCTTTTATATGGTCAATTGTCTCTTAGCCAACCCTCATATAGATGTTTGTAAATTTGTTAATGTTCAGGTAATATAACTCATGTTTCTGATCATCATCATC
>JAQFVV010000006.1:10802155-10804655 GCA_028023455.1 Epiperipatus broadwayi
AAAAATTCGGTGATTACTTTAAATAAATAAATAATACAAAAATCAGAAAATGCATATAAAAAAATAATCGAATGTTTTTTTTCCTCAAGAGTTCATCGCCGAAAATGCCAAAAGTGGAATCGATCTAAGATCAGACCTTCAGAATCTGGCCCTCTACCAACTGAGCTACACCGTGCAAGGCGTGCTTACAATAAAAATATCTAAATACCCCAATAATTAATCTCCATAGTACAGCGATTATGACCATGACTTAGGATTTGAATTCAAGTTGTGTAAACTAAAATTCACATGACCTATTGATTCGAACTCAGACTTTCACACAACCCACTACTCTCAGTGCCATCTCAAATTGCTGACCCACCTGATCACTACTCTCAGTGCCATCTCATATAGGTCAGCAATATGAGATGGCACTGAAAGTAGTGGCTCATGTGAAAGTCTGAGTTCGAATCCCGCATATATTACATATATAGATGCAGGTTTAAGCCTGTATAATGTATTAATGACCTATTGATTATAAAGCTTATACTAGATAGTATAACTCTAAAAATAGCTAAAACTGATTTTTTTTTTCAGTTTTTTTAATTAAATTTACGACTTTTTGCAGACCGCTGCTATGTAGCCAATCCAGTTGCATTTTTAATACTGGTTAATAAATGGGTATCCAACAAATCTTAGATTGCAAAACAATGGTAAAAAATCAATTGAATCCACATTACAAATAAATTGGAAATTCTGGTTTAAGTAAAGCATTCTCTTTCAGTATTTTTATGGGAGCCTTGAAAAGTCTGCCTTATAGTGAACGATATAGAGCTGCTTTCATCATCATTATCAACCATTATCAATCCACTGCAGGATGAAGGTCTCTCCAAGTTTAATCCATTTTCTCCGATCTTCAGCTTCTCTTCTCCACATCACCCCTGCACACTTTCTTATTTCATCCATCCATCTCACATGTGGTCTCTTTCTGGGTCCTTTACAATCTCTTGGAATCCAGTTTACAATTTCAATTGTTCATCTATTATCATCTTTTCTAGCAATATGACCAGCCCAACTCCACTTCAATCTTTTAATTTTTTCAATGAGGTCAGTAATACCTGTTTGTTCTCTTACCCATACATTGCGTTTTCGATCTCTTACAACATATTAATTTACTTCTTTATTAGAAAAAAAACTTAAAACCATCAAAACATCACATGATCACCATTTCATATGCTTGTTCATTCTGTTGATAAGAGTACCCAACTTTCCATACATTAGTGCTACCAAATGCAACCTTCATAATCAACATTGCAGGAAGGTTTGTGCATAAAATCCCTATCTATTGCTTACTCATCCAACATCTCCAGACTAGTTTCTACCTTTTGATTATGAAAGCTTGTAATTGGTGGAACTACTGAGTTTAGTACTCTTATTAACAGAATGTGTAGCATATGAAATGGTGATCATGTGATATTTTGATCATTTTACACCTATCCTGCCCATAGGATAATGGTGACTGGTTTTTGAAAAACCAAAAAAACAGAAATGTATAGGTGCTGAACTGAGTTCAGATTTATATGACTATACCAATGAATGATCTTGGGCTCCTAGCTTTGTAGTTATCCAAATAGATAAAATGTGAATGCTGGAAGGTTGCATTAGATCCTAAGATCTAGGTGCAGTGCTCTCAAATTCTAAGGCTCCTCACTGATGAAAGTCACAAACTAGAAACTAGTCTGGAAATATTGGGTGAGTAGGCACTAGATAGAGATATTGTATACAAACTTTCCTGCATCCATTGATTATGAAAGCTTACACTTGGTGGCACTACTGTATGGAGAGTTTGGTACTTTAAAACTTAAATGGGTTTATTTTACATTTGCAATATATATGAGGAATGTTTATTGTTTCTATTATTATTATTAGAAGTACTGTATTAGTTAATACATTATGTATTGAATATATAATTATTTACTTATATAGGTTTTAAAATGAGTAGCAATTAACTCTTTATCTTATGAAGTTAAATTACTTATTATAAAATATAATTTTTTTCTACAGTACAGGCTTTTTCATACCTGCACTTATATATGTAATATATAGGGGTTTGAACTCAGACTTTCACATGACCCTCAACCATCCATGCTATCTCATACCCCTGAGACACTTGATCACACATGTCGAAAAGATAAAATAATTACCAATGTATGTACTTCGTGCTAAACCAGCACTCAGAAGTTGGTCCAGATTATCATCCGCACACATATATACAATCAAAGCTCAGCTTATCATGGTATGAGGTAGCATGGATAGTTGAGGATCATGTGAAAGTCTGAGTTCAAACCCCCTGTATATTATGTATTATGTTAAAATGGGGCTTTGTTATTAGGTGAATGGTATTGGAAGTTTGGAGTAATTGATATCACTTGTTAGTTTTTCCATATTTACAACAACTGGAAAAACAAATGTAAAGGGAATCCTTTTACATTTGCAATAAACAGTCATACGTTGATATAAG